>JAOPFQ010000001.1:8795000-9250000 GCA_030064505.1 Chouioia cunea
ATTAACGATATTGATATTTATATTAATATCGATCATATTTTCCTAATAACTGTTTGTGTTTTCTCAGTAGAAACATAATACCAAAACGGAAGATAATATTCACACCATATGACTCACTTGATGAATAAAAAAAATTATCTTTAATTTTTCAACCTCTTCACGCGCTGAGAATAAACGATGCAACCTTCCTCTTCCGCGTAAATTAAATTGTCAAGTTGTGTAGATTGTCGATCCGTCACTGGTAAAACTCATTTAAAATTTGCTTAAAAATGAAAAAGCTCCAGTAGTAGCACTATATTACTGATGAAGATTGAACCGTGGCATCGATACTTTAAGCGAGTGCACATCTAGCGCTGAAGCCGATCAGTAGCTGTTAGTGAATCAGAATGCATAAGACTGTGTTAGTGGAACGGCATGAAGAGCAATAACAAATTTTCCAAGCATGCCGAGCAAGTCAAAAGACTACGTAGTGTTTTGGATGCTCTCGGGTCATTGCGAATTCATAGCCTTTCAGGTCAAGCAACGAAATAACAAGAGCTAGACGAAAGAAAGAAAGGGGAGATTCTAGGATTTGGCCTCGGTCTTTCTATCAGTCTCTATCTTCGTTTCTCGTAAAGTCGCCGCCGTTCGTTGCGCTCGCAGCGCCACTACGATACGTGACTCACATTCGCTGGGCTGTACGCGAAATCACCCTGTCTTCGTCATTTGTCACGTCATGCCCTTCCTTTTCTTTTTTTTCACTCGCTCATTCTCGTCCGTGGCTCTGCGTGTTTTACTCTCTCTCTCTCTTTCTTTCGGCGGGAACGTCTTGTTCCTTGTGAGAGCTTTTTCGGAATTTCACTCTTCGATTTGCTACTGTCCGCAACAAATTACATTTTCTCGCGAAAAGCGTTCAAGCCAATTGCTTCTTGTTTTTTCGGTCAAGCTCGGATGCCTTTTGCTTAACAAGCGATCCTCGCAGCTCACGTACATGTGTTGCCGAGCGCGTGTAAGAGAGAAAGGAGGGAAAAAGAAGCGGACCAGGTCAGCGACGACACCGTTTTCTGCAGCTACAATGGGAAAAGTGCTTTTCAATGTCGCTAAATTTATCTGTGGATTACGCGATGTCCAGAATGTACGGAATTTTTCCTTGAAAACTTGCCATTGTTGTAGCTTCATAAATTACTTACAGGCAGATTAAACGTGACTACGACTCTATTAACTTTTCATGAAATATCTATATCTTAACTGTTAATTTACTACCCTCATTACCAATATCAATAAATAAAACTACTCATTGAATACTAGTTAATTTACGTTATTCAGTTGCAGTATTAAGTAAAAAGTTTCCAAAAGTGGAGTCGCTGCAAATTTTGCGGTGTTTTGGTCTATGTTGCGCGGGATATTCTGAGCCGCAATCGCGCACATTCAACGCATAAATTACATGATTCGTTTAAATTACGATGTAGCTGCGAAACATCGCCGTGTTCACCCCCCTCCCCTCCTGTACAGAAATATAGCGCGAGCGTCAGGTGAAAATACGAAAAGGAGAACGCGGAGAAGAAGTAGCACTAAATTTTCAAGGCGGTTTCTCTCCCCACTAATGCTATAAAGGACTTTAACGAGAAAAGTCGAGAAGAAGCAGTATAGCTCTGCGGTGGGGGTCGTCGACAAACGAGGAGCAGCCGCTCGCTAAACCTCTTACAGTAGTAACAGCCGGGATACGTCGGACATCTCTAGCTAAGAAAAAAGATATATATATATATATATGTGTGTGTGTATGTGTCGTAAAGAGTCTGTGGCGAGAAATGGGAAGTTACTGATGCCCAGGAATTTCGCTGGCCGAATTCGGCATTCGATTTCACTCTGTATTCGGCCTTTTTTCTCGTTTCTTTTTTTCTCTCTTTCTTTCTCTCGTATCGGTGGGAAATAGAGAAAAAACCTGGCCAAAGGAGCAAAAAATATTATTAATGGCTCTCGCCGCTGCTACATTCCGAGGAATCATTAATCTTTGTAAGCCTGCCGCTCTCTTTCTCACTCGTTTTAGCCCATATATATAGATATGAACATAGACATATGCTTTGGTCGATCGGAAAGCCATCGAGTGCGCTTTTCTATATCGCATGAAAATACGAAAAAAAGAAAAGAACGTAGCCATCCAACATATTAATCCCCTAATATCCATATATAATCGCATGAAAAGCAAGACATTCCCCAAATAGCAGAGCTTCTATTTAGGCGCAAAGTCCTTCCTTTCATCTGTCGTCTATATGACTTTTCGTGCCAGCATAATGGCCAAAGACGGAAGCGGCCTCCACGCGTCGTACGTGCTCATATACATGGTGAACGTGACGCAAGCTGATGCCGCTACCTGCACGTTGGCTGCTGTATCACTTGAACTCGCGCGTATGTTATCCACAATCGTTTTCTCTTACTTTTTTGTTTCTTTGAAGAACGTTATATACTTCTATAGAGCTTTTCACGCTGCCGAAGATAAATTGAACATTACGCTTTGCCAAAGCTATCCTAGTCGTTGCGGATTTCCCGATACTACTTCAATGTAGTATCTATAGACTTTTTATATATAGGAAACTGCCCTGTGAATTTCCAAGATTTCGATCCTTCTACGTGTGTAACAATTATAAAATTAAATTTAAGTAAGAAATCCTATTAGTATTTGTTTGTTATTTTTAAGCTGATGTTTATTTTTTACTGCGTACTTTTCAATTTTGTCTTTCGACTATCTACAAACAGACAACTTTATTTTTAAGTATTTTATTAGAAAATGCATCCAATTCACCATCTTCATCTTCCGCAAAGTATCAGTATGATCTGCCTCTAGTGATCCATAAAATCACTTGACCAAGGTAGGCAGAGTACGTACTTAGTAAAAAATAATTATATTTACGCTAACTTAGTTTTACATTTCCAAAGTTCCTTTAAAAGCTATCTAATTACACTAGCTATGAACTTCACTGACTTTATTAAACTTATAATTAACTTACGTCAACATACATAACCTTCACTGGGTTACACTCTTAACTTACTTCACGTTACAAGCTTTTAGTTCTTTAAAAAAAATGTTGCATCGAAGAAAGCCTTTTATCAGGTTACATACACTATTTTTATGACAAATTATCGTCATAAACGTCGACAAATTGTTAAGTACAAAAATCTTATCAAGAATAAACAATTCTATGGCATTATAAATACCTGAAATTGACGGCACATGGCAATTTAAATGTAAATATTTTTATGTATTCATGATAATGTCATAAATGTTTTATTGATAAAAAAACATACAATTTAATTTGAATTTAGATATATCAATCTTCGAGTACCGAAGAGTTGTAGAAAGAACTATCCATCGAATAACTGTCATATTTATCTTATCGGAGTTTTTTGTTGATTCCCCTCCCCTACTACCCTCCATCCATAGTAAAAGAATGAAAGTGCCAACAACCGCCAACGCCCGTTTTGGACCTTTTACGTCAACATCGACCCTTCGATTTAGCTTTCATTTTTCTTTCTACTGCGAGTAACAAGTTTTTTTTTATCGCGTAACCTTCTGTAGGGGACAAAAAATATTTCAGTAGGTAAAAAGTAACGCCGCATCGTAGTATTTCACCGCGAGGCGCTATGTAAATGGGTGAAGGAAAGCTTCTATTTGCAATTCGAATTATTGACGTGATTCGTGCTCTTGTTGCGTGGCTTTTCGTGCGTTCGATATTCTTTTTCACATTTTCCGTAAACATAAACATTCATATGTGCAAAAATAAATATGGCACTACGCGTCTCTGTATATTACATATTCTTAATGTGAACGATGAATCGATTGGTATGTCGAAGATAAAAAAATAGCTAACAATTGTGAAGTATTGTAATGTAATGTTTCTAAAAATGTTATCTCTTTGCACGAATGGAATATATACAGCCACTTTTTACGATTGATATCTGTTTTTATAAGAAATAGAAATTCTTTCAATATCTAACGAACAATTCATATTAGACTTACGAATATTCGGTAATGTATGATCATTTAAAGTGCATGAAATATTCACTACCTTAACTTCCGACAAGAGCATTACTGTTTCAATGGTTTAAAATTCAATAAATTTTATAGCAAAGCGCTCAAATTCATTTTGGCTGCAATATATTGAAAAATTCATAAATCCGTATTCATATGTGAATATTTTTTCATTTCGTGCAAAAAGAACTATTTTTTGAGTAAACTGCTACATTTTCTTTAATTTATCTTTACGGATTTTAAAACCTCAAAACGAGATATATGAATAATGTATGTTTATGTAAAATATGCTAACATAAATAAATTGATTTTTTTAATCAAACAAAACTAGAGTAGACATTGCTTTTTCGAAATCATTCTTACATATTTGCACGGGAATCCAACATTAAATGTACTCGTATCTCGAGAAGCCGTTGTAAATTCATCATTCAGCTAAAAAGCAGAAATAATACCACAACGCATTTGCCCGCAGAGTGTGAATGCGAAGCCACTTACAGAACTAGCATTGTTCAACAAGGGCGGGGGGGGGGGGCTATTCGCTTGACTAGGATATATCGTCAATGCGCAGTCGCTCAGGGCAGAACCGTTTGACAGATACTTTATTGTTGAATAGACCGAGCACAAAAATAGATGTTCACGTCGAGCGGCAAGAACGACGGAAAAAAATCGACAGAACAAAGGAAGAAAATTCGAGCTCCAAATGGAATAACACATATTCAAAAGATGATCGAGAAACATCGAAAGATAAAATAAAAATCAAGAAATGCATACATATTTTTTATTGTTGTTGATGATGGACTGGAAATGTCACTCTGCAATTGTTCTTTCACGTTCATCGATATTTAAATCCGAAAGACGTGCGCGCACAGCCAATGCTCGAATGAGAAATTTTCAGCAAAGGGATATGACATTTAATCCCTGCTGGCTCGCTTGCTCGACACTCGAGTTGGACAATCTCGGCCAATTATCCTACGGCTTAAACTCTCGACGATGTGCGCGACAGCAACGTGTATTTTTATTTTTAAATCCTGATCAAATTGTTTTTCAAGTTTTTCATTGTAGCGAATTTAGCTACATTTATCGTAACACTTTCTATATTGTAATTTATAAAACTACAATATTTCAATAAACCGTTAATTGATTTTAAAGTTAATGTTACACGCGCATGAGAAATTTAAGATTTTTGTACATAAATTTGATTGACCAATAAAATGTTGACTGAAATATTTCGCTATAAACTAATCAATATTTAATGCGTATACTTCTAATCATACTACACAATAAATATTCGATACTATTTATCTGAGAAATTTATAACGAGAAGTATAGAACATTCTTTTGATGCAACCCCCTATTGTTCGTTAAAAAAAGAAAAGCAGGCGACAAGGACGTGTTAAAAGTGAGAATAGATCTTGGGGTACTTTAAAAAGAATGCCTACATATCACGAGGGTATTATGACGTCTTTTTATTACACGCCAAAGTACGGCATGAGAGAAAGAGAAAGAGAGAAAGTAAATAAAGTACACGTCGTCGGAATGCAGAGTGAAAAAAGAAAGAGAAGCTCATCCAGGAGAGCTTTTAAAGGAAGCTCACGAGTTCATTTTAATGCACTGAAAGAGAGTGAGAGAGAAACAGAGAATGGTGGCAGCAGTAAAACATCGATAAATCCCAATCTGCGCTGGGCGCGCGAAGCGGAGGAGTTTTCGCGTCACAAATCAGGGCGCCGGCAATAAAGTGTAAACTCACCCGGAGGCGAACTCTCGTTCGTTCGAGACAAGGGGCTATGTACCCCGGAACAACTCGAGTGTATCGAATCGTATCAGCGACAGTGAAAAATTTGAAAATAACGGAATGATGCGACAACATCTAGTTTTGATTTCTTTCTTTGCGCTATCTCCAACAAGTCCTCTATGTTTCTCTCAGCGTAATGTCATTGCTGGAAATAGGTTGCCGAGCATTGCTTAAAATCCGATATGTCTACATGTACTGTGCGCTAAAGCTGTTACTACTTCTCGCCTCTACACTCGTATGTTTTCCAGTGGAACAATGTAAGTTTCGTCAGACATATCGCCTTAATCAATATCTGTTCATCCGATTCCTCTTATAATGGAAATTTGATTTTCGTATCGTACTCATTTGATCGAAATGTAACTATGATCTTAATATAAAGGCATTAGGTTACAACTAAATGAAATCTGCGAAGGAAAGCATTGTCGTGGTGATTTTTTTTGTTATTTGTTCAATAAATGTCAGAAAGACATTTCGTTTTTTTTATTAAGATTGACATTTAGAAGTTAATATGATAGGAGTGTGGTATTTTCCCATTTATGGTGTACATTACAATTTTAATCGATTATATTCATTTCGATTGCTTTATCATTCAGAACTGAGCTGTTAAACTTAAGCAAATAAACGAATCGCTGTGCCTGACGATGAATAATTTCGAGAAATCAATCCACTATCGATGCAAAGTAACTCTTCTAGCTCGATAAATTTCACTGATACTTCAGCAAAATGCACGATCTACTCTCAATCGCTGTCATCAACAATGAAAACCCAGCAACATCAAATTTCACAACGTAATTCCTTCGGGCGCTTGTTTGTAATAATAAAAGCTAATGCATGAAGCTTGTAGCGATAGTTTTTCATGCACATATGACTGGTACAACAGATGTAACAAAAAGGTAAATAAACAGCAAAGCAATGTAAAGAGAAATCGACGTTAAAGTCAATGAAGTTTCTCAAAGATGGCGATGAAAAAGAACTATAGAGATTCCGGAAATTCGTGGCTCTTCAAGCGTTACCAACCGTCTTAGTAAACTCTCGTCGCTTGCGCGCTTGTTTACTTGCCTGTGAATCCGCATTCGCGCCGCGTATCTATCGTATATATACAGGCAACGCGCGTATGAATAGAGAAGCAGATGAAGTGCCGCATAATTAATCTTGCGCAAGAGCGAGTTACACTTGGTCTTTCATTTGCAAAAATTCCTACGAGTTGCGCGTTGTCCTTGCGAAACATGCAAAAGCAATTATAACTGATAAGGTTTAGCTTGGTTTTTTTGAGTTCTGTTTTTCACATCTTAGTTTTTGAAATGTCAACGATGAAAGAGGCTAGATAGTTTGTTTTTAGAACTTGTTAAAAAGTTACATTGCTGCGGATTTCTTTTATGGATGTTTTATGCGAGAGGCTTAGAAAGTTTGTTCAAAGTCCGTGAGGTGCAAGATAATTTGTGCTTTTTGTGGGGGTTCTTCAAACTCAAAAGACTAGAATATATTTTTTGAAAAGAAAAGGAAATAGAAATTGTGATGAAAAATCCTAATGTTTTCATAGAGTGAATAATGATAAATGACTCGATGAAATAGGCGTCGAAACGAGAGCTTTCCTGTCAACCATACAATTACAAATTGCCTAGAAAACAATTTTCAAACAAAAACAACTGTTCCATTAACTTCGACTGCGTGAGACAGTTTAATAAAAAGAGCGGCAACAGATAACTTTATTCAATTATATGCAATTTCCGTTAATGCAAAATGGTGCCCGCCGGTAGCGACAATGCATTTCACTCGGTAACTTTCACTGGCAAATATATAAGCTGAGAGAATATCGGTCAAGCGTTACTATGTAATACGTCAGTAAATCTTGAGCGTGAAGCTACATATAAGCGGCGACGTATAGCTAAATGACAATCTCCCATCAGTTGGCGCATCCATTAAACACTCTTGGATCTTGTTGGCCGTAGCATCATGGAGTACATCGCGAACACTACGGATAATCTGTCGCATTATGGTAATGCAATCGGAGCCGAAATATTCGCTCGGACTGGCGCATCAATCGGATCAAGGCTACTCGAATTATAACCCACTTCAACAACTCTACTTGATCGCATGAAACTGATCTCACGCCGCAGCAAAACTAGATAGCGCGTCATCAGCATTGTCGTATCGCGAACAAAGATGACGGCTATGAGGAGGAGAAGAAGTAGGAGGAGAGGGGGGGGGGGTCTTATCGAATGACAAAGAGCGTGCCGATAAGACGATCATCCTCCTCTCCCTATCATCGTTTCCGTAAACAAGCGACAGCCTTTTTCCAACGGCCTTTCCTATACGTTGCTAGACGCGAAATTGAAATTGCGTTATTATACTCGGCGCGCTGAAAGTATCTTGCTCGTCCCGAGCCACTTTTGTCTCTTCATCGGAGTAGATCGATGGAGAGAAAGAGATAGATGCAGAGATATAGAGAGAGAGAGAGAAAGAGAGACTTTTATCTATGTTGAACGTACGAAAGATGCTTTATGAGAGGCACTGTATGGATTTCTCATTAAATTCGATGTTCTCTAGATGCCTTCATAATAACGATTCTGTCAACTTTATGCAACTTTATTACCATTCGATATTACATTTTGTTAACTCACGATCCTTTTGTAGCAAGTATAATGAAGCAATATAATTCCTTCGAAATATTTCAATATAAATAACAAGTTGCGAATAATCAACGAAATATTGCTGAGAGAAGGGGTATCATAACATTTAATTATTACATATTTAATCGTTGTTTTATCGATACCAATGTCTTGATTATTTTCGTCTTTGTATTAACTTTCTCATTTCATGAATAGATATTATTTCATAAAGAGAATTCTTGCTTGTAAGGATCTCTTTTTTTTAATATAAATATAGTATTACTATCATAAGTATGTATTTTTTAATTGTATTGCATACTAATAGACAAGTTCATTTACAGGCCATAATCACAATAAATGAATTATGTAAGAGTAAAAGTGAATAATTTCCATGAAATGAAAACTTCCAAAACAACAATTAAACTAGATATATTAAACTAGAATATTTACCTTGTACAAGAGAGTACTCCGCTATATTCTACTCGAATCAATCCAATACCTATTTTGTAAACTTTTATTAGTTTAGATAAATACAGTTGATAAAAATCAAAACGAGAGCGTTTTTCTAGCATGAAAGTGATACTAAAGGTTGGATATTAATTTTTAACAGTATTCGTTTTTTCGTCTTGTTTTTTCCAGTGAACGGTTCGAAAAATCTGCAACAATAGTAGTCAAACTGGTTTCAAATGAAAAAAGTTAACGTTTAAATTTAATACTAACGAAAATTAAGAAGTTTAATATCTAATTGCAACCAAACAAAAACTGAAGCATCCTCACTTTATCATATAAAGCGAAAGGGAGAGATAGAGAGAGAGAGAGAGAGAGAGTAGTGCCAAGAGAAAGGGTATTCAACCGAGCTCGCTGAGGAAATGTGTTTCAAAGGAACAAGAAACTCGTGAGCCGCATGAAAAGTCTAGAAAATTAGTTCTCATCAGTTTACGGCTTAGCGTAAAATTGGGAAGAAAGGGGGATGAAAGCACAATCGCCCAAGCGTTATTTAAATGGAAAAATACTGTGCAGCTTTTGCGATTTAACTCAGAGAGTGAGAGAGAGAGAAAGAGAGAGAGAAAGAGAGAGAGAGATTGCTACGTTTGAAACTCATTTCACTCGCTAACGATGGCATCGAGAGGCCGCATTAAGATTTCATATACCGTGTGTTCCTGATGCTCCCGCTAAAGTCGTCTAATGGCTTTGGCGTTGAGGAGTTGACTTATACTTGATGTTGGTGGTGTATGTAGGCCTCTTGAGTCTCGCTACTTGCTCATTTCCCGTCTATTTTGTTTCTAATTAACTAGTATTTTCGTGTCAACCATTGTACACGCTTCTCTATATCTGACTTTACATTTTCCAAAACATCTAACCGGCCATTATGGGGATACACGCATTCTTGACATGTAATAATGTTGGATTCGGCGTTGAGAGGTAAGAGGGTGGGTGTAAATAACACTACTTGGCGAGAATTGAGTTTGCTGCGAGAACGTGGTTGAACTACATTCGCAATTTTTGTTTATTTAGGTCTTCAGGAAATTTCACGAGCTCAAATGAAATGAGTTTTTATGCGAAATTATAAGTACATTTGAAAACGGGAATTAGAGCAAAGAAAACACTCAATGCTACGACGGTATCGCTTGTTAATGAAATTATTTTACTTAAATATAAATACGTTATAGACTTGGTAGTAAACTATCTCGCCATTTTTCGCATTAATATTAACATGAGAGTTACCGTTTCCTTTACAAAAGATGACACCAATAAGTGTATTGATTAGCCAAAGTAACTATGTGCGCTTTCGTAATAAGAAGTATTGATTTTACGTGATCATAAAATATTTATTAATCTTCACGAATAATATGAATATTCCTGTCATATAACTATCCGTTATTGTAATTGCAATTCGTTCTGTAATGGTAATAAAATAATTATCAATAAACATTATATCTTCCTTCTGAAACAAAAATATTACACGCAAACATCGAAAATAATTAAAGCCGGAAGGTAGATTTCAACATGTATATCACGCGCTCGTTCATCTTTCTCACCTACGGGAAGTGGAACATTAATGAGCTTGTAAGCTGTGTCATCCAACGAGTTTGAAGCTCGAGCTGAGGTTGATCGTAAAGTAGACCGTTAAAACAGATGCTCGAGTGTTTCTGCCCGTCTCTCGAGGAGGGTTTAGCCAATTTTCATGCAAACTTCGCGTGGTCGAAGTATATTCAATTATAACAGATTATGCATCGCACATACGGTGACTAGGGTACAATTTTTAAATGGTTTTACAAATATTGAACAAACTTCTGTACACTGCAATAAGGTGAAGAATATTCACTGAGATTATTGACAATATCATCGTTTTGGTTTCTGATTTCCTACTAAAAAATTGTCCTTCTCGTTTTGAACTTATGCCACTGCGTGACCTAAATCCGCATTTTTGTCACGTTTTTCCAGACGCTAAGTGTTCGATCGCAGCACTTAATTTTCGGCTTCAACTTCACGTCGTGTACAAATCGACCACTTAAGTTCCTTGTATCGTAATATACCTCTTATTTCATTCAATTTGTCGGTTGTAATGAGAAAAGCTCCAAGCAATAAAGTGGCCTGTGTGTCTTAAAGTTTTTGGAGGTACAAATTTAGAATATTTGATGAATTTTATATGGAGTTATAATATTCGTTAGTGTGTAGAATATTTCAATAATATACAATAATTGTTTCTGTATTTTCTATTAAGCAAATTCTCTGCTTTTCTGTTGCAGGTAAGCCACATGATATCGTCGTTATGATCGACGAACAATGAAACATCAATTGTATGCATCGCAAGTTATCTCAATAATTTTTACAACTTAATACAAGTGAACATTTGATGCGCTGGATACGTTGAAATTACATGGAAAAGCTTCTAATCTGAGCAAGCAGTAGATGAAAAGAGCGATTCCAGGATGGGAAGGATGATAGCTTTTGCCGAGCGCGTGCTTGGTTTTCGTAAACAAGCTATACGCGATATATCCGTACTGCGGTAAATCCGTGAGCGCGCAATGAGAAACCGCAGTGAGTGAAGCGAGTCATCTTTCGGCTGCTCGTTAATTAGGTAAACAGTATGAAAGTGCAGAGAGAGAGAGGGAGAGAGAGAGGGAGAGAGAAAGATGAGCCTGCAGTGCGCGCGAGTATACGTAAGGTTTTCCATCAGTGATGACGTTTACCCGAGCTATAGGCAAATTTCATATTGAGAGCGTACACATAACAAGCCTCGCGCTGTTAATTAAGCGACCACGACGATTCGCTCTAATAGAACGTTATAGCTTAACCGCAGTACCATGGACCAAATTGGACATTTCGGTGCCATACTCACACGAGAATGCAAGTGCACAGCAATCAATAAAAAATCGGATTACAATTAGCACACATGACGAATGTCTATCTATATACGTGTATTCCTTTTTCCTCGCCGCGCGTAATATAATTAAACTCGACAATACATTTTTTAATGTGACATTGATAGTTTTAGACATGAGAGGTAGATTGATTAATTATCGTTGACGTTCAATTGTAAAGTAAATATTGTATAGCTGAGAATTGAACGGAAAATTAAACTAGCGGCTTCAAGGCGGCTATGTTATAACTGAAATAGCTTTAATGACGAGAAATTCTAAGGAAATTATACGAGGCTTTAGCGAACTCAAATAAAAAGCGTCGTCCGCTCGAATTTTCAAGAACGAGTTTACTTTAGAGCGCGAACAGGGGGAATCAGCTTCCCAAAGATATGCTAAACAAACGTTTGACTTTCCAAAGACAAACTTCGTAAAGCATTTAGTCTATCGCCGCTTGATGACACTTAACGTCTATATTGTATTTGAAATTTTAAACGTATTTTCATGTTTGTAGGAATAAATCTTATCTAATTCAAATTCTAATAATCAACCATTGATTTATCAGTCTATATATTTCCAAAAAAATTGAATTATTTTTCTTTATCTTCGAGTCATACGTAAAACAAAGTATCTCATAGTTTTAATAAGTCACTTATAAAGGTGTAGAAACTCAAGTATATTGCTGAGTCGATTAGTCCAATTACCTTTTGATCCCTTTTGGCTACAATAACGCGTGGCTTGACATGTTTTCACGCTTATATATGTGCAAGAAAAGAAGATAATAAAGCTCTACCGCTTCAAAACCGGGTATTGTTTGAGTGGTGCCGGAATAATGAAGTCGTCGATAACTAGGCGTCTTCATTCTCACACGTGCACGCGTGCCTTTAGTCACAGAGGAGCTCTCCTGTCAATTGATAAGTAAGCGAGGAGGCGGGGGGGGGGGGTGAAAGCCGTCATTGCGCTAAGAGATAAAAAGGAAAAACATCAACTACTCATATTCTTCTCTCGTCTCGTTTCTTTTTTCTTCTCTTTTTTGCGATGCTTTCTGAATATCTTTTGAATTTTAAACTCCTGTTTTGTCTCTTTTACTTCGAGTGCTAGGTATTTGCTCTTCAGACATCAATGCTCTTTATAAACCAACTGTTGTTAAACGTGTTCTTCTATTATATAATTGATATTTAAATTGCTTTTTTTAAACTACATAAACTTCACTTTAAAAAAGTGCGTAGCGTTATTCGGAAATGCAGCATTTCATTTTGTTATTGATAGCTATTATCTCAAAGTAACGTTAAACTAAATACCAATCAGAAAAAGAACTAGCAGATTCTCTTCTGTGGAAATTCGTGACCTGCAAGACGTTACTCTTTTGTTAGAGGATATATTTTAAACAAAGCCTGTTTGTCAAAGCTTTTCATTTTGGTGATGAAAGATACCTTTGTTCCATAGAAAGCCGTTTCAATTAAAAATCTCTCGCTGTTACGTCATATTACTTAAGGTCACACATAAATCTTCAAGCTGCTGGTTCAACCTTTACTTTTAGACTGATTGTCCTGCGAACTTTAGAATAAGCTTTACTCTTGATGTTGGCCACAGTAGCAACGGCAAAAAAATTTTACCACGTTTTGGAAATTATCAATATTACTAGAATATAGAATTATATTCGTGAAGCTTAATACAATTAATGCAGAATCTAACTTTGAGCTACGATCATAGAGCACAATTGTTATTAATTGATCAGTTATTGTAATGACATTCAAAGCTGCAATATGCAGTAAAAAATCCAATCTAATAAATACAACCAATAGTACATCAAAGCTTTGGCTTTGATTTTACAATATATCCAGTTCACGTTGAGTTGAGATATGATGAATGGCATTACAGTAACATTGCGATAGATCTTACCAACTGTGGATATATGATATCCCTGGGATGAGTAATCCGACTATCCTTTATTCATTATACTAAAATCAATGATTTCATTGCGATAATGGAGATCTATCGAAAGTCTGTTGTAGCATAGCTTTTAGAATAGCTTGATTAGAAGTGATGTCGGTTGAATGGGAATTTAAAATACTTAGAGATACGAGAAACATAATTCCCATTTACTTTGGATATTTTTTCTCGTGCAATTCTAACGAAGAAAAAAATGCGTGAGATTCATTTAAATGTAAATATTGATGATACGGTCAATGACATTAAAGGAGTTATCTTAGCTGCTTTAGTTAGTCACAGCCTCGCGTTGCCAATTTACCAAAACTCGATATAGTCATTATCTCAGCTCGCTCGCACGCGTTCAAACGTAGGAGGGGAAGCTTGCTAAAGCACAATTAATTCACCTCAACTAATTAGGTCAGGTGAGATTTAACGCTCGGCCTTATCAAGGGAATCACGCATAATCTCTGGAAAATTGATCAAAAACGTCTATCTCTCTCTCTATCTCTCTCTCTCTCTCTCTCTCTCGTACTCGCCGCGGCGCTGCGTTTTGTTCGCGCTCTAAAGCTCAAAGCGAAAGCATTTCCTTAACGAGGTCCACTGTGTACGATGAATATCCCATAGAAACTCGTCGAACGCATTTGAAGTGCAACTTTCACGAGCTTTTGCTAATGAGACGCAAAATTCACGTTGCACGCGTTGCTAAATAAAAAAAAACATCACGTATAAAAAATTTGCATACGCGTATGAGCCAGGTGTCCACGTGTCTATGTAGCGTTAGCAGAAGCAAGCGGTCAGTGAAATTTGCTACAGCTCCCACGTATCATACAGGTTCCATTGAAATTGAACATACACGTACATGAAAGTAGCTACATTATAGTTGAACGGCCGAGGTCCTAAAGGTTTGCTTTTTGAAAAGGGGAGGGTGTAATTTCTGGCTAGTGACCTAATTGCCGCGTACATGTAAATAATAAGCGGTACGTTCTCTCCCTCTCTCCCCCCCCCCTCTTTCGCCGTTTCCAGTCCCGTAAATTAGCACGCCTATGATGAGTGTATCATTACGCGGCTAGCCTCCCCCGAGCGCATTATGTTCTATGAATATATATGTATCTGAAAATGAAATTGGTCAGAAATATTTCCAGTCCAAGAGTTATGCCGTTAAAAATCACTGTGAAATTTTTTTGAACGATAGTTAACAAAATTTACGAAAGCACTATACATTATAAGAGAGCTTTACGCAATAAATAGTTGGCCAATACAGCTATTTATTGCGCTCGAGCGCGGGCAGTGACACGTTAATTATTATTATTATACTCCAGAATTTATACCTACGTTATTTTTTAACATGATGGTCGTAGTTACTAACGTATTGTTAAACAAAATTTCGATTTATTAAATATTGAACTAAAAACATTGAGCCATGTGATTTTCAAAAATATACACATCGGCTTTTTCATATTGCCATAGCATAACATTCGCAAATGGATTCATACGTCTGTATGAACGTCTGTATACCCCTCCACTTATATTTTATCAAGAAAATGTAACCACCCTCGAAGATGCATCGCACTCGTTTCGCGGCAATAACTTTTTTTCTTTTATCGCAGAGTGACACTTATCAAGCTACACAGCAAAAACAGTCCCTGGGGCGACTTTTCACAATAAACGCTTGGTTCATTCGCGCGCTTGCTTAGGCACAGGCATCGCGGCAAAAAAGATAAAAACAAAATAGCGACATGCGGTAAATTTCCTTTGTCGCGAGGGACGCGTTCAATGGATAAATTGCTTCTTTAAAAGGAAAAAAAAGAAATGAAAAGCGACCTGCTTGTTTTATGGAAATGTGCTTTGCTCGCAGGCGATATATTAAACGCGAAAAATACTGAGAGTTCACACTGTTTTCAACGGAAACTTTGCTTTTAGTAAACGTCCCCGCGCCTGGTTTATCGCTATATTTAGCTAGTGGAGACACTAGAGAGCAATCAATTACTTCGACTTGCAATATCGGTCGATGTAAACATACCGATTGTACGGTAGTCTTATACTCACGAGATGATGTGCCAAAGATATTCATCTCTCGGGAATATGCTGGGTGAAAAAAATGTTCTTTCGATCTCCAATGCGAAATTTCTGAACGTATATTAAGAATAATGTGGAAATATCAATTTGCAGATGAGATTGATGCAGATGATCTGATGGCGAAATTTATTTTGCAAAAATTACAAGCACTGCTGTATTTAGTATATGGAAATGATTTCGAGAGTTGTAATATAGAGAAGACATAAGAAAAATGATGAATATATAAAATTTCGGCAAATTAATAATATAATCCCACTGTAAGACTTATGAGTTATAGAAATAACTCTTTAATAATCCCTCTCAAAGCTTCAGTAACGATATATTTACTAAAATGCTTATTGCAAGCATCTAGAAGCCTAAGTCCACTAATGCTACATCGAAAATACCAACCCAAGCGCTTATCACTAAATTTCGCATATATCTCTTATTAAAATAAACAGTGTGTAACGATGCAAGATAAAGTTGTCGCAAAGCTCGTGACGAGAAATGAGCTGATTTAAACACTAACGAGTACATGGAGTTTCGAGAAAAAAGCGATAATTATATTAGAAACAAAGATTTTTCAAGTCGCACACACTCGGCGTGCTTCATCGAGCGCGTTAATACCACTCGGTGCTATCGAGGAAAAGCTCTCGAAATCGATTCCGACGTCACGGTTGCGGCAAGGACGGCAGCGACTCGACGAAGTAAAATAAAAAGAAGCCGAGTGTGAACGAGTGAGAGGGGAAATAGGGGAATAGAGAGGAAAAGAGAAAGAATCACACAGAGATCGAAAAAATCTGAGTTGCGTTCGACTCAAAAGGCACACGCTCTTACACTACTGGTATTAAGAAGATAACGAGTGAAAGAGAGAGCGAGAGAGAGAGGAAGAGAGAACGAGAGAGCAAGAGAGAGAGAGAGAGAGACAGAAAGCATAAATATGGGATCGCTGACCGCTCGCTGTGTGCCACTATACGACGATATATATTTTATCCGTGATACGCCATGTGGAAAATTGGAATACAACGTCAGCGGCTTGTTGCCGATAACTCGTTCGTTCCTTTATTTAGCTCTTTTTATTTCACCCTATATCTAGAAGGAAATTCATGCTGCCGGAAAACTTTGACGCCTGGCTATTGCGAATTCTAAAAGTTCATGTATTTTCCACTTGGTTGCGTGGAGAAAGGAAAATCAGACGCACTCGGCTTTCATCCACTCCATACGTCCGGTTTGTTTATTTTGCCTCGCTTGAGCTTGCACGTGCGAGACAGAGAGAGAGAGAGAGAGAGAGAGAGAGAGAGAGAGAGAGAAAGAGAGAGAGAGCAGCTGTCTGGAGGCGGCGCAAGCCGAATTATTTACGTCCACGGTATGAAGGATTATTCTGTCCGTCGGTTAATTTACGGTCAACGCTGAAAGCGCATATATCCCCTCCCTTGCTTGAGCTTGCGAGTTTTCGTCGATTTGAATTTTTGAAAATTTGGATTTATGCTCTGTATATATACGCTTTTTCTCTCTCGCTCTCTGTTTTGTACGTCTACTGGATTTTTATTGATATTTTTTATTGATTAAAGCGTGATTTACAATGCAAACGTAACTCTATTTATCTTATGCAAACTACGTGAAACTATTTTAATCAAAATTTTAACGAAACTTGTATTAAAATTAATATATTTATAATTAAGCATATATAATTTAATTTAATTAAAGATTTATAGTTTAATCACTATAGTACGTAGTCGGGACTGACTGAATAAAAGAAAATATTGTCAATTTATAGATCGTGTTTTTAATAACACTATGAAATATAACGAAATGGATTAGAACGGCGAACTAACGAAATATGAGGATTGTTACTTTATTTCCTGATTCAGATTGATAATCTTTAATGATTTTTTAATATGCAGCAATTCATTCGATAACTATAAATACAACCCGATTGAATACTCTCGTATCATTTCATTTCTCAATATTACATTGCTTTACATTATTGAAAGCTACATAACTGTACAAATTTCATAAGCTACTATTCTGAAATGAGTAAGATCGAAAGTACCTTTTTTTATTAACACATTCTAGATTCGATTATATTATCGCTATAAATTCAATGAGTTTGTTAAGGTAGCTGCTAAATAATGAAAAGATAAAAAACACCATTTAACATTGAACTGAATAGCTTTCTGCGTGTAGGGCGTACTGCTCATAGCATTTCAATCGCGAAAACGAAGAAGAAGAACAAAAAAAAGGTAATTTTGTACACAAAAAAACACCTGCACCCATAACGCGAAATACAAGCAGTAAAACTAGCCCGTGAACAGACGGGAGAACAAGCCATAAAACAGCATTTTTCGCGGTGCCATAACAGCGACAGTATACACGACACGCACGTACGCATCTCGTCCGCTAATTGAGTACATTTGCATATACGAACCGATAGCAGGTGAGAGTAGGGGAGAGCGACGGTTATCGCGATGGTACGATCAAAAATTCCACGCGTGCCCAAAGCGTGCTCTCTTTATGAGAGGGCGACGAAATAGCAAAATTCCGGTTAATTAGTGGCGTAGAAGCAGCCAGCCGCAAATTTATGGCTGCGTTTCCCATTAGCGTTGCTCTGCACTCGATGTGCGGCTTTTCGACGGGCCCACGCAGATTGCCCGTTTTTCCATTGTGCATATAATAAGATACACTTGTGCTTCCCGCCCCGATATCACGAGTGTACAAATATTATATATGCATACTCGTAAACGTGGCTAAACGTGGAAATATATCTATTTGGCTTTTCTCGACCGCAGAACCAGTGAACGTTTCATTTCCTGAGAGCGGCAACTTGCCGCCAGCGCTCATTTTCAGCCGATCGAGCGATGATTGGCCTTGCCGAAGCTCTACGGATTTCCTTAGACAAATTAGACCAATAAATAACGGTAAATTGATTATTAGGAGATTATTAGAAACTTTAATCAATTTTTTACAAGTTGATTATTATTTTATGTATATAATAGTTCAAAAAAAAGTGGTCGACTGACAGTTTTACTTTGATACAATTACATTTGATGACTGAATCATATTTTTCACTTATATTTACAGGTGAAATGAACAAAGGATAAATTTATTACTTTTCTGCTTAATTTTCCTCTTTCAAAGAGCTGAAAATATTTGTAACAAACAAATTGGATGTTGTAGTAGAATAATAAAAAGGCTTCATATAATAAAAGATAATAAAAAGTGCAAAAACAATAACGAAGTTTTTAGTAAAACCGCACAAAACATTTTCATCGTCGGTCGTAAACCTAATTTTAACTAATATCTTACAATTTCTTTATTTTTCACAAATAACCGAAAAAGATGCTCCATTTTTTGTCATATTTAATTATCTAATGAGAGCTTATCTAAAACCAAATAAAGTATCATCACAATGACCCTCCAAACACTAACGAGTAGAATACGTGCAATACTCGAGAAATAGCATTCAATAGAATAATAATCAGGGCCCTTCATACGTTTGGCGTTAATAAGGCGAAAGCGAGTTGGAAATCCCTTTAATAGCTCTCACCTGTTCTCGAGACTCGGTAGCCACGACCGCAGACTTCGCCTTCCATTTGCCGAGTAGTAGCAGCAGCAGTAGCAGCAGCAGTAGCAACAGCAGCAACAGCAGTGAGCTAATTGTACGGGATGAACCAATATTAAACTTGGCTTGGAGATTTCATTGTCCCGTCACACCAAGCAAACAAACTCAACTGTTAAATCTAAAACAAACAACTCTTGGAATGGTTTTACATTGCGCAGTTTGCACGTGCGCATACTTGTTACACAACAAAGCTTTTGCTGGTGTATGTGAGTCGTTATGTGGCTACTAGGGTTGATCTAGTTTATGATTGGCCGCGACGTGCTTATATACAACGCGCATGATTTAGATACTAATTTATTCGTAACGTTTAGGAGTGCCGTATATGGGTTACGCATACGCGTCAAGCGTGCGTTCACACGCACTCTCCCTCTCTCTCTCTCTCTCTTTCTCTAATGAACTATAGTGTGCCTGTAGACTCTAACCACTCTCAGAGATTTACTAAACAACTTGTACTACTGTTAGTGTTTTAGAAGATGTGATACCAGTCTTTTATTTTTTATTTTCACTGTTTGCGACAATTTAAGCAAATAAAAACTTGAATTAATACGACCGTTGCCAATCATTGAAAGTTATTTACAAAATCAATACTTGTTATCTTTGCATTTTGAATAGATGTACTATGCCTGTCGATTAAATGTTATAGTATTACCTATTTCCTCCCAATAAATCCGATATTTGTTTCTCACGGATATGCCATTATACCAACCATCACAATACAGCGACAAATCGACTGGCCTCTCAACCTCGACATTGAATAAAACGGGCAAGCTACGTTAATTTACATGGACAGCCTTGAAATATGAAAGGCCATATCTATCACAGATTTAGTAGACGGAGAGAAAGTAAGAGAGAGAGAGAGAGACAGAGACAGAGAGAGGATATTGACTCCCCTTTCGTTTGCTAGAAAGGACAATCGAGATAAAGGTGAACTTACGCACGAGTTGGCAGTAGCCGGGGCCGAGGGATGAATATTGAAATTCTCATTATTCGCGTTGGACGCATCGCGCGATGTAATTTAAAGTTTCTCAACTCCTTTCTCTCTCTCTCTCTCTCTCTCTCTCTCTCTCACACACACACTTACACTCTGGCTTTGGATCGCATACGAGTAGTGGGCGGCTTAATCATGGATGTATTCTCGCGCGCTCACTACGAGTATTAGACATGCAGAGTGCTAATGCTTCTCTCACTCTTGACTGTCAGGCGAGAGTCTCGCTAATGCTCCCTCCGGATGTACAGCAACCAAATTTATATAGTTGTGCTTATAATTTCGTAATTTTCATGGACAACGGATTAAATAACGCATCACTTTTTGCCGGTCTGCTTTTGTCTTATATGCGAAATGCCTGCAAACTAAAACGTATCAAAGACAAACCAGTAGACCTTTTCCAGGGGGTAAGACCATTGTTCCTTTGGAATTTCGCCTTGCCAGTCGCTATCCTCTCTCTGCTAATGCGCGCGAATGCTGTTAATTTCACATTTGCAGCATGCTGATGAATTTCGCTTGTTTGTGGGAATATTACGCGTACGCTTGAATTTATCTTCCACGATATATCTTACAAATACAATTAGAGTGGTCTTTTATTCCAATTTTGTTTGTTTAATCTTCGCATCTTTATCTTTTAGTTTTATTTGGAACAATTTCATCAAACTGACGAATTTATAAAATGTTACTTCAATTATAAGCGGAAGTTTGTCATAGAATATTTTAATCTATTACACTACAACAAATGGTCTTTTGAATTAAATAGATTGGATCGAGTAATGTAAGACACTCGTTTGAAAATTCATGTAACTATTTTCGTGCGAAACAATGAAAATAAAAATGAGACCGACAACTCGTAAAGATCGTGTGGAGGCAGGGAAAAACATGTACCGCGTGCTCGACTCAAATTGGCCGGAGCTGTAACAAGTTACTAAGCCACACATATAGAGAAAGAGAACGCATGCGGCTACGAGAAAAGTTTGTTGTGCTCTCTCTCTTTCTCTCTTGAGAAAAGTTTTACAGCGCTTGTATACGCAGAGAGAAAGAGAGAGAGAGAGAGAGAGAGAGAGGGGGAGAGAGAAAGAGAGAGAAAGAGCATTGCTCTTTACGAAAACATGCGTTGAAGACACACGGCAAGACTAAGGGATGCGTTGTTGCGCATGAAACTCCCCATCGCTTGCGTTCCATCTACTGGATGCATACAACGGAGACGTATGCACGTACGCCGCTGAATCTTCAATACGATCATTGTCTACGTTGATGTACTAGTCTCCATCTCTTGCTCTCTCTCTCTCGTTCTGAAATCGATTAACTTGAATTACGAATTGTTTTCAAATTATCGCGCTCATCGATTAGTCGAACTCATTTAATTTTACTGTGATTAACGTTCACGTTATTAAAGCTTGGCTAATGAGTAGAAAAGTGTAAGTATTTATATTTTCTATTAATTTGTTATTTTATGTTTTATGTAGGAAAAAATCGATGGTTTATGATTGACTGCTTTACCAAAAGAATTGATTGAGTTTTTCAATCTTCCGACAGCCTACGATGAAACGAAAATTATTTTTATAATGGAACGTCAGAATAGTTTTTTCTGATAAGAAATACAGAATGATCAGATTAACAAAATGGAACAGTAACTGCACGAATCAAAGAAGAATATTCACGAACTAGTTTCGAATAACCTTTATGCTGAAATATCGAAAATCAGCTACGAAATTTAAGTTACAAGGGGCATAAAAATACTGCAGCCTCAAAGGGTAAAACATGTTTTTAGTTGTAACAATGAAACTTATTTCATCCAATCGTTAACAGTATACATTTTAATTAAAAAGCGATATATTCTGAAAAATGTGAATTCGTCCAACAAACGCCTCATTCACAATTGTCTAAAATTCCAAAGTGATTACAATCAGTTTTAGTGCTATCTGTTTCTCTCGCACGTGCAAGCGAGCTTATACACGGCCATGCAGCGCACATCCATAACTGAGTGGTTAGAAGTGTCGTGCTGGCGGCGCCTGACTCGACGCGCACACACCGTACTGGCTTTATCGCGTTCACCGATGAATCTCACTCAGCTCTACTGGTTCTGTGCAACCTCTCGAAAAGCAACGTTTGTACTTAATTCGTCGATTTTTCAGGGAAGTTCAACTTGGCTGAAAGCGTTTATTTGGTTTTTTGTTTTTCTAGAATCGTGTTCTAAAATCTTGTGCGTATTGTAGTGCAGATGAGTTTTTTACCTGCTCTTTGCTTGCTGACGAAATAAAAAACATACTAGGAATTCGTTTAAACATGTGTTTTTTAGATCGTACCTTACGTTTCAATAGGTCGTTCCATGAGTATTCCAATTGACCTGATATATTTTTTTATACCTACCTAACAAACTACTAACAAACGTACTTGTTAATTTATTTTGGTAAAAAATATAATAAATTAGTCAATCTAAAGAGATTATTTGTTCATAAACAGTATTAAATCTTCTTGTTATCTAAAAATGTATGTTTATGTAATGTACTGATTCAATCGTTCACCGCTGCACCATATATAATAATAGCTAAACCTTGTTAGATAATTCGAATTAGATCCATAATTTGTGATAACCGATAAAATATTCTTGTCGCCTCTGGGTATATTCGGTGTACACTGAGCTATCATGTGTCCAAATTTCAAACGATTACGAGGCATTACATTACATTGAAATATTCAGGTCTTGCGAGACTAAGTATGTAATTAGATACTGAATGTCGAAATAATCATGAAACCGCTATGGTTTTACACTAACGCACTGCAGAGTGCTATCCGATTAATAAAAAATTAAACTGGAATGCTGTTGTGCATAGTTAACCGTAATCAGTGAACAAGTAACACGAACTGAGTATATCTAGCAATGAACCTCAACAACTCGGCGAATTCGAGCGTTCAACTGGGACAGAGGTGGACAACAAACCATCGAGTAGCGCATACTCAATTATTCGTGGATTCTCTTCGAATTCATCAACTTGAAATCGCAATCTAGTGCAAAAGCGAAAGCCTCTAAGGACTTCTGCTATACTATGTATCAATTAAAAAGAGCAACCACAGTTCGACGGTGCGTTATTATTCCTCGGGTGCTCGTAAAACTGCTTGCGGCCACAAACCCATCAAATATATACGTATACATGCGCGCGTATGCAGTTGAAAGTGAGAGAGAAATACTGGGGCATCCGTAATTCCCCGAGTGTGCAAGCGAGGGAGTGAGAATAAAGAAGATACCTGAGAGGCAATGTAAATAAGACAAAGATAAGAGAAGGGGGACGATTTCAGTTATATTACTGGTTGGACTGCTACGTTGAACTTGGGACGCGTGTTATTCGTGGTTGCTGATAGGAAAGACAGCCCCTCGGGGTAATGGGATTTTCACTGTTAGAGCTGATGCACTTTGGACATGGTTTATACCATAAATGCTATGCCATCTTCTCCTTTACGATCATTTGTTTGATCTCAAAAAGCCACGACGAATATATAAGCAACAAACAATCCAATGAAAAAAGCGGTATTCCATTTGTCATGATTTGACAACAATTTAAACGTAGACAATACATATCCTTGAAGCATCGATCTCGTTGAAAAATGTCTCTCAATGAAAGTCACGCCGATATCGCGTTTTCTCAGTTTCCAAAACAGAAGAAAAAGAAAAAAGAAAAGCAATACTCCAGCGAGAAAAATACGAGCCGTAAATATAAGAGCGTCACGCGACAAAATAGGCAAGAGGTAGAGAGTATAACAAAAGGCGCCGACGCCATCGTTGCTGTTGCAGCGCGAAATTGAGAGGAAAACAATTTTGCGCGTTGGTATGTCGTTCGTCGAGCGCGGCGCATTGAAATCGCCTATCCTTAATCGGCGTTTTTGAAGTATGCCCATCGGTAAATACGTAATAAGAAAAAACGTTGGTGAAAAAATTGTGCTTCCGCGATCTCGACGCTCTTGTTACACGTAATAGTATAGCGTCGTTTTTCACATACCGCCGGCGTATACTCTCGCTGAAAGTGTGTAATACGAGAGGAATTTCACTTCCCGTTACATCAAAAGCGTATTCGTTACTGTAAAACATTCCTTGAGTTCGCATTGTTTAGCCAAACAAGTTTAATTATAACAAATGCAATCTGTGTCGAAGAAATTTCATTTTATTTCAATGAAAACACTTCCGTGTGGTTTAATTTGAAACAAAATTGTTTCGCAATATCAAACCATACGGTGCGATGTCTGTCATAACATTTATTTTCAGAAGCTTTTCTAAGAATACGAATGATTAGATTTAACTCGTGCGAGCATTCTTTTTCTGCAAACATAATTATTTGTTCGATGTCAAAGTATTATTACAAAGAATTGAACATTTTGTCCGAGCACGAGGTTAATTCAATAATGCTTTTTCGCTGTAATTCTTCCTGAGCTCGATTATAACAAAAAGGAAAATATCAAATAAAAATAAAAAAGTGTAAGGAAAAAAATAATAAACTTGAAACGTCCGTGATTATCACTGAAATAATTGATTTTTATTCTATATCGATTAATTCAAGTCCAAAATGCAATCGGATAACAGGAGTGGTTTTTGTGTTAACGTCTTGTTTCCTCTACGGCCGGCAACTAACTGTCCTGTAGTCTCGAGTTTGTTTCTGTTTTGACTACGAGCCCTGGCTGTCGTCCCTTTGATATCGCTCCGGCATATACGGAATGCCGCTTGGTGCCGCTCTCTTAGTACTGTGATTTCTTTCTTTCTTATAAAAGAAGGTTACACTTAACGATTAACCAAATCAAAATCAAAATCAACCATCGAACGTTTCCTCTCCATTAGCGTTGCCAGCCACAGTCCGTCCGTTCGGGTCTGCTAGGCTTAATCGTTGAGAGAGCAGGCACATAACTTATATAACTGTCTCGCACGCGTTCCGCCAATAAAGCCAACGCTAGTATAGCTTGTAAAATCCGACTCTGGGCAATTACGCGCGCGCGCTACGGCTGTGCAGCAGGGGGCGCGAGTCACGCAAGGAGCGACGCCGAGCGAAAGTCCGATAAGATCCGTGCACGCGCGCCGTGTGCCAGTAGAGCACAGTGAACAAAAAATAAAAGATAGAGAGAAAATTGGTAAAGCTGGGGTGTTATCGTTGTGGCAGAAGAAGCGTAATGAAAAATCTTGAGAGAATCGTGCGCGCGCGCGCACACAGAGATAAAGCTTTCTATATATACCTTTGCGCCTAATTATTTTCAAGCAATTCCGAGCCGCTTTATCGGCGACGAGTGATTTTATTACCTCGGAAGAAGAGGTACGCCAGCCTTTCCAATTTGTTCTTGTTGTCAGGAGGATTGATTCTACGCTATGACTCGCGTTCTTGTTCTTTTATTTATAAGCTTTACTTTATGAGTTCATGTTTATATTCGATCGAAACTTTACATTTTTAATGTGCATTTCATAATGGGCCTTCAATTTTTTATATGCATACAGTGATATGCGTATATTTTTAAATCTCTAATTCTATTATCATGTAAAGATTGAAAAACAAAAAAAATGTTGTTACTTTCGAGTATTCGTAAAAAGTTATTATCCAAAAACATTTATTAACGGTATAATCGTAACTTTATTACGTATTTTGTTCATGATTTTTATTAAATTTTCTTTTGTTACTCAACGAACTATATGTAAGTGCAAATTTTTAAATTTGCTTCTTAAATAGATAATACTTTCCTACACAAACAAATAAATAGACGATTCAACACGATCGAGTGTAGGAAATATGAGGATACGCAATGCAATTAACATAAAACCGTAAGTTCAATGGGATATTTTCAAAGAGCATAGTAGATAATAATAGTACTGAGGTTTTGTTTTAATTAAGCATCTATCCTCTCAATTCAACTTGGAAACGTCAAAAGATACAATTGAACAAGATGGTGCGAGAGATAGAAAAAAACTTGACCAAGCATAATTCTATATCGGAAATAGACATATTTTTTTATTTTCATTCCATTTTCCGACGATCAAGATACGTCCTCACAGGCATATACAGGCCAAAATTCAAGGATCGTCGACGTGACGAAAAATAGAATTGGACGCGGGTAGGATCTCAATAACGCGATGGGACTACTCCGCCTTTTCTGCCGTAGAAACTGGTAGTACGAGAAGTTATTACTGACTCGCTCGAAAAAAGTGTGAGTGAGAAGAAGACGAAGAAGTTCCCTATTACACGCGACCACCAGTAGCAAGCGTATCTATATGGTTATCCTTAGCTACTAGGTGAGGGGAAAAAGGAAGCACGGGAGGGTTTGCAGCGGATAAGAGAGGAAGTAATACGAGTAGGTTGCTCGGGGGAGGGTCGTGCACGTCGATAACGATAAGCATCGTCGGGGAATTGGATTGTCTCCTCTTATGTACATTTACGCTCCGTTGCGTACATTGGAGCCTCTTCACCTCTCTCTGGCAGGCTCCTCTTTCTCGCGTAATTAGCGCGCGTTATAGCTATATACAGTTACCGAGCAGCTGGATAAAGCTGGGATTTTCGCCGGTCAGCTGTATCGAATTAACGAGAGACTTTTGGTGCCCGCCACATAACAAAGTTGATGCTGCACTTTTCGAGAGGCTTTGTACCATGTATACTTCCCTCAAATATTCATACTACTCACGCCATGAGTGAGTGATAGATATACCTGTACTTCGTCAACAGAATGGATAATAAAGATGTTCCCACGAACGGTATACTGTGTTATGACTTTTTTTTGCTTCTGTTTTCTTCATTTATTTTCTCCGTTACTGGCGAGGGACCATTTGCATTTTTGCGTCTTATGTAAATCTAATGAGGATTATGATGATTCACGAGTTGGAAAAGTATAGGAGGAAAACCTCCCCCCTCCTTAAAGATTCCCCAAGGATATTTAACTTGCGACTTGACTAATTATGGTCGCGAGGGAAGCACTCTATCAAAGGTTAATGGACAAGCATAACTGGTATCATAGTAGTTTCTAATGAGATTTACAAAGACTGATTAATTGATTTCTGCAGCATGCCCGCAGGATATCCTATATATCAAAATTATTGTCAATTTTTTAATACCGAAATTAAGCTCATATTCACTAGCAATACAAATGGAACATTATGCATCGTTCTCAATTGACAATTAATTGAAAACGATCAGTACGATGCAGTGGGCAAGTTACCGACTATAGCAAAAACACGCGTGATGAGTGTAGTTGAACTAACGGAGAAATATAACTCGATTGTAAAAGTCTTTCTGTCAAAGTGCCTTAATTACTGTATTATTTAGCTACCATGCCTCCCATTAATTTAGAGTGATGCGATACAAACGAGGCATTTTTTACAGGATCCATAGGATATGAAAATCCTCTTTACGCCGAGACAAGCTTTGTAAGCAAACAGCATTAAAACTTCCGACTTAGTTAAAACTTTTTTTTCAGCTATACATTATTCCGTAGCAGTTTTTTATATCTTAGCACCGTATAATGACTCGAATACAAACAAGTTAAGTAAAACTAGTATATCGGAGCACTAATTACAACTAGTCTTTGCGTAATTAATAGGAAAACGTTGAACAATCAATGTATTGCCACGAGTATCGCATAAGTTCACTACTTTTAACAACATCGGCAGTTCTACATAGTAAATGTATATACAATAGAATAGATGGAGATGTCTAATTCTTCGCTTTATTACACATTGACTTAGCGAGATAATGGAAATATTGGTGTGGCGTATACCCACGTATGCTAGTTTAGAAAAGGACACGAATTCCCAGTAGCGACTTATCAGCAATATTATTTCCACTTGATTTCGCGAAAGTGAAGTTGAACAATGGATTTCGTTATATGCACTTATCTTGCGGTTTCAAAAAAAAATTTTTTTTCCACACATTTCTGCACAATTTACATGTTCCCTGAATGGTTGCCTTCTCGTAGAAAAACCTTATTAATTAGGAACTAATGCACTTGGAGAGCATTGAACTACTGTAAATTATCAATTCAATTTTTTGCTAGTATTCTTTACGGTTGTATAAATATGGAAGACAAGGTGAGTATGTATACATCGGGAGTGCGGCAATTAAGGACTGCAAACGTGATTACTAGACTTTATTTCTATAAGCATACTCATAGCAATTAAAATGCTAAAATAATTTTACACAGGTTGAGTTGAAATTTTAATTCCTAGTTACTTATAGCAACGATGTACACAAGTATAATTACAGATACTCATTAATATTTAATAAATTGTATTAAATATATAAAATAATAAGTTTTTGCTTCTGAAAAATAAAAAATTCAACAATGACTATTTTTCCTAAAAATATATATCAAGTCATAAACATTATTGTTTTAATAATGACGCTATTACTTTAAATTGTAATATTGTCCAATTTAATATATTAAGAAGTAAGTAGCATGATATTACGCTCACAAATTTTTTCAATAAGGAATAATAGTTTGTAATGCCGACAGAGAAATATATATCCGAAAAATTCAGCTTCCGTTGAAGGAAAAAGTCATTTTTTGCACATTCAAAAAGATCTGAAAGACTTGAGCTCTTATGCAATATCAGGAAAAGAGTTGCTCAACGCGCAAAGATTTCGGAGTCATCCTTTCAAGAAAACGAGATTCGCCGCTCGCTTTAGGAGCTATCAAAGTACCCAGGGAGTCGCGACGCGGAAAATGAGCAGTCGCTCTTGCGTTCTGCTCTTTTTCTCGCGGAAGTGCGCTGCCTTACGACAGGTTTCTCGCTCCCTCTTTCTGTCTCTTTCTCTCCCTCTCTTGCTATATGCTTCGATATTTCGAAAGGCGCCCTGCCGACTACCGAATCAAACAAATATTTATTCAAATGTGAAATGCACGCCCCTCGCTTTGCTGTCGTTTTACGCTTCAAGGACAGATGAAAATTCTTCTAGGTATTATTAAAAATTATAAATATTCTTCATGGAAATAACGTTTTTTAAACTTTGACTTTTATCGTTTGTATATGTGAAAAATTAATTATTCTAAAACACTTTGTTCAATTTTAATTTTAATCTGGAAACAGTGCATGACGCAGTACGGTTGGACGTAATAAAAATAAACGTAATAAAAAAATTTTTTGCGTTGAGAGGAATTTTTGAAACGTTTATCAACCGTTACATGAAAATAAACTATATAATCAAAGGCACTTGTAAAATTTTTATTTAAATTACTTCTACGCAATTTATTTGTTTTGTTTAGAGATGAAAAATTGCTCTTGATGAAATGAATCAAATTTTCCAGAAAATATGCTGTATAATAACGCATGAGAAATTTGTGTTAAAATCAATTACAAATTTGGTATTTCAAATACAAGCTTAATGACATTCACGCACCAGTTAATACAATTAACGCTACAAAAGATTATAGCGCTCAAGTGAAAAATCTTTTTAATTTCAAGTACATACGTGAAATATTTATTCGTAAAATTATATAGTGTATTTGTACCACGAATTTCTCATCAAATTGCAGTATCTCAACTCTCTAAGGAATTCCACTAATTCTTCCTCGCTCAATTTTTCTCTAATTCCCCTTGACGTACATACTTTCGCTCTTCCTCGTTAACTAGTGGTCTTTATTCTAGTTCTCTCTCCTTTCCTCTCTCTCTCTCTCTCTCTCTCTCTCTCTCTCTTTCTATTTCCCTCTTTCCTCTCAAAAGCCCAATTAATCTCTAAAACCTTTTTGCCGCAATTCCTCCTTTCTCCAGCGTAAGACGTACTAGCGCTGTGTACTCTCTCACAAGCGCAGAGGGGGGGGGGGGGATGAGAGAGAGAGAGAGAGAAAGTGAGAAGAGAAAACGAGAGAACGAATTTAACACAAGTTGGAAACGGCGACAGAACATATACACAAGCGCAAGGTGCCAAGTGCGGATAATCGATGAACACAGCTAGTGAATGCACGCTCTTAGCAAAGTAATTCCTCGTTTGATTTGCGCTAGTTATGGCGAGGATTAGGATTCGTCGAGAGAGGCACATCGGTACCAAACAGTTTCTCAAGCCGTACCCAGGTCAAAGGTTTACATATACATATACGTATATATGTATATATAGGAGGTAAGCTCTTGGAGAACTTTAGTTTAATTACGTCGCCGTTGCCGCGTTTCGTGCTAATGGGCTTGTTTAGATTTTGCCTAGCATAACTGGCCACGCTTTTGTTTCCTTTGATGCACAGGTAATTCGAAGGAATAGGAGAAACGCGTGTGACTTCTTGTTTTTTTCAGGCTGATACGAATGGAGAGAAATCTTCAAGAACAGAACCTATTGTCATATATTTTCTCCAGAATCCCTCCAGTATCGTCAAATTTGAGCTGCTTCGATAAGTTTACTGATGCGTGTTTCATGAGCTAGCTGGGACTTGGTGATTAATTATTCTGGTTGTGCTTTGCAGTCTCAAGTCGTTGATCTCATAGGAATGGAGGATTGATCTCTGATAGGTAGCTTTACTCGCATAGATAAGATTTACGCTGCTTTTAAACAATCATATACGAGATCTTTTAAGTGAACCCTCTTCAGTGTTGTGAGTGATTGCTAAACTTTGCAAATAACGCTTTTCAAGCTATTATTCATAATTTCAGCTTTTTCAAAGATTTCTGTGAGTTTAGTTTACTGTTGAGATGCAACTATCGGCATTTTCTTCTTCAGTAAGAACGGTAAGGAGTTAAACTCAATTTCTAATTAAAAACTTCTTATCAGAGATTGATTCATTGAAAAAATTTATTTGTTATATGTGTATCTTACCCCAATTGTGATAAACCTGTTTCATGCTTTTTAATTAACGGCTCCTCTATGATAGTCAATATATTTTAAGTGGGTTTCATGAACATATTTTGGATAACTTACGCTTTTGTTTTTCCATATAGTTGCTTGTTTTAAATGTTTGTTAAAAAGAATCAGATAGCAAAAAGTCATTCTACATGTTCAGAAATTAAATATTCTATATAATCTCATCGAAGTAGGAACAGTATGGAGCAGTACAATTAATAAATGTAATCGATGAAACAGTACAGAAGAAAGAAAATCTACGAAAAGCTAATCGAAAAAGTTTCAATACCATTGGAACATCGTGTGCTCCATTTGTTGAACGCGCGCGCGCGCACTGGCTTCTTCGTGAATTTTCGAAAAAGGCAATTCAATTAGAGTGTCGACGAACGCGAATCTCGACGACAACGACGAGCAAAGTGAACGCGACCGCCGCATCGGAGTAGCAATTTAATTACAAGTAGCTCCTCGATTACCAGGCCAGACTAGAGAGAGAGAGAGAGAGAGAGAAACAGACAGAGAGAGAGAGATCGAAGCGTCTTCTATTGGGGCCGAACTCTCAAAGCACATAGTTGGAAAAATGGATCGACGTTATCTGACGAGCTTTTGGTCAGATGAGAATAATTACATTTCCTATGAAAATCTTTGTTGACACATAATCAGATTTTGCAATGCGATGACATAAGTTCAATAGCTACATATATTATTCAGCGAAATTAATATTGACAACTCATTGAGCTGTAATCAATATTTGAGAAGCTCATATGTGAAGCTTGATGTTTGTTTGACTGATTTTTGTAGTTAAACATTAATTTGGAGATTACGGTATATTCCGTGTATGAATACTTTTATCAATGAATAATATTAAACGTATAAATAAAAATAATTATATACATAAGTGATGATACTAACAAATCATAATTAATGATATTGTATGGAAATCACAAATATAAAAAAAGGTAAGACTAAAAAAACAATAGTGATGAAAACAATTCATTGAACCAGTAGATGAAACTGTCATTAATAATACTCATTTTTATTAAAATCACATGCAGTATATATCAATATCCTTGTTGATGTACAAACGCATGGATACTGAAAATTACTTGTATTGATTTATTGCTTGTCAAGTTCTATTTCCCGTGTAATATTTCAAAAAATAGCTACATAGACCTTTCCACCCTTCAAAAAGTTAAAATCTATTGAACGATAAACGTTTCTCTATTTTCTTCTTTAGTTTCAACTTTGCGCAATGAATATTGGTAATTGATTCAGCAATGATAAAGCAATGCTTTTACTTGATTCTAAAATTCTATAGAATAATGTATGTCGACCCATAAATTTTAATACTGCCAGAACAATCATCGAGAAATATTTGTTCTCTCTATAGAATCCAAGACTGGAAAGGGCACGAACATGGAATTCTTGAAGCTCTTTAATTTCTTGACATTTTTCTAGATTCCATTCGCTAGATAATTGCAAGAAAGTTTCGGTCAGCTCATCGCACGTATAAACATTTTCAAAATGTTTACCTGCGAGTAATATAGAAGCCATGGTCGCCTCTTATTGCTGCTCATCGACCAAATCGTTTGGTCGCTGTTGATGCTGCAAACGACGTAGTTCAGATGCCGAGTCGAGCAGGAGGTGAATGTTCACTGTGCCACGCCACCAACGATACCACGGCGCAGCCTGATTCTTCGGGAAAAAGAAAAAATAAAAAGAAGAAAGAGGGAACAAATTAAATTGCACCACGTTTGCTACTTTCTAAGTGATATCGCAAGAATTTACTTCGACATCGCCGCGATTTTTCAATGGGCTCTTGATTTTTATAGCCCCTTTGCCCCTACCCCATATTCCTTCTAAGAAGTTTCCTTTCGTGCTCTCCTCCCACTCTACTTTCTTTTTCAAGCCTTGACTTTCCTTTTAATGGGACTTCGATGGCCAACCGGTTATTTATGGAATGTTTCTTTAAGCGCGTCTTGAAACGAATGCCCGTGCTCGCGTGAGAATAGATTTCGCTTCAAAGATGGTGTAAGTGCACTTGAAAGCGACATTATCAAATTTATGTATGTGACTAGGCGAACCTGATCGAAACTATACATGTTAAATTCAGCTTTAATTTATCTTTTTCATCTCACTTGAAATCCGATTTTTAACTTCGTTATTTAATACCAGAAATATGAAATTAAACATTCAATTTTTTACATCTTTATAACAAAAGTTTAATTCGTTGAGATAAAATTATACATTGAAAATTGGTATGATGCAAATCATAGTCAAACGATTCGTTTGACTATGATTTGCATCATACCAATAAATTATGAGATAAGTTCATCTAAAGTGAATGAATAAATGTATTTAAAAGTTCAGAGGATCTCAGTCTGTCTGGAGAAACGGAAAAGTGAATAAAGCGGAAGGGCAATAAAACAAACCCGTTTCCCAAGGGAACCAACAGACAAGTTTGCCCCTTCCTCATCCCTTCTTTCCCCATCGCCTCTTTCCATTTCGCATGTGGGTAAAACTTTCTTGCTTGGTGTTTCCCTTCCATCTTTCTCTTTCCCACTTTACTGTCTACCCTTTCATTTATAACTAAGCGACTACCTGATCGTGGCGCCTTGTCCCGGATTAAGTGACGACTGAATCGACTCTCTATTATTAATGTGGCGCAAAAATTGAAAGCTAAGTGAATAGTATAGAGGCGAGAAGTGTTTGACAATTGAACAAATTAATAAGGACCTCCATATTAAAAACTTATTTGCTCTTCGTTCAAGAGAATATTGCTTTATTTTTTTCTGTCGTACTGTAATTTTGATACAGTGGAAATTGGATATTTTAATATAACGCTTGGCCTGAATTTAAATTATTTCTTTCTCTGCAGAAAGTTATCAAACATGCCTCTCATATATTCCAATCAGTTATTATTATTTTAATAACGGTCAACGAACCAAACATAAAATGATCATTTTTTAACGTTTCGAAATGTCTACTCTTATGTACAGTGTGACATATTAGTAAGATTAAATCATTATTGTCAGTTACAATGCACTTAGTTATATATATATATTGATAACCTCTTTTAACTTATATTTAAGTTAAAGTATTAATACATTATAAACAAAAGTTATGTTGATCTCTCAAGACCTCGGAAGTAACTATATTGATAGAAAAAGGGCGAATATTGATTAGAAAGGAAAAAAGAGTTTTAAGGCTGTATCGAACAAACAGATAAAGAGAAACGTAGAAATAGGGAGCGAATGTATGAGGAGAGTTATATTACCATTTTTTTAAATAATAATGTTAGATCTAGTAGAAAAATATTTGTTATTCAAAATTGTATAACAAAGTTTTTCCAAATTATGATTTCATACAAAATTGTACTTGAAGCCAAATTTTCATTAGATTCAGGTATAAATTGTTTTAATTGCAAGTAAGTTATGAGTAATAGTTCGTTAAATTGATATTATCGTTCTATATAATATACCATTCTTAATGCAAAGTGCATGCTTGACTAAATACAGATAATACTATTGCATCAATAATCAGGAACAACAAAATGCTTTCGTTGCTTATGCATTATCACGCCTTACGGACAAAAGATTACTTTTCTGAGATTGGCAAAAATCGAGTCATTAAATAAATGAATTGAATCACTCGGATCAACAATCGAGAACACAAAAGCCTTTTCCCAGGACACAGAAAAAACGACAACAAAGCGTTTTGAAATAAGGAAACGATGAAACGCACTTGGCCGATTAGTGCACTCGAGGAAACGCCGAGTAAATCCGCAGCGATTTCCCCAGACCACTGGCTATACTGCTACCGAGGATTGAGATTTCCTCTCCATCTCGTTCTTACTGTGCGACACGTCGCCGAGGTTCCGCGTGTTTCAGGCGGAACAAATGCGAGCCGACGCTTTTTGCCAAGATAGAGATAAAATGAATGTCTCTTGGACGAGAAAAGATAGTGTCGGTGGGGGAGGAAGAAACTCTCGCCCTTGCAGAAAAAAAATATAACGAGAATGAGAAAAAGGAGGAAGAAGATATGGTTGAAGAGAAGACAAAAAAGAATGAAACCCATGGCAGAGTGTAAATCGGTTTCTGTAAAAGCGAAGGCGAGAGAGAGAGAAAGAGAGAGAGAGAGAGAGAGAGAGAGAAAGAGAAAAGGGTGGGGTACGTGGGGATGGAAGGCTTAATAGAGTCGTGACAAGTTCCGCGCCGGAAACTCCGCGTGTTCTTCTGGGCGATCGACGTCATAAAAGTTCGGGCTCAGAGCCGTGTAACTGTCACCGAGACGAGCTCTTCCTCTATCTAGCAAGCGATGTTTTTCCCGACTCCAACTGACATTGAGAAAGTTCCCTACGGTGAAATTTAATGAAAACTTTCACAAAACCCACGATTTCCTTCTCGATTCGAGTTTGTTTATAATCATTGCATACTAAAGCTATTTCGCTTGCTTTGTTATATTTGTTCTGACAGTTTCAAATTCATTTTTTCCGAGAAATAATATAATTCAACTTTTGTTTATTTTTACTCATGTATCGCAATTTTAAAAATATATTTTGTCATGATAATTATTGAAAACTTCAAAATAAATGTTTTAATGTCGAATCTGAAGTTTAATTGAACTTGTTCGTTAGCAAAATGTTTACTATTTCTGTTATTTATTGGATACACTGTATATCTCGGTTAATTGTCCTTTTTTGGCCCCATTAAATTCACGCTTCAATTGTTTCATATTCAAGTTACTTATGAGCAAATATTAACGTTAAAAAATTGTAAAATGCTCTAAAATACACTGTTCTCATTGTGAAACACATGTCTCGCTAAATACAGATTCTACTATTGATATAAGTTTTATAAAGTACAGTATAACAAAATATTCTTCGAGTATATTGCATTGAAATCGAAAAATGAACTGGCTATTATGTAAGAGATTAAATATATGGCGGAAAAATTTAGAAATGCGTAAGGCTGATCCAAAAATTATTTGAAACTTTTTACTATACGAAATTTTCCTCGGCCAACTACTTCCACTATATCGCTATAGCAAATCTGACCCACAAACACACGCACGCGCGCGCGTCAACATCGTAATTCTCCTTGGGTTGCGATAAAACATTTCCAGCGAACAGTAATTCTTCCGATTCATTTAGCTGCTACTCGATCCGTTAAGTCCGTGACTTCGTATACACGGCGCGCGACGCGGCGCGGCCCAGAGCCAAAGGAAAGTCAAAGAAGAAACAAAGTCACAAAACTCCGCTCATCGTTCTATCTATATACAGTTAAAAAGCCTTGTAGGTTTGAACCTTGCCGCTGGGTAATTGCCGCGCGACTTTTGGCTTGGCCTCGTTCTCTTCTGGCGCGGGCAAAAAAGGTACAACCTGGCGTTTGACGCTGGACACGAAACATAAAATACTTGCGCCCCTTAAGCCGATTAGGAGACGGGTTATTGGCTTAACAGGTCAGAGCTCAACTAATAGCATTAACACACGTTCGATGCTTTTTTCCTTTCATGGCTTTCTTTCGTCTTTTTTTCATAGTTAACTGTTACATTCATGGATGAATTGGATTAGTGAACCTTAGTTGAGTTCGTATTATTTCGATGAACATTTTTTTGACAAACATGCAAAAATTGGTCGTGTTCTCAAAAACCTATTGAAGCTTAAGGCTTGCAAGTGCTCAGCACTATTGGTCGCGAAAAAATTGTCATGACCAATAAATTTGACGCATGAACATCACTCATACATCCACTTGATATTGCAAAATATTTTTACGAAATGTTTCATCAAGGTAAATATTTCGAAACATCTATAATGTTCAAACGTATTTTTACTTTTTTTTTAATGCATGTCTGCGAGGGAAAAAATATTGCCTGAATCGGCACCAAATATGGAGGTCCAAAAATCCATTAGCAGCGAACAACATATTGAAATGAAATACGGTCATTTCCTCTTTCGTTCGATCCCTCTCAAATGCTTCAAATACAGGCGATGAAATCTCGCGTGAATTCATCCAATTCTCGTAAAAAGCACGCATCTAAAATAATAATAATAAACGGCGATTAACGGAGGGCAGGGGGCGTAAAAGAACCCATAATTACCGTAGAATTCAGAGGTGTGATTATGAGGGCGTGAAGTGAAAATCAGGCCATCTAAGCACTGGATAAAAAAATAAAAAAAGAGAGCCGTATTATTGTGACGAGAGACACGGCATTGTATGACTTGGTTTTTCAGTGAAATATTCTGTTGTTTGGCCGAGGGGATGAGGAGGTGAAATAAAGAGGCTGTTTTTAAGAACTTCTCGTATAAAAGGACGTCTCACCCACTGAAAGAGGAAGAGTAAAAAAAGGGAAAATACAATTACGCGCGAGTGCTATGGCATGAAAAGAAAAGAGGATGCGCGGCACACTGCTCTCCATTCGGGTTCAGTGCGTAAAAATTTTGAATGACGAACCTGAAGCTCGCTAAGAGAGATTAACTCATCCCTTGTCTCTAGCGTTTATTTTTCTTCAGAGATTACGAGGGGGCTATTTTTCAATGGCTGCAATGTGACCTCGGTTAATTAGCGAGGGTGCGTTCTTCTCAATGGTGAGAACAGTGGGATAGGAGAATGAGAACAATCCTCGCGATTTTTTCTCGCTGATTAATTAAACTCTATTGATTAAAACTTTCAGTACAACCAGGTTTCAGTTAGAATAAACCACTTGGACAAATTTATAGAAGAAAAAACAAGGAATGAAGCTCGACCCCAAAATAAAATCACGTAAAATTAATGTAAATATTGAAAGAGTATATTAAAAAAAGAATTCCGCTCACCTTCGATACTTTCGCTTTGTTATTTACACTGAAAACAACTATTTTCTCGTGTCACTCAATTATTTTTATCTAGCAGAGCTGGCGTATGATTGAAATATGAAACAAGAATAAACAACAATCAGCAGATAACATATAAATAAATGAGAAGCAAAATAAACTGTGCAGATAAGGGGAGGAAAAAAGAGAAAAGTAATTCGTAAAAATAATAATTGAATTCCCGAGCGGTCGCATGCAATTTATTCTCTTGTTATCACGGTGAAACGTGAAAGAGCAGGATTCGCAAGCCGATAATTCGACGGCAGTCCAAATTAATTATAAATGACCATGGAGAAATGAAATTTGAGGGGCAACGCGACGAAGTGACGCCACAGTCGATGTCCATTGAATTTTCATTTGGCTTGCAACGGTGCCAAAACAATTACATCCTACATGCGCTCCACCAAAAGGAGAAAAAGAATACTGTGTGTGAGATAGCTAGATAGATAGATGGAGAGAGAGAGAGAGGGGAAAGAGAGAAATCGTATAAGATAATGAAACAACTCACAGGAAAAGCTCTCGGCAGTTACTCGTTTAATTTCCTTGGTTCTCGCGTGGCGATGTCTTTTTCGCTATTTCCAGGCGAAGCTTTGAGCTTTCGTGCCCGTGGTCGTAATTTCATTTCTCTCACTCTCTCTGTCTCTCTATCGGAGCGACTCACAAATACTTCCTGCGCTGTACAACCGCGGCTGAATTACGATTCGAAATTCACTTGGTTTGATGCAATCGATGCGGCTCTCTATCTATCGCGGCCTCCTTTTACTAGCCCTCTCTCTCTCTCTCTCTCTCTTTCTCTCTCTTCCTCCAGGCTAGCGTCCTTTCCTCTTGTCTCTTTTGTTCTCAACGCTGATTGCATTGCAGAATAAACTTCGAGATTGTAGATTAGTTATTTTCTAACCAATAAGAGATTATCCGTTTAATCTAGTCGTGTTTCCAACGACTGAAAACTATTCGCGAATTTGGGTTTACGGTATTGATTGGTTGATAAACTTGCATACAAAATTTTCCGATTGGAAATATGTGTTAAATTATATGCACCTTTCGTTTTAATTATATGAGTATTAAAAAGTTCAATTATTCATCACACAAATAGGTTGATTAATAAATATTTATACAATTAGAATCATGTTACCGTGACTTATAATTTTGTTTTCACGTTTTTTCAGGTAAGCTCAATTCTCGAAAGTGTGTCTGACTATACGACGAGAAAGCCATATTAAATATTAATTCTCAATCATATACAGTATTGCTTAAAAATTTATAAATAAGAAATGTAGTAATTGAAAGTTAATCACTACGTTGATAAATCACGATATTTCGAAAATTGAAGCAACTATGTTTAATAACCGAATTCAAATCCATCTCTGCAAATGTGGATATACATGCACTATTGTAACGGCAACCAGCAAAATCACAGCAAGAATTACGAACTCCAAAATTTCCAACCAAATTTCATGTTCGCTGACGCTCAGTATGCGAGCACAAAATACAGAGAGTGAGAGTTGGAAAACGTCCATAACTAAATCTCTGGCGGAGGCTTTATCTGGTTTCCGTTAAGTGTTGCTGGGCCATAAGCCAGAGTAGGAACGAAGCATGAATCATGCCAGTGTCATTGGCGGCGGCGCCCCATTGCCGTTCCTCGCGCGCCCTCATTCAATTGATTTTCGTTTAATTAAAGCAATGGACACGTTGCTTGCTATATATACGTTCGCTTTGAATTAATCGGTTGCCCGCCGGCGGCGATGGCAACGGTAGCGGTGCTCTCTTTTCGCAGGTGGCGTATACGCTTTGCGATCGATTATATTGCAAGCATGCTCCTGTTATGGCCGCTTAGCTGTCCATTTCCGCGTGCGTTCTATGCCTGTTCATACCCAATTCCTTTTTGACCTATACGTATACGCACATTCACACACACACATATTCACAAAGCCAGACTTGCAAGCCTTTATCACCTACTCTGTCATTGACTTTCACATGCCAAAGAGACAGAGATACATATAGACAGACGCACAGATAAAGAAAGAAAGAGAGAGAGAGAGAGAGAATTGATACTGAGACCCTCTCTGTTAAATAATCAATAAAGTAAATAATACTAGTTCGCTCTGGCGTGATCCTGACAGTTCTTTTTTCTAAATAATTGTTGATAATATTGAACATATAGTGGGATGGATTGAACCTTATGAATTTTCTGGATGCAATTCCAATTTACATTTCAAATTCAAATTATATACCCAGAGGATGTCGCTTCAATCGTTATATTTTTTAAAAACATAGTTACATCTGATAACGTATGTATTACTCTAAATCACAAGTATCTGGTGTGTATTTCATATCGTTCATTCATATATTTCTTCATCTCTACTAGATAGTTGGTTACTACTATATATCGAACTACAATTACAGGGATCATAAATTATAATTATAAAAAATCTGCTAAAAGCAAACAAATCATATGGTACTCTTTATTTTTCTATGAATTTTCCTCTGTTTAATGATTAAATTACTCAGCACAAATATCCTCCACTAATCTCAAAGTCCATTAAGTTTTTTCATTTTTATTTGGTCCACACGTATGTGAGAAAGAGAAAGGGAACAAATTTTTAATTTCAGCCGCTGGCAAAAGTTGAGAACGGATCAACGCTCTGTCGCCACCGGCAACAGCAGTTGAATTAAGTGCATAGAGGCTGCCAGGAACAAAAAAAATTGTTCAATTTCGCTTTGCACGTGGCTTTGAAGCACTCTGGATATTTCAAAAGATACCTTTTTTCAGAAAATTGGACAACTTTAGTCTTTTAGTCGCGTGGGTAAATTTTTTTTATTTTTGTCGCACCCCGTTTCCCGCATCAACCTGATCCTTACAAAACTTTTACGCGCCGTGCTCTGAATTTGGGTCAGTGGGAGAGCTCTAATTTTTGTTTTCTATCTCGAAATGGGACGGAAATAAAAGGTGTACAATTAAGTTTAATGAAGATCTTTGTGCGTTCAACCGAACATTCCAAGTAACTGTAGACTTCATATTCTAAACCAGATTTCGATTGGAAATTGTTTTTCTGTTGGCAATCAATTCATTAATAGTTCAATCCGATTTTATGTTAAATATCGAGAAAGTTAATAATATTATTAATTACCTATACATATTCTGTACATTTTTATTTTTATTATTTAATGTTGACAAATTCAACAAAGTAACACAGTGCTAAAATAAACAGTTCAACTGCAAAGACAAAACATATAATCTATATTATACGAGAAATTCCAAAGGCAGAAGAGCATAAACTTTGAGTTGTTCCTCAAGTTTCATTTATATTTAAGTCGAAACCGCAACAGCGATGAATGCTACAGTTCGCAAGAACGCTTTCACTCATAGTTGTTGTCATACGATAATTATCATTATCTCAAAAGAGCCTCGGGGCTGGAAACTATTCTCTATTATTCTTGTGATATACCTGTATTTGCGTATCTGATGCGCGTATCAAGATGCTGGTAAGTGGCTAGCACGATGTATTGATAAAATACATTTGATCTTTGCATTCAGAGAACGTCACTTGTTCCATTACACAAGTACATTGTTTTATATTAATTTTAGTCGTTATTATATAATGTAAGACGTTAATTTACTTTAGTAAGAACCTCTTAATTCATTCATTATCTAAAAATACTTTTTTTCATTGAAAGGCAAAGGTAGCGATAGAAAAATGAATCGATTTCTGACAAACGTACCCAAGAGTGCAAACACGTTTTGCTGAATATTAGAATATTCGAGGAGTGCACGAGGAGAAAAGTAAGCGGTCGACCCTTTAATCCGGTTTGCTGATACAGGATTTTTCCCTGGAATGTAAGACCGGCAAATAGTAACAGCATGGTGGCTCGAGATGCTACTACCCTCAGATAGGTAAGGATGCAAAAATAGACAAAAATGAAAAAGCGGAAATTCACTTTGCACCGACCATAAATAAGATTGCATTTAAAATTCAAATTGGGCGTCTCGTTAAGAGCTGATCGGATTGTGAATATCCCCGCCTTCGCGACACAAACGATTTATACGGACATGCTGGTTCGCGCGAATCTGAATAAATTATTGGATTTCTTTTGGAAATCTTCGTTCTTAAGATTAAACGAGCTTGCCGAGTTATTCAAATATATGTTTTAACTCTCGTTCCTCCAAACTAGCTCACCTTGATCAGGAAAACGACGGCCATGGAATATCCAAAAATTACGATCATCATAAAAATTGTGACTGTTCCACGCGCCCATGTCTCTGTATAGCCGACTTTCATGCCTTCCTGCACGAAGTAACGTGATCCTGGAAAAGTTAACAGGGAAGTAACAAGTTTGGATTCTATATCGAATAGTATGATTTACACGTGAACTTTAGTCACGTCTGCGTTTCACCTGCCTGTTCAATGTCAAAATGGCTAAGTGAGTTGAGAGTAACCAACTCCAATAAAGTAATACATACAGCGACTGCGTTTCGCGATTTTTTAAACAGCTCAAACTATATTATAGAACATATAGAGCGTAAACAATTGAACAACTCCGCGAATTTTTCAATAATCACTAAGAAATATTCTATATGACAATTCGCTTAATAGTTAGCTACTTTTTATACTATTTGCTCTCCTTAAAATAATGACTTAATAGGCTACGTAATATTTTGTGCGTGACAGATAACACAGGCCGACGAAATTTCAATCTGATTCTGGCTTCAGAATTGATCCTTCGCCTAAGGTTCTCGAGATATCCTAACCTAAAAGTGCGAAAAACACGATTTTTTGCTATACACGAGGTTATATTACATCGTGAATAATTTTTTTTTTAACGGATAAAACCATCACAAAGGAACACTCTTGCCCTTTGAAATCCATTTTTTAGATTTAAGATGGCTTTTTTTCATAGAGATATCATTGATTAAAGTTAAGTATTTTCGCAGTTTCCTGACATTAAAAAATCCTATATAGCAAATATGAGGCTATAACAAAAATTTACTGATCACGAATAAGAAGCCAGATTTTGAAATTGAGGAAATTTGGGATCAAGGATCAGGGGATAAAGCGTCGCAGGTTAAAGGGTTCGGGGATTAATGAAATTGAGGTTTAAGAGTTTGAGGTTGTTGTCTTGCAGATTATGGGGTTCGGAGGTTAAGAAAATTGGGGTTTAAGAGCCCTGTAATCTTCACGGCTATAACCCCTGATCCTTAAAACCAAACCGCCCTTAATTTCAAAATCTGACTTCTTATTCGAAATCAGCGATCCCAAAAACCCAAGTATACATTTTTTCAATCGAATCCGATCAATTATAAATTGGGGTTATAGCTTTACATATACTATATAGGCTTTTTTAATGTTCTTACGAAACTGCGATAATACTTATAATCTGCAAGACAATAACCTCAAACTCTTAAACCTCAATTTCATTAATCCCCGAACCCTTTAACCTGCGACGCTTTATCCCCTGATACTTGATCCCAAATTTCCTCAATTTCAAAAGCTGGCTTCTTATTCGTGATCAGTAAATTTTTGTTATAGCCTCATATTTGCTATACAGGATTTTTTAATAACAGAAAACTGCGAAAATACTTAACTTCAATCAATGATATCTCGATGAAAAAAAGCCATCTTAAATCTGAAAAATGGATTTCAAAGAGCAAGAGTGCTCCTTTGTAATGGTTTTATACGTTAAAAAAAATTATTCACGATGTGACATAACCTCTTTTATAGTAAAAAAATCATGTCTTTCGGACTTTTAGGTTAGTATATTTCGAGAACCTTAGACAATGGACCAATTCTGAAGCCAGAATCAGATTCAGCGCATCGAAAACCTTTGGAAATATAATGTCGCGTTTCTGGGTCTTTTTATCTGTCGGCCTGTGTAATTAATATAGTCAACAATTTGTATCAATCGTTTTCTATAGCATTACTTTTTCTACATCATTAAAATATATTTATGAAACTCGTATGTATACATGTTAGACACATCGTTCGAGAAAATTAATACTATAATCTGCAGGAGCATCGTTGTCATAAATTTGCTAACAACTTTTACTAAAACATTTGCAATAGCGTTTGTTTCGCAATATTTTATCATTCGTGGTATAAAACCACTCGAGATCAGAAGTTCAGTATTAATATATGTCAAATAAAGCGCTTTAGAATTGTACCAAACAAACAAACGCTGGAAAGTCCTGCGGTGAAAATGGTCAGTAGAACAAATAATAGTAGATCTGCCCTGATGTGGCCTCGATTACGTGGATGGTTGATCCATAATCTGAGTGACTCGAACCTGCAATACGGATCCAAGTTTTATCAAGTTGTTCGCGATGTCACTTATTGGCGTGTGAAATATAATCGAACCATCCGTAACGTTGGGTCTCGAGTGCATTATAGCGGAAGTTACACAACTCGCAGTAATTACGGCAGGACTGATTGAGCCAACGTTCCAGACACGACAGGTGCACATGTGCTAAAGTTCCCTTGCATCTTCAAATGCAAATAAAAACACGAAACAGGGGGCTTTTTTGGTCAAAAAGTTCGTTTTTTTAGCTTTTCTTATCTTTTGAAGATGACGACCTTTGAATATAAATCTGGATTAGGTTTGTCAGTGGAAAAGGAGCTTACTAAACGAGATTATTTTAAAACTTTTAAACTTTTACTGGAAATTATTAGGAAGAGTGGCTGGGACTGGCCGTTGATTGGATTTGCTGGATTACGGGAAAAAGGGCTTTTCATAAACCTTACAACTTCGTTACTTCCGGAAATAGTATTCTTCGTTTGACTTAATTATTTTCTTAGTTACGTGGAAAGTTTCGATCTATTTTGAAAGACTAAAAAGGTCTAGATGTATTCTGACTGATCAAGGCGATTCGAAGAATGCAATCATAGCAAATAATATGGAATACAGAAGAAATGAAGAATCTTCCAAGGCTAATAACGAATGAAAAACATAATAATAATTTGCCAAACCCCAACCAAAATGATCCAAAGCCTTCTGACGACTGACTAAGTAAAGCCATGAATGCTATACCAACATTGCCGTTAACAACAAATGTAATCCGGCTCAAAGTAGATGAAGTCAAGCATTTCGAGAAATAACGAGAGATGCTTCTACTCGAGGAGTTCAAAAGAAGGAAATGAAAAACGGCAGAGACATTGAAGTCGACATAAGTGAGTAGCTCGCGCGTAGTTTGGAGCGTCTGAATTAAGGAAAAAAAGAAAAGTACTCGAGCGACTTGCCCAAGGCAACACATCGAGCGAAAAAGAAAGAGAGAGAGAGAGAGAGAGAGAGAGAGAGAGAACTCGGCTAAATCGAAGGAAAATAATGGAGCGAACCGCCTCGCTGTGGAGGCGAGAAGAAAAATGAGGCAATATAAAAGTGAAGCAAAGAATGAAATCAACGGCCAGATGAGCTGAGCCGAGGGAAACATTTCTCAGGCGAAACTGTATACCAGCTGCGACACTAGGTGCCTCTATATAACTGCCCATTCTGTCTTCCCTTCCTTTATTTTTATTTTATTTTTTCGATCGAAGGATTTTCTTTGATTACTCGTATTTGTTAAGACCCAATGATCGAGAGTACTCTTATCGGAATCCTTCAGATTTCAAGCGAAAACAAATGAGTTATGTACCACAGATTTCTTTTTCTCGGTACTAAAGAATCATCAATTTAACCTGTATTCCACGAATTTATGTGTTTTATTCCCAAATAATAAATATCAATAAATCTGCCAGTTAGTTTCAAAGGTAGTAGTGTTAGTATTTTTCAATTGTTAGAAAATGAACGCTCCATCCGTATTCAGAAGTAGTGAAAAATAATTCGTATCTCTCTCCTTTGACGTTCACTTAACGAGAAGTACAACCAACAATTCTCGAATAAGGTAGTTCTGAAATTCGTGTACAAAGTTGTTCTCAGTCTCTCTCTCTCTCTCTCTCTCTCTTTCGTTCTTTAGTTGAATTCACCACAAACACATTTTAAGCGTTGAACGACATGCTCATTCAGCGTGAAACTTTGGTTGCTGTATGTTGGCAATGCTTATATTACTCGAGAGAAAGCTAACCACACGATCATAACACGAACCTTATTTTTACTCAAGTGAAAAGATCGTTTAATTGAGTATTTCCGTGCACGTACCACTGAGATTTCATTTTGCCTAATTTCATTCTTTGACATCTATTGACGAATTTTGGATGGGATTCGTATGAAAAATTTGTGAAATTATTTCGCACGCAAAGCTAGTTTTGAGAAAATACATTCATTTAGATGTTGCTTCGAGCGTTCGTATACGCATTCTCGGAAAATGTATCTCGTCGAATAAGATCGTATAATTATTAAAAAAACCCAATCATTATCTCTCTGTCCTTATTCACTATAATAGTTATTGTACTTCACAAATACTTCATGATACATTTAAACGATTATTGTATAGTAGTAAATAAAAATTAATCGCTTTTTAAATAATCTAATAGACTGTACGACGATTTACTCTCTGGCATAATGAACTGATTAAAGTAAAATTCGAACTGGATTCTCAATACGTCTTCATGTGTATGTGCCAAGATTCAAAAAACCAATTTCAATGATTATTAAGAAAAAACAATCCCAAAAGGCATCGTCCCTAAACTGAAAAGGCGAAAGGCTATGCTTTGTTAACGCGTAAACTTGAAATTCCCCGTTTGAAAGCATATTATCACAATGACCTTATTTCCACAACACCATCATCTCGGAAATCCGTTCGATCAATGATGGTGGTGATGGTCGTGATGGTGGCGGTATGTGTATACATATGCATAAGCGAAAGTTCATCAGGATTCAGCTTGAGCCGACAATGCACGCACCTGCAGGGTGAGATGAGAGGCCCCTTAGCCCAGCAGTCGCTATGGCATATACGGCAGACGCCTGGTGAGCCGAGTGACTGTTGACGTTGCAGCTGCTGCTCCTCTCGTTCTTGCTGTTGTTGTTGTTGCTGTTGTTCTTGTTGATGATCGGGCTTGCCATCGCTGTTAACATCATCATCGTTCCATATCGCCTCGGGCACCTCGACTCCTACCGCTGCCGCCACAGCCGTCGCCGACTCGTCAATCAGGATGACTATAAGCAGATATTGACTATTTGTATTAGACCTTAGCGAGGTTTAACGAGCGTACAATTTACTTGCTTAATCGTGCAAATTTTTCTAATCAAATACTGATTGATCTACTTGAATTATCATTAATATTTTCATCAATATTTCTATTATATATAGATGATGCTAAAAATAAGGATTCATTGATTAAACACATTTTAAGAGGGATGTAGCGAGCAAATAACCATCAAACATGTATGCTAACGTTACATCATGCGTACATCATCGATTATTAGTATCATAGCGCGAGTTTACTTGGATATTAATTGCAACCAGTATTATATTTTACGTTTACATAATTACATTAGCATTGTAAATTATATGTATGTAAAGATACTATTGAATTAGAGTAAATTCTCACAATTAATATGAAGCTTTGCTTAAATAACAAATTAATAATAATAACTCCTCCCATCCGATTTAATAAATGAATAAAAAAATTTCTCTTTAAATTTCCGAGTAGCGATAAGTTTTAATAGACAACGCTAAGTAATAACAGCAATCATCGGTACTCTCGAACTAATGACTATCCATTTGGAATCTTTAATATGTGATGATTACCACATTGATTTGCTTTAAGAGTTTTATTCAACATGCGTCAAGTTAATTAATAAGATGATTTCCTTTATGTAATTTATGAAGGTTAATTTGTTACTAAAAATTAAGTAATAATTAAAATCAACAAGAAGATTGACAAGAAGAAGAGAAGAGAACAAGAAGAAGAGAACAGTATTGTGATTTATTTAATTATCAACGATGAGCAACTTTTTTAACTCACGTTATTTTATAGAATGAAATTTGTAAAATGATCGCGCAACTTTGAAATCAACCTTCGCTTTTAGATCTTTGACGTAAAGTTTGCCCGTTGAGAATTTCTCGTTAAAGAAACTAGAACTTGTCGTAAAGTTTGAATACAAATTGAAAGTGCATTACTCAAAATACGCATGCGCTTCAACTGAAAAGCAACATCAGTGTGCAGAGCGTCAATCTTTTACGTGTTTATTGTTTAGCAAAGGGTTCGTAAGTCCTTCATCACTGTGCTAGCGAAAGAGTGAACGAGTAGTAGTAGTGGTGATTTTGTTTCCTTTCTCACCCTTCAGTCCAGTTTCGGTGAGCCGTATTTTCGACTAATGCGCATGCGCAACTGACCGACTTTACGGATCGGCAATTTTTGTTAAAGAGCCGGACGCCAAGCATACTGCCGCTTTGCTCATGGAAACGAGCGCTTTGCACTTATGCTCACTGCTCTCCAAAATTTCCAGACCGCCTACTCTCGTCCTCTGTATATTGGGAAATCTAATGAACCTTATACCACTTGTAGAATTCAGTCAAAAATCAAGCTCCGCTAAAGTCATAGTTACTCCAGATCATTTTTAACATTTGTACGTATATGTGTAAATAATTTATTTTATAAGCATATATACATTATGCCACTTTTGCAAATTAAGAAATTACATTATTGCTTGCTCTTGAGTTCATAAATGTTGAACTAGCTACAAGTACAGTACTTCACTAAACTTTTTAAAGTTTCAAAGCGGAGACTTCCTCGAAAAACTTTTTGAGTCAAGAATTCTCTCGCTATTGCTCTTACTTTATGTAAAAATTTAAAAAAAAGCACAAACGTGTATATTCCAGCTTTGAAAAAAAATTGAATTACCGCTTATAATTAGATTTTTTTAAAGAGAATTATAGTGTTTTTAAGCTCCATTTATATTTAAACATGCGATTTAACAATAAAAACGTTCAATTTCCGCATTTTTCGTCTAGAAAACGAATATGCTAAATTTGAAATCCTGTGTTAGCGATAAATAAAGATAAAAACTGGAAAAAATGAAAAAAGCGATCTACTAACCATAACACTATTTTCATTGAATCAAAAAAAATGTAACTCGATTCGTAACGATCGATGATGAAGTTGGTTTGCTCAACAAAACCGCGAAACACGCAGTAGAATATTTTAAATTTACTGTCAAAACAAGTACCAACGCTATTCATCTCGGGAGGCTGAAGTTTCGCTGCCCCGCTGAAAAACACGCCAGATATATATGTATGTGCGCGAGCTTGCGAACAAAACAGGACGCAAGCTTGTTTTCCAAAAAGCACCGTCGCCCAAAGATAGCGTTGGAACGTGTCGCTTGGAATTTGCTAGCGAATATTCATTGGCCTCGTCGTTATCTTCATTTTTCCCCTTTTCCTCCCTTTAGCTTGTGCTTTTATCGGCTATAATCGTCGCCCCCTCCCTTCGCAATCGCTCCTTCTTGTTTTTTTCTTATTTTAGAGCGAGGAAAAAGGTGATTGCACGAGTCATTAGGCAGGATTTCGAGCCTTCCTCTCTTTCCCTCTCAAGCTCTAGCGATACAGCTTCCTTTGCGGATCACGTTTTGGCCGCTCGACTGAGCACGGGTTTAAACGTTTAATCTGCTCTACGGATGCGATAATAATTACGGGGAGTCATTTAGTTTTAGTGATGACGTTTTACGTGCCGGATATATTATGGTAAGTCGTCTTTCCGGTCTGTATACAAGAATTAAAATAATACACGTGTTTCTTTTTTTTTACGTTTTTATTTCAAGTCCTTTTTGTATTTGGCTATCAAACAGTAAATTACTAAAATTTCCATTATTAAGCTTTAAATTAATAAAAAATTCATATCGATTCAGCAGGAATGACATATGAAATATGAAATGAGAACGTACAAAACGTAATTCGTGCAATTGACGCTTTGATACAATGACCAAAAATATAACGAATCATTGCTGTTAAACTTTGAAGCGAAATTGTCGCGTGTTTCACAATAATTTAACACATTTTGTATTTGCTTGCTCCGGATAAATATTGTCCACGCTAATATGATCACAGTAACCAGTAACAACGCGAAATATTCTGTCAAAAATATTGGAATCTCGTCGAAAAATGACTCGATTGAATCAAGATGCATGTAATAAACGAAAAAAAAATAATACGAAGATCAAACAACGAGTTAATCAATATTTTCAATAACGGAATGTAATTAAATAATGTGCTAGCTAAAGCACTCGGCCAACGTGAACAGATCACTCGACGATGTTGGTTCCGCCGTGTAAATTTTGCAGATAAGCTTCCGCGACGCGACAGAAGTAGACATATCAAACGTTAACTTTGATACAAAGCTTCCCAACCTACTTGCCAATCGAAACGAAAGAAACCGTAATTATTATTTTCAAGCTCTCGCGATGAGAATAAATGTGGGAAAGAAAGCTCATTAAAGCACGCAGAGAGGTTGGTTATTTCTTCAAGGCTTATCTGAAATTAGAAATGTTTCCTGGGGCGCACTCTAAAGAAAAAATAAAATAAGAATTGAAGAACTAACCTTGCGCGTCAACTGTCATTCCCGCTGAGCGACGTCATGTCCAATGTTCTCCTTGCACTTTTATCACTGGCCCCGATTTCCAGTCGAGCGGCTTTTCTTCCCCCCTGAGTCTTGATTAACGATAAGGTTATATCACCCGCGCGCGCTTGCTAAAGAGAGCAAGAGGAAAGGAAAGAGGAAGAGAGACTATATATCCTAATCAGACATCTTTCACCGCTCTCTTTTGTTTTTCGCGGGGGATATTCAATTCCGCGACGAGAGAGAGTGCGCACGTTCTCAAAAGAGCCGCTGATGAGGAAATTCGATTGCCTAGGTAGCCTTCTTCCGATCGCTCTTTCCGATAATTCTCTCTCTGTCTCTCTCTGTCTCTGTCTCTCTCTCTCTCTCTCTCTCTCTCTCTCTATTTCTCTCTGTTTCTCTCTGTTTCTATGTCTCTTCCTTTTTTTTATTTTTCAGGAAAGAAAAATAACAACAACGGAAACGGAACGAAGGTTAATTAACTCAACGTATATTATTTTTTTGCGCTCATTCAGTTGCTCTCGTTCTCTATCTCTCTCTCTCTCTCTCTCTCTCTCTCTCTTTCTCTATTCAATTAAGCAGATGCACACTTTTGACCTCGCACCGCACGTCTTGTTGCGCGTGCGTTTGTTTGCAGCTTGCGCTCCGGTTCTATTGCATTATTGCTGGTTCTCTGCCTTCTGCACGATTACATTATACTACGCTTCTTCAATTTATTATATCCGTAATACGAGATGCATGCAGAATCATATATTTTATACGTTTGATGTCTTGCAAAATAATTTTTAATTAATTAAACAATTTTTAATTAATACATTGTATCGATTTTATACACACGTAAGAATTTCAATTTTAAACTGACTCTACAGTTCTGAAGCAAATAGTAAAATTTAATTATAAATTAATTTAAAATCTTCATTACAATTTACTAAAGATATTAACAAAATTATTGTAGAGTAAAGAGACTCGTCCGGTTGAATTTTAATACTCGTGCTTATATATATATTATATAAAACAATTTAACTCCCAACATCAATAAGATTTTCAAAACTATGAAGTAAGAACTTTCCATTACAGTAAGAACATACATGAAACATAGCAGATGATTCAAAAATACTTATATGTTCCTCTTTTTCTTATAAAATGTAAATTGACGTACTCTTGTATATAAATAATCCATTCTTTATATAGAAAAGAGATGGGCTGTCGAGTAAAGGCACTTTATTCGTGATCTGATTGATTGAAGGACAGTCACGTGAGATATATACATAAGAGATGTGTGATGTGTATCAACCAGCCTAACGTTCTAATAATATTTTGAATTTTTTAATATAATTTCATGAAAGACGAAAAAGACAAATAGAACAAATTTAGTTTTGAAAAGCATCTACGGCTTCTATTTACTCAAAAAAATAAGAAAAGAAACGAAATTGGTAGGTGCGCACCGCGCATGTTTTTGACTAGTCGATGACAAAAAGGGAAAGAGACGTAGAGATTGATATTATACACCCTTGAATATATCAAGCGTAGCACATAGGTTATAAATGATAGTTGTATTGAAAAATATGACAAAAAACTTGGATGCCCTCAATATTAACTCAAAGAAAACAGCAGCACACGGCTGAGGTCTTAAAACTTTTATGCGATATTTCAGCTATGCAAAGTCTTTGCGCGACGGAGAAAAACTCAAAACATTTTAGCTACCCCTAAAAAATGTTTGGCCTCCCTCGGCAAATATTTTATAGCTACAATATTGAGACGCGTCTCACCTCGATAAAAATATGAATTGAGTCTCTCAAAAAGAATCTGCGGGTAATCTCAATAAAGCTCCCGCTCCTCCTCATGCAAAAATATTTGCTAAAAAAAAAGATGCGCGAAAAAAAAAATTAAGCTTGAAGAGATAAAAAATGAATATTGAGGCCGTGATGATGCACAAAGCCATAAATCAGAACGGAGCACCACTTTAAAGATTCAATTAAGTATCTCGTCGAGAGGCCGCAGTTAATTAATCTTCATAATCCGCTAGCGCTATGAGACTAAGTCTTTGTGCACGATCGTGGAAGAAAGCCACCGTCTGTGCCATTGATTGCAAGTGACTCTCTTGAAAGAAAGAAAACCTTTCTTTTTTTTAAGCTGTTTTGTCGAAATTGGCATGGAAACGGGACAATATACTATTCTCTTATTTCTCTCTCCCTAACAAATGCGAGGATGAAATTGAAATACGCTTTGCATGTCTCAATGTAGGATTCGTTTTAATTTCAATTTAAAGATATCAAATTAAAAGATGACAAATAAAATGAGAAAAAAATTGTATATTGTAATTTATTTAAAAAAGTACGTATGTTATACAAAATATTATGTAACTGATTTAGTGCAAAAACAATCATTCAATGTTCGCTTCGTTTTTTATTTTGTTTAATGTCATGCAAACCAATTCACATACCATTGCAAACTTTTCCTTGAAAATTGTTACCATGCAAGTTAATAAATGTACCCGATTTGAATCAATTGACAATGCTTTTTCAAATACTGCGCACCCATTTTCGACGTATACATTTGTCACAGAACAATATGATGGAAAAAATTCTTAAAACATCTCGTTTTAAAGGATCCGAAAATGAGCCTATCCCAGGCGCTTTTCTAGAATGGTCAAAAATTCAATTGTAACATCGGGCAAGCGTTCGCAAACGTTTCCTCTCTTCTTTCATCATCGAATAGATTCACCAAGTAAATTGACACTTGAACCCCTCGTTGGTATCCATTTTTGGATAAGGCAACAGAGAGTCTTGTCGATGACAGTCGAGCGTGTATGTGTGTATGTAAGAGGGAAAGAGCGTGTAACGCGTTTGCTTCCACGGTTCAAGCATACATACTTCTTTACTCGCGCGGATTGAGTTTACTTTTCCTTCTATATGCTTGAGCTTGTACTTTCACGCTATATCGTTAAAGTTGCCCGCGACAATTTGGCTCCACGGGAAAGTTTAGGATTCGCCGAGGAGAAAACTTTTCAATGGGAAATGCACTCGCGATTATCGGGTTCATCTGCGTGAACACGAGGAAATAATTCATTTCCAGTACGCAGAGTGCGTTGTCTCGTTGAATGAATAGCAGAAATATTTTTTTACTTTTCAAGAGCCGTCGAAATACGTATACATATATTTTTTATTTTTCGTTGAAATAACTGTCTTTCTAAGACAAAAGAGTAATAGAAAAAACGCTTTATATTCGATCTCCATAATTATCACAGATGCCCATACGTGCTCTTTTTCTCATAACACCTTTATAATATTATTCAATTTAAATATAACAAACTAATGACTTATGAAATATAGTAGAAATAATGTTAGTTTTTAGTATATTGTTCTTTTCTATAAAATGAAAAAAAAATTGTATAGATGTCACCGACTTAATTTCGTCATTCGTTCTTGCGTTCACTCTTGGAAGTCGAAATATTCCAAAAGGAGAAACATCTCTCACGCGAAAGTGACGACATCCTACAGACGAGTCCCGCAAGAGCGAGACGTGTATAGCATCCGTAGGATGCATAATACAAGTCGTCTTTGGTATATCGTCAAAAAGGCGAGAGAGAGAGAGAGAGAGAGAACGAACGAGGAAGAGGGGAAAGCGCGCATCGCCGGTGAAAAATAAATTTCAGCCGTCGCGAATAAATTATTCAGTCATCGCTTTTCTCGCACCAGCTGATAAATGACGATAACAAAGAAAAGCGGAATTCCGGGGAAGCGAGTGTCGTGTTTGTTGTTGGCTGTTCGCTCACGGCGCCTTAACTGTACCCGATAAATTTCGTAGTCGCGGCGAAGGCCGCATAGTTGCGACACAAATTTCCACGGCATAAAGGCACGTATGTGCACATATACATTCGCACACATGCACATACACAACATATTCTAGCCTCCAAGGACCTTCGCTTGTCGGCCGCCACACATTTACGCTGGCACTTTGCTGTCTTAATCCATTCGCACGCTAACTAAGTGCGCTTTGCAGGACTCTTCCTTTCTTTTACCCTCTATCCTCTTTTTTCTTTTTTTTTCTTTACGAAATGTGCCCGTAATTGGAAAAAGCTCGAAGAGCCGCTCCCTGTTTACTTTGAGCGATGTTTCTACACAGATGCCTGGTGAATTTTCATATTCCATGGCATGAGTTGGTTTTCTTTGAGTTTATGTTATCACCTTGTTAATTAATGAGAAAGGATACGATTACCAATGAGTGAGTTAAATTATTATAGTTTTTCTGCATTTTTTATATAAAGGAGATTAAATAACATTTTTTTCTGCGAGGTAAAAACCAAAAATCGATTTTTTTTCCTTGATTAATGATAGAATTGACACTATTATACAAATAACCTCTTTGTATCACTTGAACTGTTCGTAGCATTTTCAAAAAGATCCATTGTCTCGTTTTCTCTGCGTGTATGTACGCGCAAACAACACTATTCCTCTCTCTTGACTTTCTTTCTTCTTTTTGCGAGAATATTGTACATCTCATTGTATCTGTGTACAGCAAATATATATATTCTTCTCTTTTCGCTCTATACACTACGAACATCAAAGCCCAAACAAGGGAAACGCACTCTTCACGCTCATCATTTTGCAACTCATTGGGCACATTGCTTTCACGTCAAAGGGTACATTTGATTCTGCGGTTTTAACCGAAATATTCAACAATCTTTCTGCATGAAAATTGTTCAATATGTATTTTAAAAAGTTATTAATAGCGTTTGATCTATTTATTCAACTAATGCAAAGATGTGATTCAATATGAGGATTAATCAACTATTTATGATGTATTATGTACTCGCCAGTAATTTCGAGGTAATGAATGGCTTGACGTTAATTTAAAATTAGTAAAATTAAAGTAAAGTCAAGAGCTGTGTCAGCTTTTAATGCTTCTAACTTGGCCTTAATTTTTAATTTTGCATCAGAAGAGCTTTCGAAAGAGAACATATATTCTGTAATTAAGTTGCTTTTATAAAATATGTAATAGGATCACAATCGTTACCAAGTCACACTTTGAAAATTGAAATGAGAAATAAAAAGTTGAAGTAGAAAAATATTTTTATTTAATTAAGAAGAAAGAAGATGGCCACCAATTCAATTATTGCATCAAGTTGCAAAAATGCGATAACGCCCCCGTCTTTCTGTCTATTCTGATTGTCAGCTGTACCTCTTGTAAAACTATGTTCTCTGGACAAATGTAGGTCGTTCAATTTCGAGTCAAATAATTCTGTCGCAACCAAGCTATACTAAAAATCATAAAAGAAGAAATGTATTTGCATCCGATAGCCAATTCAAATTTGAACGTCTCTACCCACGCGCGCAATGGCAATCAAGCGTTTGAAAAAAGAATCGAAAGTAAAGGTCATCTGTGGACCATTGTTTTTCGAGTTTGTTCTCTTTTTCTTTTTTCGCGACACGTGAGCCTTATACAAAAGAAAGCATCGTTTGTCGGATTAATTAACCTAACTAATAATAAATAACAGCAAAATTCTGCAATCGAAGTGGCTTTTTGTCATGCGCATTTGACCACAGTTAGTAGCATCCAGATATATAAGTACAAAGCAAAAATGAGGAAAGAATCAAATTGAAAAAGAGCAAAACTTGCATAATGTGATGAAAAAACACGAGTGAATAATATTTAAATATTTTTGTTATTACTTATTTTTAATTCTAAAGATCATATTTCAATTCACATTAAGCTATTTAGAATGAAAAATCATTGTCGTAGATTTAAATACTTTAAAAGAATTAATTTTTTGACAACTATTAAATTTTTCTTTTACTTTTTCTGTCGACCAAGTATCTAACCAAGCGAATTCTTTTATGGAAAACGCTTTAGTTCGATACATTTTTTCACATCTTTTTCAATATTTAAGTGACGTTTATATGTTCCTCGTTCTTTTTTAAAAACTCGTTAATCTATACATTCCGGTTGAATAACTGTCGAATTACTAACGAGTGCCGATTAAATTAAAATATCTGTTTTATCTGTTTTTATATATCATGTTCTTTCTACATGTATTTCAAACATGTTCGATTAGATTAACACGTAACTAGTATATCAAATAATCTCTTTTGTAACTAATATTGATTATCTGTTTTGCTGTTTTGCTACAGAGCAAATAATTTGTTAGCATTCTATTGATTATTTTAATATGTAAACGATTAATTTCGTTTTTAGACTAAATAGATGGTTTTTATTAAATCGAGAAAGATAATTTACTTTATTTAATAAAAAAATTGAAATTGAGAACAAGAAAAAGTACAAAAATCAATATATTTCATCTGTCTTGCGATTTAAATACCATGCCACGCACAGGTAGCTGATTTTACCAATTATTTATATTATTTTGCCTTTCACAACATTCATAGAAAGCAAACAACGATAAATAAAAATTTAGTAAAAACCATGAACAAGGTATAAAAAAATCAAGTAAGAATTTTTCTTTTCTATATAGGACACATTTTAGGAAAAATTCGAAAATATAACAACTCATAAAACTCGCGCTCAAAACGCAATTCATTACTATTTCATGTACAGTGAGAAACAAAGATAGAGCAACATTTTTTACGTGGTGAATTTTCACTGCTCTCCCTCTCTCTCTCTCTCTCTCTCTCTTTAGTAGTGAGGTGATTGCGAAACACGGGGAACTGAAAAGAAACAAAAAAAAGAGTAACAAAGCTGGAAAAAAGTCGCACAAAAGCAAAATGCGTGAACACGTTCTTTGAAATGGGGTTGATATTGGATGAAAAGATGTGACAGGGGAGTAGAAAATGTTGTTAATTATGAAAATCCTTTATGCTTTCGAATTACTCGTTCCTACAGTCGCGAAATATAGCCGCGTCATTTTCGTCGAGTTCTAATTGAGTGCCACCGTTCTTTCACTTTTGGTAATTCACTTTTCATAAAAATATAGGTGACCAAGCGTTACGTATATTTTTATTAAAACTTTAATATATCGTAAATTATCTTTAGGATTTGTCTATTAGCAGCAGAAAAAAAGAACGAGTTATTAATTCCAATAGTTTATCGATAAAGTCTAAAATATATATTCCAACAGTTGATTAGTGTTCATGAATTTACACGATTGGAAGAATGCGACCTAGATCAAATGATAAAAGTAGTCAGCTCATAACCGTGGATCATCTTTCATCGCATCGTCACACCTGTACGCACAGCACCCACGGGAGTGAAATTCTCATTCTAATTGGAAGAAAGCCAGTTCGGAGGCATAATAACCATACGCGCCAAATGAAAATCGAGCCGATAAGCCGCAAAATGGCAAAAAAAAAGAAAGGGCTGGTAATTGAGGAGCAGTGGAAAGGAACGCCGAGCGCGATCGATCGGGCGCATAGCAGCGCAGCGTCATCGAAATTCCCTTTTTTTCTTTGTTTTTCAATGCCGCCTTCACTGCCGGAAAATCAGCCGCGATATGGCTGTTATAGCGAGTCGAGGGTGAGAACGCTAGTACAATGGAATCTTTTGTGGGCATATATGCGAGCATTGCTATTCCGTACGAGGGACGAAGTACGGGTATTGTGTTCGACAGCCGCCGGTCAGTTGTAAATTAAGAGGAATATTTCTCACAAATACGGAGGTTTTCGATAACTGTAGGCAGAGAGATTAGAGCTGCAACTATTTCTTTTCAAATTCCAAGTTAAGAGTCTTTTTTTTTTTTTTTAATATATCGTTAAGTTTGTTTACTATGTACTGCGTTGTGTTACAAGTGCGCTTCTATTTAATATCTGTGAAATCTGTATACAACAAAACATATTTTCAAATGATTAGAGAAAATGTATTTTCACAATTCCATTTCTCCATAATGGTATAATAGTATGATATGTATTAAACATTAGCTTTCGTTAAAAACATTTATTTTATATTAGACTTTACGAATAACGTATAAATGAAGAAATATTTAAATAATTTCACAAAATTCGATGGGGTAAATTCACTAGAGAGAAATATGTAATACGAAAATCAAATTTGTCCAATTAATCTTTTGGATTCTATATATTTAAAGAAAGTACGGTACAACGACGTCGAGAAAAAAATAACACAATTACATATAATTCATTTCAGCTGAAACTGGAGTTACACATTAAAACAAAAGTCCTTGACTGCACTCTTTTTTCCAATGCAAGAAGTGCTTGCTTATTAGGTTGGACGAGCGGAGAGCGGAAGAGCATTCTTTTGTGCCTGTGATTAGCTCAATTCTGCTCTCTTTTGCGCGTGCATTAGTTTTTGTTCGTCATCTTCATAATTAGCTAGTTAGCTGCGTAGTCATTGCAGAGAGATAATAACTGGCTGAGTTGAATGATACGAATCAAACTATGCCAAGTTACTCTACTCGAGGTGAAGAGGGAGAGAGAGAGATAGAAAGAGTAAAATGAGAGTAAGAGAAGGAATCAAGCTGAACTTTGACTCCGTGGTAAAAAGACTTTTTTCTTCTTGTTTCCTTGTTTTCAGCTTTTGCGAGACTACCCCCCCCCCCTTTCACTCTCCTCTCTGTCTCTCTTGCTCTCTTTCTCTCTCGCTCTCTCTTTCCCTCTTTTCAAGGAGTTACTCGAGCCTCGATGAGTTTTCTAGCGGCCTAATTGCAGACGTGACGCGCGTAACTACGTTAATGAGATCTACTGTTTGCTTCGTTTTTCTTTCTCCCCCAGCCATTTCGACAATTTACAGCTGAAGAGATTCTCAAGCACTTATTTCGGACTTTTGTTTTCACTGTTGGACAGATGCATTTGCGCTAATGTATATAGGTAAACCGATCCTTTTCAGTTTCGATGGACATTTTCGATATAATAAAAGAAATCGTGGTTCAATGCCATATTAATTATTCTTGTCGTAATCACTTTGTCAAAAGTGAATCGATAAATTCGAGTTCGAATTATAATATTTTTGATTATTTCCCAATATCTCTTATTAAAGTATATATTATCTTTAAAAAATCATGTATTTTTTCATATTCTCAAACCTCTGATCGGATTGGGTATCTCATTTTTCTGACGAGTTTTCGCAACGATAATATTTTACTAATAAAGATAAAATTATATCAAATATTCAGTATAAAATTAATATTCTCGGAATTTCCATTTCAAATACGACCATATCCTCAAGCTCTTAGCCTTTCATCAAGCTTGATTTCTATATTGAAATATTATTTATTTATGTCTTGAAATCAGCGAACATTCGGAGCATGAAAATTCGTATTTCCGCGCAATTCATCAAGTACTCTCTCTCTCTCTCTCTCTCTCTCTCTCTCTCTCTCTCTCTTTATATATCTCAATCCCTCTCTCTCTCTCTTTCTCTCGTAAGCTCAGTTCGATAAAGCATTTCGCGTCGTGCTAACCGAAGTAGAAATTGCAGCGTAATCAAAATCAATGCATCGCTGCCATTTTTTTTCGATTCGTTCGTGGTGATTTAAAACTGCCGCACGCACACGTTGAATAATTAATTGCAGCTGCGTTTTCAAATGACTAAAAAATGTCCTTTTTCTACTGCCCTCAGCAATTGGCAGAAAAAAATATAATAGTCGTCAAAGAGATGTATTACCGAGTTAAGTTAACCGAGCAAAAAGTTAACCGACGTTACTCAATTTTCCTCGTGCAAGAATTATCATCCGCTACATGACACATTAAAACGGAAAGCTGTTTTATCGATGCAAAAAGGGTATCGACAGAGCTTCGTAAAAAACTGCGTTTACCATTGTTCATTAACAACCAGACGCGCGCAATAAATGATAAAACCTTGTAAAAGCCCACAGACTATTGAGAAACTTTGGTCTGTGAAATTTTTAAAACTACGGATGACGCATTACACGCGAGTTAAAAATTCTCCGTCTATTTTTTTCTTGCACACCCGAGAGGTGAGAGTTATTATAGATCGCCGTACGAACAGGCGGAACTGCTGTGATAATAAAAGCGACGATCTAGGGCGTCGATTGTTTCCGGCCCCTTTATCGCTTGTGTGGACAGCTCAACGTCGTGGCTTTGTTCTTTGCTGTGCTTTATTAATAGCGATGCCCCCCTCTAAGACAGAAGACGATTAAGCGATTAAAAGTATTAGTTACCGGTTTAATTAAAAATTTGGTAACCACAGCTACTTGACTCGATAGCTATTATAATAATTTTGTACGAATAGCACATTATGATTGCGATGATACTGAAACAGGATCTAAATATATAACTTGATTTGGAAACTTTAGATTACTTAGATTCGTCAAATAGCGCAAAATAAATGCAAACTAGTTAGAATATTCAATCTCTTGCGTAACGTTGAAGTTTGATCAGATGATATCTCTCTCCGCTCAAATACACGTCTTGAAACTATCAATTTCGTGCAAATAATTTGATCGAGAACCAATACGTAATTCATGACAGAATGAGAACAATAGCTGCTTTATAACCTTGTGCGCGATAGGAGCATAAAACGATAGCTGAATTGTATAGCTGCGCGCGTTTGAGTTTTTTTTTACGTTCCTCAGTTAAAAGACGTCATTTTACGTCCACAATTACCCTTCCCTCTTAATTCCTCGATTGTGCGCGCGCTTGGCGTTATTAAATTTTCAAACATCGTTAAATTTGCCTAAGGAGACGATAAAATTTTAGCTGCCCCGTTAATTGCATGTAAACTCAACAACGACAGTCTCTTCTCATGTGTGTACTATATATAACAACTGCGCTTTACAGCGTTCACATTCTATGCGATCGCAGCTCATTCGATATTTATTCGGCTTCCTACGCTGTGCAATTTGATCTCAAATACGGTGATGCTGTGTGTGTGTGTGTGAGGGAGAGAGAGGGAGAGAGAAAGCTTCGGCCTCTCGACTGAAAGTAAACTTTACCCGGCGCTCTTGTACGGCGATCGATCTCGAGAAATACGTACAAGATACACGCGATCAATCGAAAATTTCCAAAGGCAAATTGTTTGATCGACTTGACTTATTTCTCTCGATCGTCTCTACTTATTTCCTTACTCGACTTATTTATCTAGCTAGCTGTATTTTAAATTTTTGCACTACAAACAATTCACCCTTCTCATCCTGTTCTTCCACCTGGTGAGTTATTTTTGTATTTCAAATGCTGAGCGACCTCTCTAAAATTGTTGTCGATTGATAAATATTCCATATACAAACTGCGCTTTGTGCTCTCTGACTTTAAAATTATTCCAGAAAATATTGAATTATAATGACAATGTCAACTAAAATTCATATTACACGATTATAATTTGTTTATTCTGAAGATGTTATCAGTACCGGTATTTTAACGACAAATTATTATGGTAATATCGATATTTTGCTTCATAATTCTTTTATAATAAAATATATGAATATTTCGTTATAAATAGCATTAACAAATTCAATGGGAAAATAGACGTATGAATATTATTTCATAACACAAAAGCTCTATTTAACTCTCTCAAGTTACCCGAAAGGTTACGGTGAAGAAATAAATGACAGAAAAGCTTTTTATTTTTAATACGTCATACTTGTCAAATGGAACAAATGGAAACCACATGTCATTCTATAAATTAAAGCTCTAGAGGACAAATAGGTACAGAGATAAAAAGAAAATCGTAAGTAAGAGTACGTAGTTTTTTGTCATCTGAAGGTATTAATCATTCTTATGAAAGTCTATACGACACGTGGTAGAACTAAAAGCTCGAGAAGGATCCACGCTAGCTAAAAGAGCGTAACAAGCTAAGCCAAGAGATAAACTGAAATTTTCACTCGTGCAACCGCGTGCTCGGACGCTCGTAACAAATAACGTTCTCGTACGGACAAATCCGCCAAAATCCACGGCAGTATCATTTATTTGGCGAATCGGAAGAGGAGGCAACGATGGGGAGAGGGGGGTTATTCGGCAAGAGAGATATAAGAAAGCGTTGCACTCTCCCTCTCCCCCCACACTTTAAAAGCAGAAAAGAGGCAAGAGACGGTGGCATCGGTTCAATAAAAGAGAGCTGTCGAGTCCAATTGTCGTCCACGTGCGACTTGATATTATCACGAGCGCTTACGCATTCATGGTGTGCATTCAAAGGAATCGATTCGTTGTGGAAACCTTTTTTCTCTTGCTCTTTTTGCTCCACTTTGATGAAATTTCACGTAATTATGAGACTTTTAAACGTATCCTTATCCAGATCTATTTACTAGAAGGCTTTCTAACTTTTTCAGATAAAAACTTTTTATCTTCGCCATAATTTATTTCTTTCTCACGTATCACTTTTTCGTGACGAAAGAGTATGTGATTTATTATGTTAATTTCGTCGTTATCGCCGTTATCGCCGTTATCATTGTTGCAAAAGTAAAAGCATTTAAAAAAAATTTGTTATTTGTCGAGTCATTATAGTAATTGTTCCCCGTCAGTAGGCTTTATAGATGAATCATAAGAAAAAACAATAATATTATTATTTCGACTTACTCGTAAAAATGAAAAAAAAATTGAACGAATATTACTTCAATTTCAAACTCTCTTTAAGTTTCAAATAGGCAATATTACAATAAATTTCACAAGTATACGCTACAACTATAACATTAAAAAATAAAATTCAAACACTTTTGCTGAACAGTACTATATTAATAAATAATTTATAAAAATATTGTGAAGTTATTATATCGCTAAAAGTATATCAATGAGATCTGAAAGTATTTAATTATTTCTTTTTATTTCATTTCGCACAGCTAAGAATAGATGAATATTCAATCAGTAAAAGAATGGGAAATCCGATCGAAAGATGGTTCTTCGACCTACAAAAAAAAGACAATACAAACTTTTTTGGCAATTCTTCACTTTCCCTTTGTGTTCTTACTCCATAATAGTACTTTATCATACTAGCGTGTTCGTACGGCAACGCGCACACGCAATATCAGCCGTGATAGCACCGCCATCCTTTCCGAAAAGAAGATAAACTGTAACAGCCAAGCAACGAATAAAGAAGAAAAAAACATGAGAATGAGAGAAACCAAGATAGGTAATTCGCTATTACGGCTTCTCCCAGTAGAATCTACTGAATAATAGCTATTACAGAAGGTCAGCCGGCAAAGTAGGATTTAAGGTTGCGCGCTAGAGAAGCCTGCTTGAAAAGGGTGTCGCACACACACCCACCCTAGGCCTATCTTTTATTGAAGGAGGAAAAAGTAAGGAAAGAGAGAGAGGGGGGGGGGGGGAGAGCCTACCCTGTGAGTGATTTAGTTTCTGAATATTGAATATTCCAATTGTCCATCTTTGCATAATGCCACTTGCGTCTAACAATTGAATGATTGATGAAATATATCCATTTGCTGGATCTTTGAGGTAGAACCCTCATATCTTTCTCCTCTTGTACCGTAATGCCAATTCAAATGATGTGCTTCCGCACTTTTGCTTAATTAAAGTTGACATTTTATATTTAGGAATTGCTGTTTTACTTTGCCCGCATTGGGATCACGGTTACTTGCGAATGCGAATAAATGTTATTATTTTATCTGGATATTTGCTGAGCGTTCGCGACTGATCCAGTCCAGGCTTGTTGCGTGCCATTTTCGACTAAAGTATTATCGTTTGATAAATGATTTAAGCTTACGTGAAATTAAAATTGAATTCGTCTAGCATTCTCCTTGTTTTCTTATACAGATGAGTAACCGTCTGAGCGATACTACTTCATCATTGTTTACTACTTTTTCTTCCATTTGTTTTATTACGCATGCATTCATAGAGATTCGAAAATTGCACCTTGTGCACATAGACATTAGTACAGACACAATATTTGTATGTTTATTTTTTGTTTGAAAAAAGTGTTTGTTTTCATTTTTCTTCTATTTACTTTCATATGTTTTATTAGTCGATGGCGTGACAACGTATTCGAGAACCGTATATGTTTTGCGTCACGGGAAACAACCAGTTAAATTGTTGATCATATTTCACGGATGGATAGCACTTATATAAACATTTGATATAAATAGAACAAATGAACATTCAAATTTATCTTATAAAACCTAAATTTTTATCTCGGTAGCTAAAAGTATTTCGAAGATTGGAAATTATTAGCTTTTTGCGAATAACAAATATGATCTTGATATTAATTGTAATATTTTTTTTTATACCAAATAACTTTCATATGAAAATCATCATAAAAAAGTTTTAAACCTTGACGACGGCATAAATGCGTTATTTAAAAGGGTTATCTTTTATTCGTGACCTACTTCCTATGAATAAAAGAAAATATTTGGCGTCAACTTATGAATGCGTAAAAAATATCAGTTGAGTATGTCAAATCCCCAACAGAGCGGCCAGGAAATATTCGTAAAAACCTTTTTTACAAGACATATCATTGAAAATTTTATTTAGACCGACGTTCATTTTATGAGAAATACATGTCAAGCACACAAAGTATAAGTGCGTTGAGGTAATTCCCGTCCTCCATTATCCCCTACCCCCTCCAACCAACAAAACAATAAAGGGAAAGTAGCTTTTCCATCATTTCACTGACACCTTGCGGCTAAAGCTGTGCGAGACATCGTAAATGACTGCAAGCATAAAAAAATTCAACGTTTGCAAGTGAAAGCCCCGCACAACGTTTATACGAGGTAACTTTTTCAATATTCGAGGGAAATTTCAATTCTCGATGGGGTCGGCCGCACGCCGGAAAGAGAGAGAAACACATAGGAAATACCGAGGTAAAATATGTCGATATACCACAGTAGTAATTTATATTCAGCCATATGATATTTACGTTCCACAGAAAGAAAGCCAAAGAGAGAGAGAGAGAGAGAGAGAGAGAGAGAGAGAGAGAGAGAGAGAGGGAGAAAGAGAGAGGACGAGGACACGCGTTATCGGTGCTCTCAACTACATACGTTCGAAGAATCGGCTTTACATTTCAATGCGCCACCTGACGACAACAAAATATATACATCTTCATTTTCGATACGCTCGCTATCGAGTGAGTGGCGATTTAATCATGCATGTCGTGTTGAGCGATGGTTTTCTTACGAGAATGTCAGCATGGTAGCTGTCTTGTTAATTGATGGGTGGATATTCTGTCGGATGGTAATTGTGATAGAGTGGGATTGAGTATATAATGCGAAGAGCACTTGATGTTAAAGAGAAGCATATATCAAAGGATAAACTATCATCAAAGCACTCTGTTGCTCTTTTTTTTCATGCAAAATGCCATGAAAAATATTCTCTTTGACTTGGCACACGGCTACTATATAGCAAGAGCTCTAATCTTTTAATACCTCAAGCTATTCCTTACAAAAGAGATTTCTAAATCCATTGCTTTTACTTTGAGCTACTAGTTAATTAAAAATACAGATAGATTTTTTCGGAATATGATACGAAGGGAACTAAAAAAAATAATGCTACAATTGCTTTGGATATAGGTTTGCCAGAATTCCAGACCTACAAATGATACATCATGACAACAATTAGAACTTGTAACTCTCTTGAGCAAGTTCCCGCGCATACCTAAGCCCGAAATTAATTCGAGAATGCTTCTCACCGCGAGCGCGGTGGTGCTTCTGAAATTCCAGGGAGAGAGAGAAAGAGAGAGAGGACGTCGGCTATTCCCTAGTAGAAAACACACAGGGTTTTGAGTTAAAATTGCGTTGCCCACCTCGTCAGATATGCAAATACTTTCATCGTCATGAAAATACCGTTATATATACAAAGTATGAATTACGCGGGTATTATAAACTTTGCCGCAGGCAAAAATGTTCAAATATTAATTAGTATACGTATGTAGTATACGTATATAAACGAAATTTCTTTCCCAACTAACTGCTAAACACTACGTAAGAGAAAAAATATATTGTAAACATTGAAACGTGAATAGTGTGATATAGCTACAAGTAAATCTTTCTTATAGTGAGCGGTTCGTTTCCGTGTTTAACGCTTTAGATATATAATGGATTTGGATAAAAAAACAAGCCTTTCGTAAACACCTCGCTAACTAAAAATTACAGAAACACTAATCCATAGACCTCGTGTGTACGTAAATGCCATTATACATAAACAAAAAATCCTCATATCCCTCGAGGTTGTTGACACGTCGTAAAAAAAAGGAAACGAACGTGTCTCAGGGGATAGCTAAAACGTGGATGGCGAGCTTGTCAAACGCATAAATATAAAGTACAAAGGCCGTGCATGCTACATAGAAACTGTCCGAGAGCAAAATTACCCGGCTCAACAGATACATAACAATACTGGCAGAAGGAAAAGGCCTTTAAAACTCGTAATTCACTTTGCAAGTAAATTTTGCTGTATCTCGGTGGCATGGTAGCAGCAGTTGCGCTATAGTTCGTAGTGCCGTTAGAATACGCCTTGGACTTGGAGAGAATCCTCGAGACAGGAAGAAACAGATTCGTGAAAATTCGCTTGGCCGAGCGTTGAAACTTTCGGAGAGCCATTATAATGGTAATTCGCGGTCCTGCCAAACTCGAATTTTACCCATTGTCTCGTCCGCCGTACGACACTGACATTTTTATCTCACGACATCCGACGACCGATTCTAGAACGCACAGCAAATTAATAATAAAAAAGTTGAGTTGGTTATGGAAGTGCAAGAATAAAGAAAGAGCGAGAGTCATATGAATCTCAAATAAAGCAGGAACGTTCGCTTGCTCGATGAAATTGATTTTCGGCCTTGAGTAATGTACGTTCTCGTGCATGATAGAGTGTCGAGATATTTCTTGCTTGGTGATATTATTGTTTTCAATGGCCAATATATTTCTTTTTATAGAGCTTTCCTTTTTCTTTTTTATCCAAATTATTGTTTGATCGTTTTATCAATTTCAAATGGATTGGCAACCACTCAGACTTACGCGTTCATAAAGAATTCAAAACATACGCAATCTGTTAAAAACATGTGCAAATATTTGCACTAAGTACCCTTACAGTCTGTATCCCACGTTTCTATTCAATTGCGAATCCGATTTTTTATTGCCTTTTTCTAGTGCGATGAATTTTGTGGAAGAAATTCTATTCGATATGAAAAGGGACCTTCTGTGAAAACTCATCGCCCTATTGTTCTTCTATTCTCTAACACACTGTCGGTATTTAAAAACGTTTTCGAACAATATCCACGAGTATCAAAGCATTCCACTATATGAAATACTTTCGATGTTCGTTAGTCAGCAAAAACTAGAAGTATCTGTATGAAAAACGTACCAAAAACTTTATGTAAAGCATTGACATTAAAACGCTATCAATTTCTCTTTTGATATCTGAATCAAACAACACCGTGCTCCGTATTTTACCAAAATAAAATATATCACGATCAAAGCAAAAGTTTGCCTCGTCACTACTCGTAGCTTGGTGATAAATGTCACAATTTTAACAGATTCTACACGATATTCGACCGCGCCATTTTTCTCTCCAACGTTTTAAAAACTCTCACGAATAAAACCGACGCATATTTCATCTATGAGTCAGGTATCAAACGTCACCAGTGCACACGAACAAAAAAAAATCAACGTGACTCTTGATATTTGGACAGAAAGAAAGAAACAAAGAGACATACAGACGATTAATTTCCTCTTATCAAACCAGTAAAAGCGCTTATACCCAAACAATCCGAGGGACGTACACGCCAGATTCTCAGAATGATCCTTAAGCTGTCGTGTGAATCGATCGTCGTCCATAAGAAAACTCGGACCCCTTCCCCTTTATCCCTTTCACGCGTCGCCGTCTGAGTTTAATGAGTTTATTCGGACGAGTCATCGCGCTTGATTGCGGAAGATTAGACGAACGTCGTGTAAATACTTCTTCAGTCTGTTCTTTGCAATATCAGGAGTTTCATGGCGATTGAGCCGAAAATTTGTAGCGACACCCGTACACACACACACGAGCGCTCTCGCATACTCACCCTAGTAACAGACTAACGCTAATGAAAGGTTAACCATGCCAAATGGAAATCTAGAAAAAAACGACCTCAACTGACGAACGAGAAAAAAGAACGATCTAAGGAGGGAAGGAGGGTGAGATTGTGACGTGCGAATGTGACAATTTGGGCTTGAAAGAGATCAAGCAACTGACGTATATATCACGAGATTACCATATAGGTTTGAATTAATTTATTTATAATTTTATAAATATATGTATGTATATATTCATTTTATGCAAACAAGATACATTAATATGTCAAAGTTGGCTTCGTAATAATACAAACTTTACATCCACTGCTTATTAACATTCATGCCTAAAAGTAATCTCTGACTAGCGCAAATGGAACCTGTTATCCGAATCAAATCAGACAGTGAAAAACAACGTTGTTTCTTGAAAAAAGAAAAATCAAATCCCAATATATACATATCACCCTTGTATAGTATAAAACGCTTAAAAAAAGCTAAGACAAAAGCTTCATCTTGACGAACAGGCTTGTAAGCGAAAGCTCCCGCGGCTGAGAAACTCGCTCGTTTACGAAAATAAAGACTTTCCACCAGAAATTTCAACCATCCTCGCGCGTGCACAAAGTAAAACTTTCATAAACACACCCGGGAGAAAACTTGAGCGCGCGGGTAAACGCCGCGAGACAGCCAATTACATAATATAACGTATATAGCAGCGAGGGCTGAAAACACGTCGGACGTCCAAGCTTAATCGAACGAAAAATGGCTATAGGATGTTTCTCGGCAAAATCACAATAAGAACGGATAGCGCTAACCTCGACCTTCCTCCCCTACGTGTACGAGCTTCGTGAGAAATAAACCGAAATAAATGACAAAGACGTGGTAAATGAAAACGATGAAATTGATAGCAGCAAGTTATCTACAAACAGAGTACACAAAGTGCTCGAGCGTAGAGGATTAGCTTAGATTAATTTGCTCAAAGTATAGCGGCTTTTCTCTGCTGTCTCTCTATTTCTTTCATACGCTAACTGCCACGGCCTGAATTGTGAATGTCCCTTGGCATAAAAAGAGTATACGTGTGAGGATCATTTTTGTTCTCCTTTTGTCCCAGTTATCAAAGTACGCGTCGGACACGTATAGTTATAGACCTTGCTCGTGGATCTTAAGCCTCTTAAGCGAGACGAGGGACTACACGAACGTGCAATTCTTCTTACTTGACATTGGATTACACGAACGTTAAGTTTTGTTGCAACACGATTTTCATGGATATGTTGAGTGCATATTAAAACAAATCTACGTACTTATTCCATAATCCTCGTTACGTTCATTTCATTGTGTTTTTATTCCATTTATTATTTTGCAAGAGCTTTAAAACTTTGATGGGTACAACAGCAGATAATGATGTTTGTTTTTCTTTTTTTGTTTACCATATCTATCTACTGACTATATATATACGTATGTGAGTGAGCTTATATAAATTGGCTTTATAAAAATAAAAAATTCGGTTGCTTTATATCTCGTTGAATAGTTAATGAGTGAAAAACAGAACATCAACGAGTTACGCATTCTCTCTCGCTCTTAAGTAATCAAATGGAATATTCATTAGTTTCTGGTTAATAAATAATCCGCTGAAATCATCGAAAATTGAACGTAATTAAGGTTACAAGAGAGATTCCACATGTAGTGTGGCACAAAATTGTATTAACAAACGTTTTTCGTGGCGCAGATCAGTATGCAAACACAAGTTCCTCATCCTTTATGCAAAATAACCAGCTTCGAGGCTATTTCCCTCGGGAAATTCTCAAAAATCAGAGCATACTCGAAAATGAACAAGGAAAAAAATACTTATTCCTCTCGAGGACCTACCTAATTAACGAATGAATTTTTCAAACGTTAATCGTCCCGTCGTTTCGAATGCAAAGGTCGCGTACTCACAGCAGTAAACTGGCGCGTGAAATTACGATGAAATCCGCTTAGAAATTTGGAGCCACAAGGAATGCCTACAAATTTGGGAGCTTCGCTCTCATTCCCTCTCTCTCTCTCTCTCTCTCTCTCCACCTCGCCGCTGAGTGGCACGTGAGTGCGCGAAAGAAAATGTTTGTATATATGTGTATGAATGCAGTATCCACTTCTGATATGCAGTATTGTTCGCCGTATAACTGTCGAATATCTCGCGAGCGTTTTGTTCCTGCTTTTATACTGATCTCGCTAAATATAAAGTTTTTGCATTAAAAACAGCCAAGGTTCAACGCATATTTCTTGGATTACTTTTATTCATTCATTTCGATGTTTTATATCGCGTACGTTTTCTGTTTTTTTTTTCTTTGCTTTCCGGCTTACTTGGCAAGGATTTACTCTGGTTTCGCAAAGAAATCGAGCGTCAACGCTGCTATGCACGACATTTTTACATTCCGAGTTTATACTGTCGCCTCTCGTACTATGTTGATTTTCAAGTTTTACTTTGCTATAGAGTGTAACGGATGATGATATTTTTTGGGAGTGGATTTCGTAAAGTTTGGCCAAAAATCCTCGGATTTTTCACAGTCGCGCTGTATCTCCGTGAAAAATATTGATACAATGCAATAGCAGTGAATTTAGTTTTGTTCTACAACTTTATTCTTCATCGTCTAAAACTTATATAAAAGCTGTCAGTACTCTAGAAGTTACACAATATCCATTTCTAATTGCATTACAGTTCTATTTATGCACTTATGTTACTTTAAAACATTGCGTATACAATTAAATAACTAAAATATTATCACATCATACCTACTTCTTTAAAATAACAAAACCAATCAAACATTTCAAGTTGCAAACCAAAATAAAAAGATTATGTTTTCGAAAGGCACGAAACTAGGCGATAATTTTGGAATAGTTTGTTGTTTTTCGGCCGATTTTCCGGGTTTTCATCACCACAGCACGTTATTCTGTATCGATAACTTTGTTCCTGCAGTCACACGCTCCATAAAACTATGATGCTCTACGCGCCGAGATTGCCGGATGTCGTGTGAAGTCACCTCGTCGCGTTCGATGCAAAAATATCATCCGGTATGGCCAAAGTCGTAAAGATAGGCTTTGACTGATATATTCTCTACGTGAAATCCAACTGCGATATGTCCAATATTAAATAAAGTGAAGAACTAATACAGAAATATGATTTTAAAAAATAGAAAATATGATATCAGATAGACGATTTACAAAATAAGCTGAATAAATAGTACATTCAATTAATTTTAGATACATCAATTTCAGTATTGAAAATCCATATTATTATTAGTCGCCTTTTATTGCCGTTCCCAAGCATTGAAAATATAATATAAATAATTCTAGATATTAGGTGTTGAACAATATCCATAAAGTGTTAAAATCGATCAATAAATATTCACCAGTAACTACTTTTCGATAAATGCCATACTGACAAAATTATAGTGTGAGCCAATGTTGGCAGCACGCCGTAGAAAAAAAAGATACAGTAAGAAATTGGAGTTTTACAAAAGTTACGGCCATTAGCTTTCGTTGGAAAAAGTAGCTACTGACGAAACTTACGGTAATTATAATAATTTATGCAGTCACAAGTCGCGAACTCTCAACCAACACGTTTTCCGAACGCGACGGGTGTAGAATTTCGGCGTTACGAGTTATTGCATGTTGGGGGTAGGAATGGCGCGTGGAATTTTGAAAGAGCATGTAAAAATAGAGGAAAATGGGGAGGGGAAGCGAACGCTCGACGCTACGCAAGGTGGCGATTTGAAATTTAATAGCACCACGACCTGGCGAAACGAGTGAAAAATGAAACAACATACATGCGCGCGTTTGACCATGTTACGGTTTTTCTTCCTTTCTACGCGAAAGCCAACGCACAATTTAAGACTATAGAGACTTTCGAGAATAGCTTAGACAATTTGTGTAAGTATTTATTTTTTCTACTCCATATTCTTGAAAATATTTTAAATCAACTTACTCGTCATATTCAATTATTAAAGGTATACAATGCTGTTGTTAACTTACGATACGCATTGAATTAAATTTGAAATCGTAATTACAAAATGATATTCAAATTTTATTTTATTTTCAACAGAAAAGACACGCATACTCGAATAATTAATCCGACACACAAGCAATTTTCAAAATTGCAATAACATTATCCATCCGCATGCCATTGTATCATCCAACAATTCAATTAAAAAGCAAGCACTTGGCCGATTATTTGAGTATAGCGAAAGAAGCAATAGCACTCTGCATTGTGCACAAAGAGAAATTCGAAAGAAAAACAAACATCAAGTTCGAACAAAAGACGTATTGCTTCGGTTCGATGTTGAACGGCGCTTCCGCGGAAATTCAATTTCTAGCCAATACTCATTGGATGTACTTCCGCTCAATAATCCCGCGGTGCGCTTTAGCCGCACGTAAATATCGACACCACTGTATGTACATATAAATGATTATGCACCCCGTATTAGTAATAAAGACGTAAAACGAGTATCGTTTTCACCACGATGAACAATCGATACACAACAAAAAGCTGTATTTTAATCTGTAAATCGTTTCATTTAAGTTTAAAACAATCGAATAAATGCTTTGTAATTGATTCTTCTAAACCTAAAATCATTACCACAACGTTGTTGGATTAAGAATAAATCCATTATACAAACACAATTCAACTATTCATAGTAACAGATTCTATAACGATTGTTTAACTGAATTAATCAAGCACAATGAGAGAGGGAGTTCCGATGCACATTTCGAAGGCTACATAGTCATGAAATATCATTTACGTCAAACGACTCAGCGACGTCATGTCATGTTATATACAAGCGGATAGTTATATGAATCTACATGAGCAACTTTGAAATTAAATTAATCCAATCTCTCGAACATAATAGACATGTAATACATGATAGTGAAAAATCATAACTGATACGACAGCTGCATGACATTTAATATAACGTATTGTTTATTCTATCTCCATAGTACATTAATTCGTGTACTCCTTCAAAGAATGATTAGTATTTAAAAAAATATATGTCTTATCTTCCATCGCGAAATAACCTAACAAAAGAAAAGAAACGTACCTCTCGAAAAAAACCTAGTGCAATACATCAAACGATAATTCTATACCTCGGCTTTTGCAGCCGTGCGCGCGCGATAGATAAAGTGAAAAGCGAAATCGTGACCTAAAAACGGTTATCACATGAAAAAGAGAAAGAGAGAGAGAGAGAGAGAGAGAGAGAGAAAAAAGCATCGAGAAAGCAGATTTATCTCCCTACGGTCGTGTTTATTTCAGTCAGGCGACGGAATCAAAAAGTAGCCACGCCATCCGTGTAGTCCGGCACGGAGAACTCTAATCACGGTATCCCGCAGGGACGACAAAAAGATGGATGGTACCGATCTATCACTCGATCTTCATCGCACATATAGATCAACTAAGCAACTCGTCTCCCTAATCTATCTTTTCCCACTTCGTCGCATGCTCTCCCTCTCCCACGCTCTCATTCGCATAGCAAATTGCACGAGACAACACGCCGAATGTTTTATCGTTCTATGCGAAATATTCCATTCAGTTAAACGTTTATATACACGCATTGCAATTGATGCCGTTTAAGTGTGCGAGAGAGAAAGAGAGAGAAACTGTGGGATGGGCACGGGATTAAACGAGAGCCCAGTATACGTTGCGCGAGAGGCCGCGAGGTGGACACATCTGTTTGCGCGCAGTTTATATTGCCTTAAGCTGCATAAACCTATATACCGAGTATGTATACGTTATAAACCTCTTCTTTTAAAAGCACCTCGCTGCGTACCTTTATTTTCCTCTGACACCGCGGATTAGAGTAATTTTGTGCGCGCAATTTATGCGCGCGTTCTTAGTAACCATTGTAATTGTTTTCGTTGAGCTCATAAGTAGAAGTATACGGTTTTTTTCTCATCGGGTACAACTTTATTTACTTACATTTTTGTCAGATCGATAAAACATTCGTCGGCTAGAGCAACAAGCAAAACAACAATATAAAACATTTATAAAAACGCACGCTAAAATGTTTTTAAACGTTTCATTTGTTTGAAAGACAAAACAATGAATGAAAATCTCTTTTTTCGCAATCTGTTTGGATTTCCAATGTAATCGCCTTCACCTGCAGAAATAAAGAGAGAATGGTAGGAGAAAAAAGTGAAAACTCCATTACTAGCTGGGCGCGGAGATCGTTTAACTCCGTAACGATTTACGTGCGGCGTAAACGCAATAAACCGTCCTCGTAAACACACTTTGCGCCGCTTGCTAGTACCATATGCCGCTATACTGGACTCGCGGTTCGATGCAACGTTAGGTTATAAGGCAACATGTTTACGATCGATGGTATATCGATAATGGAGCATCTTTAAATTCGACCAACCATTACTCGTCGCCCTATTCCATTCCATGTATAACATGCGCACACCTTGGGCCTCTCTACGCTACGCCATGCCAATATTTTACAATGAGATCGTTTACGCGCACAAAGATATCATTGGATGTCAGTAAACCTCGTTGCTGACATGTCCTTATGCTATTTATCTGTCATGTAACAAAGAAATTTATCTTGTTTAATTTAACACGCTAAGTAATATACTAAGCCTTACAGGTAACCGGCACCTTCAATTGTAATTGATTAATTGTGATATATGACGGTTTCAAAATAATCTGACCCCCCCCCCTCTCTTCATTCTCTTTATCTATTCTCTCTCACAGCCAGACACACTCACAGACCATTCAACGGTAACAACGTCAGATTATGAAACCAAATATCCCGTGAGATTGTGAAAAGCTTTTGTCCATTGATATGCGTCTGCCGACACACGAGATGTAAACACGCGTCTCTTGCTGCATGCATAAGTCTGTAAAACACTCTGGCAACAAAGCTTCACTCGTTGAAAGCATGCAAAAACCACAATGAAAAAAAATTACACGCGTGTATGTGGAGCATACACGCATGTATACTCCATTACTAGCTGGTCTAATCCCACGAGGTATTTTTTCTAAAGAATAATGGTAAGAGAAAATACGTTTTAACCATGGGAATCGCTTACGGAGTCGTGTCATATACTTTCTTCTCCCGCGTGCTTGCCATTCTCACGTTTATCTTTTATTCGCGTACGCGAGCGAGCGAGCAACGATAAACAATCTTGATACGAGAGCATTAATCGAGTGCGATAGAATGCGTTTAATGATGACGAGGGTTTGCCTATTCGTACGGCGATGGTAGCCGGCCGGTAATGTGCCCCGGAAAAATTCGGTCGGAAGTTTTGAACATTGAAATACCGATAACATTGCTATCTTTGCACGCGAACTCACGTTTACGATTCGCGTAAATACGAAATGCGTTCCCATTTATGTACACATGTACGTATGTATACATATACGAGGAACTCTAATGATATGGTTTCCTCTTGACGCTCAAATAAAAGCAAAACCAGCGTTTGATGAGTAAAGAAAATGTTCGACCAATCAACTGCTCGTTATCTTACTGAGCGCATGTCTACGTATGTATGTAGCTAACTCTCCCGAGGGAGTAAAGATCTATATGTGCGTAAAAGAGCGAGAGAGAAAGGGTTGGTGGAAATCTGCAAGTCTATCGTGCGGAAAGTGGCCAAAACAGTGCGGCAAGACGAGGCGGAAGTTCGTTAAGCTTGACCGCGTTCGCACGTACACGTGGCCTCCTTCTTCTCCTTCCCTACCGAGATGTGCCCACAGGCTAGACTTTGAGAGGCAGTACTGTTGGACCAACCACCTAGCAGCCTCTCTGTATACGGCATCGTACTTGTCCGTGTAAAAGGAGATCTTTGTGCAAGCATATGCCAAAACTATTAGCCGGAATTTGACTTTAATTCGACAAATTTAGCGAGTTCATCGGAATTGCGGAGTGATCTTTGGCTAATTTTAAGATTAAAGATTAATTCATGTACGTTTATATTGTATATTTAATGTAGAATCATTCATGATTCATTGGTTTCTGATTTGATTTCAAACGATCATTCTAAAAATTTAATTATTCAAAAAAGGAAGTTTTCGGATTTCACAAGAATGAGTTAGTTTTCTAAAACAGTATTCTTTCTTATTTATTCAAGATAATGTTAAAAGTAACAATTAGAAAGCTTACGCTATTCAATTTGTAACGAGCCATTGTCGCAAACTACGTAATTAACGTCTGCCTAATTGAAATACGATCGAGATCGAAATTCTCAATAAATAACTTGAGTGCGAGGAAGACACAGTGACTATCAAATTAAAAAAAAAGGTGGAACGCAGAGAGAGAGAGAGAGAGAGAGATCAGGAGATAGTGCCACCTAGAGAGTACGCCCTCGCGTCACTGAAATTTCCATGGAAAGTACGCGTGGTCGCTACTATCGAGTTGCGTGCCATTTCCTCGGCTGCTACTGCTGCTGCTGCGACGTATCGATCTTGGCCCTCGTGTGTTTAGTCGCAGCGACGCCGCGTACATCCCGATACGCAGACACGTACGCTTCTCTGTCTCTCTAACGCTTTTAGCCTTTCTCTTCCTCTCTCTCTCTCTCTTTCACTCTTTCTTTTACTTCGCTTGTTTACAGTTGCGACCCACCTCTTTCTCTCGCGCTGAAACTTTATCTCTCACTCGTTCGCTCGCTTGCGCACAACTGAATTATGGAAGCTCGTAAAGCAACGCGAATAGTTACGAGCTCGCTCGAAAATTAAAGCGAGACGCACAAATTGCTATCCCTTTACGCTTCGATCGTTCGTCACGTATGTTCCTGTCTCTCCCCGGAACGAAGTTATTCAGACTTCAACAGCCAACCGCCCCTCCCCCCCCCCCACTTAGCCTGTGCTTTTAATTTTCACGATTTTATCGACAGTTTAATGAGTCTCAAGAGTGTGGGCTATCGGTCAGTTTAAGCTGCACATTGGGTTACCTAAAACTTTCGTTGATGTTTAGATGTTCAGATGAGCTGGTGATACGCTTCGAGAAGATTACGGTGAATTACATGCGGAATTGAGTTTGCTATGTAGTTTCCAATTTTCAGCTCGATTAACGGGGATATGTATAACCAAGTAATTCATCTGCCTTACGTGGACACACGTATTTTTTACTTGGTAAAATATTCCTTGCTAATACTTTCTATTTATAAATGTCATAGTTAGAGATAACTGCTAATACAAAGCTCCCAAAAAAACAAAATCTTCAAAACTGTTATTTCATCATTTCAAAAGAAACATCCGTGTATGGTTCAACGAGAATTTGCACACACGGATGAACGTACAAACGTGATCCACAAGAAAACTGAACACATCGTTACGATTTTGTCGTTCACATCAAACTGAAAAAAAATATGCAAAGCCAGTATTTCCACTGCGCATATCTCTCCCGCTGTTTTTTCTGTAATTCTTTTTTTTTTCGTCGACAATTTCAAAACGGTGTCGCGCGGTGAGTTCGCCGAATCAGCTATGTCGGTAAGCTATAGCGCGAAGGAGACAGAAAGAGAGAAAACTGGCTTTATGCCACGCAAACGAATATTGCCAATAAAGTGTCAATCCAATTTAGTTACGCAGAAATAACTGCGCAAATCCAATCGTCGCCTACGGCGTTTTCTTGGTCGGTCGAAGACATAAGCTTGCAGGCCGCTCGGCGTGTGTCTCGTAAAATAACGTTAGAGATATTAAAAGTCTACGAATAGAGCCACGTAGACCACAGCTTGCTTGCTTTTGTGCAAATCATATAAAAGTGCGCACTCTCTGTTGCAGCCACATTTTTCAATTAGAGTTGGCTAAATATAATTGCTTCAAGGATCCACTTACAGCATTCTTTTAAATGACAGATATATACTCATTTCTACGTTGCTATTGTCGACTGAATTGAGAAGATTGTGCTTGTGTTTTCTTATCCACGCGCATGTTTGCGTAAAAAGTAAGATTTACTTCAACAATCCACTGTGTTGTTAATTTAATTTTCCAATCCTCTGATCTCACAAAGGTGAACATTTCAAATATACTTCGCGTGAAACAAGTTCAATTTCATGTTTCCAATATCCCAAAATTGAACTTTGCCAGGAATAATCGTAGCTTAAGCGAATGGCGTTTAAGTCCCCTTAATAATTTTGATACGTATAATTTCTAAACGTACGTATGTATTTTGTGAACTAGCATCCTCGGTCGGTATACGAGTTAAATTAAGAATAAATTAAGAATAGATATTGAATATACAATATTGAACAAAAATCGCAAACACAATGACTCGTCTTACAAGCATTTTTTACAATATCGCGCATACAAACATACGCACAAAGTACAAGGACTAAGTACTTTATTATTGGCTTTGGAGCTTTCAGCTAGCCACAAGCAATTTTTCAACGGCGCCCATCAGGTCCCGCTTGCAAAAGCATCCGCGCGCATTAATACGGCACATTTGCCGCAATGCGCGCGAGAGCAAATTGAACGATCTGGACTCTCTCCCTCTCTTGCAATGCGTTGCCACGTCGATTCTCACGAGCGCCGCAAATCGAACAAAGCAATCGGGCGACGATTAAGCCTCCGGCCGCAAGAGCGATAACGAATACATGGACACATTGACGCTCAATGCACATTGTACACACACATGTGTATATATACATGTTTGGTTGTGTAATTGCAGGTGTCGTGGATGAGGAAACGAGATATGCACATTCTCAGCGCAGGTATCGCTATGTATACTTCGGATCTGAGGTTTCAGGTGATCCATCCGGACAAATCAGAGAATTGGACACTACAGATCAAGTCACCTCAACAACGTGACTCGGGCATTTACGAATGTCAGGTCAGCACCGAACCCAAGATGTACCTCAACTACACCCTCAACGTCGTCGGTAAGTGTATTCTGAATTATTCAAGTACTTCCTCTTCGTAATCCCCCCTCTCCATTCCCTATTCTTCGTTCTGCAACGACAGCTGCTCCTTTAAATCTTACCCACCCACGACAGTACCCCTTCTGCACGTCGACCTTCCTTTTGCTGCTGCTTCTTTTTCGTCTTTTTACTTTACCCTCAAAAAATGATGATCCTTCCGCTGCAGGGAGTCAGACCTTTCCTTTTGTATGGGACAGCCGGACGTCGTATATATGTACACACAGATTTCGACTGGACGGCTTCTTACTTATGGTTTAGTCTTCTACTCTTTCTCTTTTCAACGACCCAACTTACATCCTTGTTCGTTGCACCAAATAAGTACAAATTTCCTCTCGTCCTTGACGAAAGAGAGGAGAGGAGGGAGCGGGAAGAATTAAATAACAAACTATACAAGAGAAAAATTCTCAATTGTCAACAGATATGCGCACGTCGTCTTCGCATGAAAAATGCATTGCAATTTTTCCAGTGCTCGGGATAGACATTTTATTCAAAAAATTTTAATATTAACGCTCCGTAGCAGAAATTGTATGAAACGGTTTATCGGTATTTTTGAATTCACAAAATATTCAAAATACCAATAGCATATCCATAATTTTGCGTAAACCAATTGCACGATAAAAGCTGGCTTTAACCGTGTTGCGCTTTAGTTATTTAGCTTGAGATATTGATAAAGACTCAAACTGCTTGGGGCTGTTTGAAAATTGATTAACGTTGAATTACTCATCAAAGCTTAGGGATAAGAGGTCAGTTCAATCTCAAACCAGAAACTGGTAATTTAAACTTGCATGTGTCCGAATGTAAGCTCCTACCTTTCTACCCAAATACACTCCGTAAATCCAAATAAATGTTTACTATTTCTTCGTGTCTATAAAATACGTCTTAAAAATTTGATTATTTACACGAGTTTACATAATAAAATTTTCCATGCTACTGATAGTTCTTCTGATTATATCAAGTTTCAACTAAAAATAACAATGTAACGTTTGAATATCTTTGTAAAAAATGTCAGTAAGTACAAAAGATGAAAGACTCAAAATTATCTAGCTTTCGACGATATGAGATAACAAAAGAATGCACCTTTGAAATGAACTTATTCGTAACCATATCAAGTGAATTATTACAACGTCGTCGTGCCAAAGGCAGTAAGGCACGACACTGTAAATCCCAAGTTCCAGACTGTCGAAAGGATTGTGCAACGATAAAAGCCAGACGAAAGCCCAGAGAGCCAAGGGAGAAATAATACAAGAAAGAGAGAGAGAGAGAGAGAGAGGAATCCGATTAAGCTTTCCGTGCTAATTGCACTTGTCGAAGCTCACTCAAAGATTATTTCCCCGAGAATTTCGGTGGTCGATGTCGACGCGCTCCTAATGCTAAATGCCCTCTACGACCGAACCAATTTAAACTTGCTCTAGGTTCTTTGCTGTCAGAGCTTCTGTGTAGTGCCTATAGATATATATACCGTGTGCTGTCCTTAATGAGATATTTTATACCTTAATTTGTTTACTCTAATTTGGAATAATTCTCGTATGTTTTTTATTGTTATTTTTGTTTTTTATATATTTTTTTAAATAGGTTGACCGTAAATCCCACATTGGAAAAGTCAAATTCTGTATATTTAGCTCAAGAGAAATGGATAATTTGGATGTAATTTTCATATTTTACCACAAATAATGGTCGTTCAGTATGCAACAACAGACGGATTCAATTGACTTTAATAAGTTTCAGTTTTGGTGGTATACCCGTAATTTCTCTGAGTCGAGTTTCTTTGACCCACTTCAGTGGCAGCTCGAAACTTGGTTATTGTTGCAATGCTATTCTCTCGCGTCAATATTTGAACACCAATCTGCCGCGTGGACTAATATAATTTTAGCGCTTGGTCTACAGGTGAAATTTATTATGACAAATAAAAAAGAAATTTATTTATCAAGGCCGCAATACCATTTTAATACATCTTTCAATGTTTGTATTTGAATTAGCTAATGATATTTATAACAATCTTTTTTTGACGTAACTTATGTATTTCATTGCATTATTAATCTAATCACAATAAAATAAACTACGATGAAATAAATTCAGACAACTCAACATCTAAAGAGCAACGCGTTGAAATCACGTAAACGTCACTCTTCGCAAAAATATTCAAACAGCAACAAGAGGGTATAATAAAGAAGAACGTCACTCGTCGCCGTCAAAAGTTATGAAAACACCATGACAGAGAGAGAGAGAGAGAGAGAGAGAGAGAGAGAGAGAGAGAGAGAGAGAAGTAGCAGCAAGTATACGACGGCGCTGATTATCACAAAGTCTCCGTGCGCACTTGTCATTCCGTCTGGCGCGACGTTGATCTCTCCTCCTTGGAGATGCAAGAGGATCCGAGATTGGAGTTCGCAGCTGCAATTTTAATATCTCAATCGAGGACACAAGCGCTAGCTAGGCCTCGTAAGGTCGCTTACTTCACTGCTCAGGCATCTGACGTGCCTATACGGCCTAGACGGCCTCCCCTCTCCTTTTCTGACCGACATACAGCACTCAAGATAATTATCTTGACCATCTAAACCGCTTTATCTCTCTCGTAAGTACGCATGAATTCACGATGTAGTATACGCGCTGCGCTTGTCTCGATAAAACTAACCAAATGCTTTATGAATGTTTGCATAAATTTCTGACGTCTGACTTATTAAGGTGCGATATTATCTGTTACAGTTGCATTTCTAGCATACACAGTCGTTCAAAGATTTGTTGCATTTTAAAGTCAAAGTAACAAGATGGTTTTGAATGTTCGCGTTAATTTGTTATTACACTAAGAAAATTACGCCCTTTGAGTAAACGTTTGATCACCATTCCGAATAGCTCACCTGAGGAATTCCTTTCACAGGCTTCGACTTGATTACAGCCAAATTTTCATTCATAAGTAGCGCTGCTGTCGTTCCCATCCAGTAGTCCAACATCGTTATGCCAGGTTATATAGTCAGATGAAGTCATATTATCGCAAGTTACACGTGTATGCAGAGCGCATACAAGATCAACTTGCACTCTATACTTCGTGACTGCTAATGTCTCATCTCGTAGATATAACGATGACATCGATTATACGTATAGTAGCTTCCATATTTAGAGCGAACACCCATATCTGTCGAGAGCTGTATCCTTATTTCTGCGCTGTCTATACATATTTTAGCTTCGACCCTGACTTGGTTCTTATTAATTAATAACCCGTCTCCGGGATAGTAACCGCACCGTCTTACTTAAGATGATCACGTAAAACGTCGTGCGGTTGGGCCTCGTCAAGCTTCGCCTTGAGGTAGTGCAAAATTGAGTATGCACATTTGAAAAGAGCCGAGTTCGCGCATAAGTGTTAAAAGCTCGTTGCTTTCGAAAAAGTTTGTTCGCTTCAACAGTGAGGTACTTGTAAGCGCAATTATAATTGAAATGCTTCTGATAACTTTTAACGTTTTATGATTGAGGCTCGTAATTGCGGTGCCTAATTGACGTACGTCTTTTTGGTATCTAATTAGACATTTACGCAAATTATTGAGAGACATTGTCAAACTCAAATGGTGCTTGGAAATTAATTGCTCGTGGAAATGTTTTGTGAGTAGAAAATATAACAAAGTGATTAATTAGTTTATTAATTACAAATGTTCATATGATGTAACTGCGATACGAGTTTGAATGGGAGTTAAATCTAACTTAAAGATTTGATTTGATATGAAAATGGTAGCGTACGTATCAAAATAAATTAGATATTACCTCAAAGTTAATGTCATAAATGGAAAATAATAATGGATCAATTAATGCTATATTTTCAAATAAACTTTTTTTATAGTGATCAGTATCTTGGTAGAATGTTTAAAATTTTGGAAGTCATAACAGTCAACACCATAGCGTGATTTGAATGAATAGATGCCTTAAAATATGGAATGGAACAAATGTTTAATTGAACTTTTGACGAAAGTCCCGAACTCATCACTGAGTGAATTTTCAGATTAATTATTACAAAACTTCGAATATAATTACTGATTCAGATAGAAATATTAATTGATGCCCAAAAAGTCCTATTTGAACATCTATAGCGTCTGTAAACATTCTCCTTATAATACAGTAACGTGAAATATAGCGAAGCACAAATATCGTAACTCAACCCTATTATTAATGAAGAGCGTGCTTATAGTTTTTTAAGCAAAAGTAAAAAAGAGACGCGAAAATGGTGTTCGATAGTTCATTCACGGACAGAGGAAAAGAGACAGAGAGTAAGACAGAAAAAGTGACGATAAAAGGAAGGGAGGAAGGAGATTAGTACTAAAGGCTCCGTTGAAATAACGGGTTGCTTTATAGCGCGTGCGTTAAAGAGAAAAAAAATCAGGGAAGCGGTCATTTCTAATCGATAATAGCCTCGGCAGCGAAGTTATCGGGCCGAAAGAGGAAATTCGCCGCTCGCTTGCAGCAAAGTGCTTTCTCCGGGGTGATCTTGTAAAGACGTCTGTAACAATTTGTTGGAACGGGGGGTGGAACACTGAACAAGTGCCGGAATAGCTTTTAAGAGAGTTCTTACTCGCCTCACGCCAGGAATAGGATACTTTGGCTTTTCATTTTTTTACCCTTTATCGAGCACACACCCACATATGTACACCTATGAAGTTTTTTTATATCGCTACGTGTTATTGGGTTAATTTGGGACGCGGATTTCGAGAAATACGTTGGTTGGACGATTGGATACTGTGCACAAAAGTTGAGCACGTTAGCACTGTTTTACGCGGGCTGCGCCTTCCATTTTATAACGGTGAGAATTTTTTTACGAGTACAATTTTGTCGTGTTTTTCACGGTTATTGAATTTTTGGTTATTAAATTTTTATTGATGTACTCAACAATTTTCTGATAGATTCCAAAATTCCGGCATTTATGACATATCTCCCTTGAAATATTTGCGTTGATTAGACGAAATGTTCGACTATATTAGTTCTATTAAAAATAAAAGCAAACATATTATGAACGCATGAAATATCTTAACTAATATAAAAATAAAATATGTAGACGTACATGTTTTCGTTATAAACAAGATTTTCACCAATCAAATATATCAGTCGATTATTTAATTTTCTTGTGATCACTATACCTTTGAATATTTTTATAAACACTGTTACATAACAGTGTTTATAAAATAAATGGAGTAAAATATTAGCTATTACGTTTTATATTACAAACGACATGACTTATCATGACACAAGAATGTTATAGATAGAGGCATTTACCGTTTAATTTTCAGCAGACATTTATTTTTGTTAAAATATAAATTTGAGAAAATATCATTCAGTTCCCTTTTGAAGGTATTATCGTTATTCGATCATGTGAAGCAATTTCAAAGATGATTTCTACTAATTGAAAATGAAAAGAATTTCTTCACATAGCAATAATATCGGCTTCTCATCTCAAAAAAATCTGTTGATACAGTTATATATCCTCAAATTGATTCTCTCGAAATGTATCACTCAGCGGAATCGTGACACGCAGTTTCCGCATTTCTCAAGAACTCGATACAATAGGAATATATTTTCTTGGAAAAAAGTATTACAAGCTGACAACTGCATTTGCAACACAAACGCAAAGTTTCCTCGCGAGTTTTGTATTATCGTGATTGCTGCAAACGAGCGATTTCATACTGCCACTTTTCTTTGAGCGAGAGCGTATTTTTCCTCGCTCTCTTCATCTCTCTCTCTCTCTCCCTCTCTCTCGTTTCCACTCTCTCGCGTGTTCTAAAGTAAAACACGCGACGCGATGCTTTGGTGCTCGCTTGTTATAATTAAATTTTGCAGAAAAGCATAAGATTATCAAACGCGTAAGAGAGAGATTATGGCCGCTTTAAATAAACTACAGAAAGCAAGCGTAATACGGTCACTCTAGCTTGGGTGCTAAGTTCAGATTAAAATTGTCCCCTTTTAACGTCTCATTGCCTCGCTTTCGTATATATATACGCAGTCAGCTCTCTTTTTTTCTCTCAGAAACGTCGTTCGTTCTACGAATGCTTTCTCAGCAGATAAAAACCAATCGCCGTGCGTCTGAAATTGACCGTATTGGTGAACAATGCGTACAGTACGCCTAACAGAGACTCGCAAATAAAAGAAAAAATTCAAGAATATATATATACCTGCTTCGAATAAAAAGCGCGTTGATGGCTGGATTAGGGTCGCTCAGCTTCGACACTGGGCTTTTGTGAAAGATCCTTTTGTGGTGAGGTTTCTTTTTTCTTCTCCTTTACGACTCTCTGAAAGCTTTGAAAGGCATCTGATGAGTGTTCTAACAATTTCTTGCTGTACGTGTATTTGACAATATAGAGGAAAATTTGCTGACGTAAGTTGAAGTGTTTGATAGAGGGAAATTATTCAAATAATATAAAGTAATTATAACTCGACTTGTACTCCATTTAATGTAACACTTGAAACGTTACGAAATAGCAAAATCTTGTTGATTATTTTAACAATTCGCTTCCTGTCAGAGTAGCAGAGGGCGAGACTTAAATGAAATTTAGGCAAAGTAAGACTTGGTAAGTACATTTTAAATGGCGTTGTCGATTGTACCATGGAAATATTCAAGTTCTAAATAAAACATTGTATCGCTTGGAGAGTAGTATTGATCAAAATGTTGCGAGTGAGATTATTTATATCGATGAATTTAGAAATGTACCGATTCAGAACGAGATATCGGCCAAGTGATAGATCATTTTATGCGAACTCAAATTTGTATAACAAAGCAGCATGAAATTAATCGAGTACGCTTGGAAATTCTTATGACGGTCTCGTTAATGTATCCAATGGTTCAAGTTATACATACACACGAAGATAGAGAGAAGGCAAGCTTACACTAGAGGAATCTCACTTGCGCAACTAAGCCAATAGTCCGCGCACAGACGGTGCTTTAAGTGACAAAGATTTCGGCTACGGTAAGACGTCAGCGCGCTAGCAAGCGGCTTCAGTTATTAATTGCATTAATGAAGGGACCATTAATTACTGCCTCGCTCGCTTGCTCGTTTTCTTGCTTTCCCCCCGATTAATATTATAAAAGACTGACGTAGTCGCGGCACCTACGAAGAGTTTATCGATCCGTGCGCATTTTTTTAGTTTCTCTATAACTCGGCAAGCACACTTGCGCGATGGAAATCATTAAGCATCGACAACGCGTTCGACGCAATAATTACGCTCGGAAATTCTCCGTCCAAATTCCCCTGGAGATGAGCCGATTTCCCCCTCTGGATCGACCTGCCAAATTGACGCTTAAACGCTTTTCAGTCTTGCTGCGTGTTTAGCCTACTTAACAAGTACACACCAGTAAACACCTACACACGATAGCATATTGATGAGGTTGCGTTGAGTTTCAATTTTTGTTATGACGAAATTGAAAATCTAACTAATTTTTTTAATTTTCCGCCTGAATCGTAGGCTTTCTCGCATTGGAAATCGTTTGGCAAACATCGAAAACCAATTACTGCATTTTATAAAAATTTTTATAGAGCCACGGCATTTTATAGTTTCGATATTTTGTGTCATTATTAATTTAAACAACAAAAATCATTGTTCTCGTATTATTGGTTGATTACAATCCTCTATATATTTACGTGGAATTTCGTCCTAGCACCCTAAAACTAAAAAAAATATTTCCCTTCAAAACTTGAATACACGACAAAAAAATACACGTCAATAAAATTCGAATCAAAATCGATTCAAATGCAAAATTTTTCAGAAAGTAGAAAAAATAAAAAAACGTAGTGTAAAAATAAACTTTGAAAATGTCACTCACGCAGAGGTGAAAGTCGTAAAATCTTTGACGCTTTCGAGGCAGCTTTTCCGCTTTATCGCTTTATAAGATAAAAAAATCAAAAAGAGAAAGAGAGCGAGAGAGAGAGAGAGAGAGCAAGCATAGAAATTCCGGCGAAGCGACAATCCTCGAGGTGGAGAAGCAAGTACGCCGTGATAAATCACGAGTGGAGAGGCTCGAAAGTGTGCGCCCGAAAAATCTTGGTGGCTTTGCACTTTCAGCTCCGTCTGCTCTCGTGCACGCGCCCCTTATTTCCACCAAGCCGCAACACAAACGAGTTGCAACGGCACTTTTTCTTTTATTTTTTTGCCCTTCTTTGCAAGTCACCCTCATTTCACGGCTGCAAGCTAACACTGTATATTAACATTCCTCGTTTTTAGCGCCACACCGCGAATTTATTCGCGCAGCTGCAATCAGAAAAATACTAATAAATAAATCAAGTGGATTAACGACGCCACGCGAACGAGAGCGCGCGCAAGCGTTAAATTTAACGAGATGAGAATTACGATTGGCCGACGGGAGAATGCGACTATTTTTCTTTTTTTTTCTTATGCGACGAGCTTTGAAAAATGTGCTTTGGTTTTGCTGCGCGCAATGTTTTGCCAAACGCGTGCGCGCGCGCTCCGGTATAAATGAGAGTGGCTTCGCTCGGTGCCATCGTCGCCGCAGCACAAAATACCGGCAGCATGGAATTTATTCGCACCGCGCGCGATCTGCTGATGCGAGCTGAATTAATAGAGTTGCGATTAAGAACGGCGAATAAATTGCAATTTTTTGCTGTTTCTGCTGCTTCTGCTAGCAGAAAATTCTCTGGTTAATCTCGAGTTATCAATTCGCCAGGTCGACTGTTTATGATTTTTAAACTTGCCTGGAACTTTGTAAAGTATGCAGTCGAGAGCAATAAATAAATATGGTTCAATAAATGTGTGTTTTTCTCTTTTTTTAACAGTTCAATCCGTCGATATATTCTGCGAAACATGTTCTGCGAAATGTTTAAGAATTCAAAACGTCAGAAAACTAAGCGAAGTCGGGCACTTTCTATTAATCCCATCAGATGACTCTTTCCATCTAACAAGTAACTTTTCCATTTGAAACTTTGGACGAGATCAATTATGAAAAGTTCGAAATATAAATAGATTATTACTTTAGTAATATAAAACGACTGCTGTGATGCCAGAAAAATTCAATAGTCCACCCGAGTTTTCAACTTCAAAGTAATCTTGTTATGTAACTATAAATTTCACTATACACATTGGATGCTGGGATGTAATTGGATTAGTAAAAAATCTATATGTAAACATGCCACAATTCATGCGGACCATTATTTGAAAGAACCATGTCAAATGATTTTCATAAATCTCCTTTTTGAAATGACCGCACCTCCAAAAAAAAGGTCGTTCGACTAAGAGGGTCATCGCTTAATGGAGCAAACCCAACATCTATATAAGCACCACGGTCACCGTGAAAATTGCATTATCCCTCGAGAAGTAAAAAAAGGTGTCAGGTCAAAGGACAAGTAAAGCCTTCATAAGGTCGCAACTATGAGTATCTCAAAGAGGATTCGATCAAAATGAAAAAATAACGGGATACTAACGCATCATAGACGTAGTGCTCTAAAAAAATACGAAAAAGACCTAAGAACCTGCAGAACAATCGAAAGAAAGATAAAACTGGGCCAAGCGCTATAGGAATGAGAAAGGGTGGTTATAAAGTCGCAAATCTGCGATTTTAGTCAGGGTAAAAAGAAAAGAAACTAAAAAGCTCTATACGTTAAAGGTGCCACTCGAGAAGAGCTGAATTAAGCTTGCAGCTAAGTGGAACGATGTGTTATTTAAACGTTTCTTTTTCGTTCAGTTCGAGAGAGCACGGATTAAATGATTGCTCTACTCCAGCGCGATTGGATTAATTTCCTTGAACGTCGTATGAATTTGTCACGGGATTTTTAGTTTCGAATGTGGCTTCCTTAACCATCCCTCTCCCTTTCTCTTTAATGACACGTTTTTTCCATCCCTATTCGTTTCACGAGGATTTCACAGACGTACCAAATGAATGACGTTAATATTTTTATCACTCTGACACAGAGAAGGGATTTGGGTGAATTAGATTTGCGTCACGAATGAATTAAATGAAAGAGAAGAATTAAAAACTCAGGAGAAAAGGGGAAAAACAAGGGAATCGTTATCTTGAAATTCTCTCAAACTAGGCTTATAATAAAGTCTGTTTCCATTTATTATATTTGTATAGAATGAAAACTGTTATTGTTCTTTTTTTGTTCATTCAAATGTCCTCTTCATTAAATATATATTATCTCCCATCTTGGCATTCGCAAAACTATTTTTCTTCCTTTCCAAAAATAACCCAGAATTCAAATGACAGCGACTCGTACAACAGACACGGATGTCTTCTCTGGAAATCTCTTAAATTGGGGAAGAAATATATAGCAAGAACTTTTTCTCTTTTCTCTCTTTTCTTTGATACACCACTTGGCGAACAACGAAAGCTGCTTTTCCTAGGCATCTAGTCGATATGAGGCCACAGTAGCCATAAAGAAGGATGACGACATACATCCAAATTGTGTCCGGGTATATAAATACACATGTCGGTCGTCGCGCCCGAGGCAAAATTGAATTCCACACCTGTTAGCAATTCAAAAGGCGGCCACAGTATGGTTAAGCGTTCCGCGAGTGGTTGTCGTGCAAAAGGCGCCGCTTAAAATTGCACTGCGCATAGTCAACGGTCTGACAGACATTTTCATCACCACCAGCGCACTGATTTCACGAAAACGCTCATCACCGCGAGCCGTGAAATTGCAAACGCGACAATAGGCAAAAAACACATTACAAAATAAAGAAAGAAAATCAGATGTATTGTGTAAAGTCTCGTTGCTTTTTCCGACTGAACTTCTGTAACTTGCTAATAGAAGAAACTCAGATTTATTTAATAAAGTTTTTTTGTTTTCTTTTTAGTTTTAGATAACGACTCGCTGTTTTGTCCTAATACAATTGGGCGAGATAGGCTAAAAAATGGTCTTTGTATGAAAGAGCTTTTGAGTTTGTTGAATATGTCATTTTTTTCAAAGACAATTACTCTTTATCATTTTAAAAATTGTTTATTGTCAGCCTAGACAGTGAAAATCTCATTCATGAATGCTTATTTGTAGAAACTCTTGAAAAATAAAGCTGAAAAACGGAACTCGTGGGAGTGGCATGCTTTGATGTTTCCCCTATTTATCAAAAAATAGCAGGTCCAGTATTTATTAAGTATGATAACAAATGGAACTATACGATGGTATTTTCATCTTGGAAGAAACAATATTTATACTTCCTTCGATTCACTCAGATCAATCGTATTCCATACTACGTGATTGTATATACGTCACAAATCGCTGCTTATCGGTACATCAAATTGTATTGTCTCTCAGATCGATTATGCCCTACGCAGTAGCTTTAAATGGAGGATTTAGTTGACAACTTTACCAATCGCCAACTTACTTTAGCTCGATGCCTGTATAAATACGCACTGAGCTTAGTTTTGCCACTAAAAGCGACGAGGTCATGTTATTGAAGTAGACTCTTCCGAACATAATACAGCAGACTCGACTACAGTTGATGTATACAATATGAATCTGTAAATCCCTATTTTGCACGTTTGACGCATAATTACACGTAACCAAGCAATTAAAATCCAATGAAAGCTCGAGCGTAATAAATAGAAATGACAATTGAAATGACAGGCCGAAACAATTGTTATCCATTCCAAATCGAAATCCATTTAGAATTTCCCAGAAAATTCGTATCTAAATCATTAGAATCACTTTAATTACTTTGTAACTACTGTACCCAAATGAAATAATTAATTTTGGCGCGAATGTGGCTGACCAAATACTGTGCGTTACTACTTGCAATTCATACAACTAGAAGTATCCAAGCGTATAAGCAAATTAATATGAGGAACAAAGAGAGAAGATGATTTCATCGCGGAAACATAAAGAATTTCTTATAGCGATTAGCTTTCGTTCATTTCTGACGTTGAAAACCAAATGCAACCGCTTTTAGCGACAAGACTTTTTCCGCAAAGAAGCCGATATAATACGTTCCTGTCAATGGCTCAGCAGACATGACAGTCGCACTACCTCTGGATGCACGTGAGAATGAGAAATGCCTTCTTTCCTTTGTCCAGCTGCACTTACAGTCTCTCTCTCTCTCTATAGTCTGGCGAGTATTGCTCTATGTTAAGTTACATGCGTCGACAACTTTTGCCTCTCTAGAGCGTTAGTCATTGTCAAACCGAGTCAATGTCATGTTACAGCTCGACTGTTTGCGGTTAGACTTTGCTCATTCGTGCAAGTTCTTTCGACGCATATATAAAAAGACCTATATACATACCTACTGCTTTTTCCACCGGAGAATATGCGCGCAGCCATGTGGAAAATATTTGGCTGCGCTCCTCCTTGGAAGTCGCTTGTTTATGGTTGTTTTAGGTGGAATGAAATTTCGGATTCGTTCTGCTGCGAATTTTCCGAAAATACGTCGTTGCAGTCAATATTTCGTCTTCTTTCTTTTCATTGAATATGTTGCATGAAATATTTTTACCTTATGTATTTTGCAACTTGTTACATGACATTTTCTTTGAACGAGCACAGAAAAACCTAGACTTTGCGAAGTCACTTTTTACTCATTTTATCCGCTACGTTATTCATTGAAAAACAACTGTGACTCTTATTGGTAAAAAAATGTTGATGTTTTTAATTTTAGAAACTCGCTGAATATTTAAATACTAAATAAAGAATCTACTTCATAATTCTGAAGTTGAACCTATAAACAGAACATTTAATCAGTAATTCAACATTCGGTACAGAATCTAAACGAACTTTTGCTCATGGAAAAATCGGACTCGATCAAGAGTCGAAGTAGCGTAGCCCATTCTTCATAATCCATCAATTGAAACTTTCTAAACCAAAAGTCGAAAACAAAAGACCAACTCGTGGATTCGTAAACGATAAAACTCATTCTTCAAGCGTGCAACGGGTCAAGTGACCAGAGTAGCTAAGATAAAGCGAAAGAAAGAAAAAAAACTTAATTGAAATACCTCGAGCGAGCTAATGAATAAGAAATGAGCGTTGTAATAACGTTAGAGGTGGCGTAGCTAGGGTAGTATGCATATTTCAGAGCAGTAGCCGAGCTCAATCGCGTAATAATGGTAGTATTCATCGTTACGCCCCCGTATAACGCGAGATTCCATAATTAACTAGCGAGCTCGCAGCTCTAGCCCAGTGAAGTAAAGTGAGCAGTACGCGCAAGGGAATGAAGTGAGATGGCAAGTGGAATTAAGGAAGCTCGAGATAGGAGAGACGAGGGGTAGAGATGATACAGTCATTTGACTCGAGCGTATGTGTACTCGGCAATTTTCACGTTTGGCTGGCTCGTCTAGTATGCGAGCTTACTCTCTTGAACAAACAGCATTTGCTATGGCATTAACTTGAAGCTCGATTGTCGAATTGAACATTTTTGAACAAGTGGATTTTGTGGGTTACCTTCTCGCTGACAGATTAAAACGTACGCTATGTACTTTTCGAAAAAAGAAAATGTGAATTTCTCTTCTTACATGCAAGCTCAGCGAGTCTCAAATTGTTATAATCAAACTTCAAATGCGTACGATTTGGACAAATGCCAAATACGAGAAATGAACTTCTCAAGAAGTTTAAACGTGGACGCGAAGAATGAATAGAACCAAAGCAAATAAGTAGAAAAACAACTTTGACTTCGGGACTATTTACACGTATCTGGGCAAACGTTTTATCAGAAACACAGTACTGCTGTATACATCGTGATCACGCGGGTGATTTGACGAAATTTCATAAATATACATCACCCGATGGCTGCTGCCGCTGCTATCGCGCAGGCGGAGAGCGAAAGTTTTTGGCTTACGCAGCCAACTCTCAATCCCAAGTGAACTCAGCTTTCCACTGATGCAGTGTGGCGCAGCTTTAGAAAGTGCACACATAAAGGAAGAGCTTGCAATCGCGAGGAAGAGAACACACGAAAGGAAGAGAGAACGCTCTCGGATACGTATAGCGCAAGTGGGAGTAATAAAGTAAGAGCGCTTGGGACAAACATAGCGAAAGAAAAGCTAAGGAATCAAGAAACACACGATTACGGCTCTTAGCTATTGGAGCTAGGCCAGAGAGTTCGATCCTCCCAAATGGATTATAACGTTTCCTTTACAAAGACAAACCTACGAATAAAGAAGTGCTATATTTTGACACAGATCAATATGAATTAAAAGGAACACAACAAAGCCGTGTATTTCGCGTTTACGTGAGAAGTGATTGGGGAAAAAACTCGAAAAACGTGGGATAAGATAGGAGTAGACACTAATAGGTGTATACATTGAGATAAAGAACGTTTTTTTATGGGACTGAGATTAATTTAATTACGGGGTTTTTAAATCTATGTATATTTAATTAATTCAACTTGCTTTCTTCAATTATCCTTGAAATTGTATACAAGTATAACGATATTACATGCACGTTTGTTACTTTGAATTTCATTAGTGAGAAAGTCCTCATTTACCAATTTCTAAACACGAGACAATGAAGTTGCATTCAAATTGACACGAAGCTACCAAACTTGATGTCTTGCTTTCGTAATTTATCATTACCATTCTGGCGCAGTTCAGACAACAATTGTTTCTTCGAATTACATTGTAAGAGTACTTAGAGTACACGTTTCTTAGAGTTTGAAACGGCTTGGCTGAACATGATCTTGATTAGTCGTCAATATAGAAACGAAGTAAAAGGGCTGATGTTTTAGCTTCGGTCAATAATATTATTTTAAATGCAACAAGGTTGACTTTAATTAGAATCTGTAACACATGGCGAAAAAAAAGTTTTGAATTGAAAACAAGTCTGAAAGATATGAAACTCTACTAGAAGTTCTTTCAACCAGCTGTGATATTAAAAAATTGCGGATTTTATTTGAGATTGCGGAAACTAATACAGAACATAAATTTATCAACAAAAATTAACAGTGTTACTCAATAGTTATTTAAGTGATTAAACGTAGAATAAATAGTATATACTCAATTGATTCCAACGGATAATCTCCGACGACAACACAGATAACTTTGAAGAGCGCAAAGTTTTTATACCCAATTTCCCAGTGGTACACCAAAAAGACAGACAGGTAGCTTCTATAGCCCAAACCCTCCCCCCCCCCCTCTCTTTCTCATGCATACTCACACATTCACGCGAAGGACACTTGGGACTATCTCTCAGCAAGTTTCCTCGCATTGTGCCAGCTAGGCGACGATCAATCGAAGCTGAATTCAAAGGCAAACTCGACAACGCGAGGAATATGTATATATATATATACTAACAGGGAATGTCAAATGACAATTCCTTGTGTAATTTTAAGTGTACTTAACGCTTGCTGGATAAATATACCAATTTTCATGCGTTCTTTCGAACTTTCATTTCGCCCCTATCAATTGTCAATCTAATGCCACATTACTACTGTGTAATCTGCTATACTCTCTGCTCATTAGCAGTGCTCCATTTATTCCAACTGTTGTTGTCAACAACTCCTTTTTTTCTCCAACGATAATTTTATATAAACTAACACCAGATGAGAACTCGCATTAAGGGGAAACATTTAAATAAGCAATCTGCCCGGTATATATGTATATATTCAAGGGTCTCTTAGCGCATTGTCATTTTGTCGCTGCAAAGGGTGAGACAATTAAGATTTTATTTACGGCGCAATTGTCGCTCATTTCTCTCTCTCTCTCTTTCTCTCGTCAAGACAACTTAACCCGCTTGCTTCCTTCATTTCTATCTACGAGTTCTCTTCACAAGATCCTACGGCTTTTGCTTCGCTGTATTTCTTTTTGGCGCCTGTATTCTTTTCCTTTTTTCTCTCCGCCTCCTCCTTCCTTTCATTTTTCGACCTAAGGAAAGCGACGTCTTCCGCGACGAGTTTTCATTCTTGGCGAATATTAAATTTTCTCCGACCGTCGGTCGCTTGGAGGAATTAAAGGGCAAATTGTTTGAGAAAGGGAAACCAACGTCGACACGACAAATATACGTGTAATTACATGCAAATATAATTCGTCGGTGCTACCTTGGAAAAACAATAAAAGAACGCTTCTAGAAACAATGAGTTTTCAATTGAGATTCATCCTCGGGCACATCCACTAATTCGTCGTTTGGTACTTTGTACGACCAGCATCAATTTTTTTTATAATCAACTAAATCTCGTCTTTGCGAGAGTTGCGTTAATGAGAACAGACCGACGTCTGGTGGGAAGAGAAAGCTTGTTTTGAAAATTGAATTAGGGATGATTGCTTGAGAACTGCGTGTCGGTGCTTATTAAGGACAGAATATGAAGGTAGACATTGCTTCTTGTTTATAAAACACAAAAGCGAAATGGAGAACGAAGAGCTAACGAAAAAAAATTCAAATGTATTATTCACTATTTGTAATAATATTTTGTTGTCTAAATGATAAGTAATTGTCTTATTCGTGTGTTTATTCAAAGAAAACTCAGAGGATTAAATTTAGACTTGATTAGTTCTAAATTATAAAAATTGAGTAGACAAATTAAACAAGATCAATTACTCATAAATAAATTGAAATTATAACGAAGCATATCCTTATGGTAGTCGGTCTACGTTTTCAAAGAATTTGAAAAATGCCATTTGTACTTGCTATTCATGCCGAACGTGACTCACTTTAAAGTATCCTACTTTAATCGAATAAATCAATATCCCAAGCGATTTTCTTTTTTAGTTCGGAGACAAACGGTACTCCAGGCAAACGATGGAATGCGCCTATACTAGGCCAGATTTACATATTGTGAATAACGCAATACAAATAAAGTCTCGTCTCGTTGCATCTCATAAGAATCCCAATGGAGCGCGAGTCTCCCTCTCTCTCTCTCTCTCTCTCTCTCTCTTTCTCTCCCTCCACTCTATAATCTCAATTCCACTTCTTCCACCAAGCGAAAAGCCTCGGTTCAGCCTCGACCTTTTGACCTCGAAATTGTCTTTTAAATGGGAATCGAGTCGCAGATTTGTTCGCGGCCCACCGAATAAAATTCCACTTTACCTCTACTCCTTTCGAAAATTTATGCTGAAATTAGAGAACTCGCAGCGGCGTCGTCTTCGCTAGTCAATCGAGTTTGGTCGCAGCTGCACAAAAATTGAAACTTTTCAATCGATTAAGACACGTTTCAAAGAATCGATAAGCATTCAAAATATTCGTAGCAGAAATATAAATGAAATTGCTACGAATAAAATTTTTGTGTGTGCAGTTTTAATACGACAGTCAAGGTGAATGAGCCAGGAGTATGAGAGACTTGCGGATTTCCCATTGACGTTGATGCGGATTTATCGAAGTAGTTCTTTCCGATGAACTCCTACCGATGAACATCTTTTTCTATTACGCCACTCGCTTTTAACGATTTTTCTCAATAATACTCGGAGATCGCTTCGACTTACGTATTTTATGAGCATCAAGATGAAATTCTCCAATTGTATAACTTTATGCACAAGCTTTTAATGCAAATAATGCTTGCTACCTTTTTATTCTAAATACTTAAATGGATCTTTCAGTTTGGTGAATATATGCACTCATAGTACATTCACATATACACCATAAATACTCATAGTTTAACTAATTCATTTTTACTGTGACTTGTACATTCCAATGTACAAAATATGAACGAATGTAGCGAATAATTGATTATATTATTTTTTTATCTAAATACCTTATCACGAGAAAATAAATTTATCTGACTTTTCGAAGGGTTGAATCGTACACAAAATTAATTTTAATCTAAGTAACAACATTTTATTCAAGTTTTGTGTATTTTGATCTTTGTAGCACTATTTTAATCCCCTACTCTCGTTTACACATAAAAAAAGGTTACCGAGACAATGAAATCCGCTTAGGATCGCTCGGGGTGGTCCAAAAACTTTTTCCGGAACACGGTCTTCGACGTCTCTTGAAGAAAAAATGAAAAAAAGAATAAATAGCAAAGAAAAAACCTTAACTAAAATAAAAAGAAAAGCAGCACTTTAATAGACCTGTAAGTATTGTGTGCTGCAGCTTAAAATAAAAAGAAAACGTGAGAACGACTTATCAGTGCTCAATCAATTATCAAGCAGATCTCCACATTTGCATTCTATGGAACTTGTTTCAATGCTAATATCTTGCCAACAATCGAAAAGAAACCCCTGTCAAATCTCCGGTTACGAAGGAAAAGTCAAATTGAATCGCGACGATCGATTCTGTGCTTTGAACGGCACAGATATGACCGGGAAACTAATTAAAAAACAATCAGCAGCCAACGGGTTCACAGAGAAAGAGGATGAATTTGAAAGAGAACTTCAATTGTATCCGAGTTTAAAAATCTGTTCTTATGATAAATTCATTGGTCAACTAAATAGCGCTGCCGAATATTTTTCAAGCGATATGGAAACAAATACGAGGTAGGGGTAATTTTGTCGATATTATGTAATTAATACATTGTACTTAAAATGTGATTATCTCTTGTAATCTTCAAACAAAAGAGTATTACCAGGATGAAAATAAAAACACGCGCTTACAAACATTTTCATAAATATACGGCCATTAAAGGCACCCAAAGTTTACTTTAAACGAAATCTGAACTGCCATTTTTGAAAACAAAGATGTGTAACAAGAGAGATATATTAATTAATTCTTTACGTAGATTCTTCGTGAAAATTGGAAACGAACATTTAATTATCTGCAAGCCAAATGTTGCATGTTGTTTGTTGACTATGTTGACTCATTCTATCTACTGTATACAATAAAGTATTTGAAAATAAAAAGGTACGTTCTTTTGGAATTCGATTTAGAACCATAAAAAAACTTTCCAAACTAACAGATCATGTTTTCCCGTACAATTTCTCCACTAAAAACATGTACAGACCAATACAGAAATATATCGATGTTTTCATTTTCTTAATTAATTATACAATTTTTCAAACAACAGTTAGTTTGTGAATAGTTATTGTTCATTTTGAATATTAAATCGAAAGGAATGTTTGAATTATGCACACACCTTCAAATATCGACTGGCATATTACGCAAAACTATTCCCATCACAAGCAATCTCCTATCGTAAGGTATTTATACGCAAAGGTAACACCGGCTTATAGCAATACATGGGTAGATACAGAGAGTGAGAGAGAGAGAGAGAAATAGATGGCAAACGAGAGCATTCCTTCGATCTGCAAGCGCTGATGTCATTAGAGAAAGAGAGAGAGAGAGAAAGGGAGAGAGAGCGAATGAGAGAGCAGAACTCATCATAATGTTTGGAACTCGATCGAGTTGCAAATCGTACAGTCGCCACGATTCCGATGCTAATGAACGTCCCTGTCCCTGTACGGCGATCGATCCCAGTAATTCACTTCCACGCTAGTGCTGCTGCTACTACTGCTGCTGCTTTATACCTTCGAGCCTCGGGTTTCCTAGAGCTATACGACTATTCTACTAACTGGTTGTTTTTTCTTGACCTTACGCTTCACTGACTTTCCTTTACGCGACAATAGCTTTTTGTTAAATGCAGTTTGGTGTTTCTTTCTCTCTCTCTCTCTCTCTCTCTCTCTCTATCAAGGGCTTTTTATGATTTTATTGGCAACAATATAATTAACGTGGAATGATAGAATGCTGACTTTTCAATAGCGTTTGACCAGTATGACAGATACAATGAGGCAAGTAGTTCACAAGGATTACCCAAGTTTACTTAGGTCCGAATAACTTTGTAGCCCCAACCAACTTCTCAGTTACGTTTGCCGCACATAGAGAGAAATCCCTTTATTATGACAACGGGATTTGCTTCTCGTGGGATAACTCTGCTTGTTTAATTAAAATCTTGTTTGCTGCTTAAATAACTTTTGAAAGAGCAAATCGAATTTTCATTTGAGCAAAAAAGAAGCATAAATTTTTAAATGTATAAGCTATGCGCAGCGTATAACCGTGAAACGTCAACAACTGAAATTTTAATGGCTGCATGAAAAATTGATTTATATTGCATTCAATTAGCGAGCAAAACAAAAATAGGCTGACAACAAGACAAACATTTACAAATTAAAAAATATAAGAAGTCAATAAGTCTTTCTGTAACCAACAGTTGCTGTGCGTTTTCAATTCGACAGCGATTAAAAGAATAGTCTTTCGCCTAACGACCTGTTAATTTTAATCTAGTACCAAAAGCGCACTCATACATAAACACACACACGTGTACAAAAGCCTTGTTATCAAGGCGCAGAGAGAAAAACTTGAAAAAAATCGCACGACCTAGTTACAAAATTAATTTGAAGCGCAAGTCCGTTAATCGGTCGCTCTATCTTTCTCTCTCTCTCTCTCTCTCTCTGTCTCTCTCTATCTCTCTCGGCTTTGTGTTGTGCGAAAAGAGAGCAAGAGGAACTTTCTTCGCCTTGACAATCGCGCAGCTGCTCTACGCGAGAGCAAAGTTGCGATTCACTTTGTATTATACGATTCGCGAGTAATTTCGAGAACCATCAACCTCTTCATCTCCCTTCACCACCTCCTCATTCTCCTCTCACCATCTCGATTCTTCCATTCAAACTCTTAATCGTAATTACTGATGGCGCCCAAGTGCTGCTGTTCTCTCTGCTTTTCTTTACTTATTTTTTCGTCTACTTCCTTGTTTTCTATTTCTGAATCTCGTTCGAGTAATGGAAGTTGCTTGCAGTTAAGTGCAATGACAATTCCGTAGGTGTTGACGCTAAAAGTCGTATAGGTATTGACAGAGCTAAAGCTATTCTAATGATGAGCAATGGCAAGAGCTTTTCCTCTAGATCATAAACAAACTGCGCATTATTCAACGAATCAACGCTACGAATCATATGATTACTTCAGATTTATGAGTACGAATTATATTTTCTAAGTAAATGTTCAAAACTGACATATGAATGCTTTTATTTTTAATAAAAGCGCCCTTATCAAAGCTCTGCAATAATCTGGTTGCATTTTATAATAATGCTTGAATAGCGTGTCACGCCCGTTAATAAAAGTACTTTTACCTTATATATGTATACTTTGAAAAGTAATAGTTAATATGTGCACATTGATAATACTGATAAATGGTCTCTAATACCTTGTGAAAACATGTCAAACTAAGAACTTAACGAATTAGCAATATTTTATGCTGATATTTTTAAATTCTATAAAAATCGCAACAAAATACATAAGTCGAGCTTCTGCTATGATTTAAATTAATATACTTAAATACATTTTGTATATTATAAATGTATTTACAGCATACATTTTATTTAAGTATGTTCATATAAAAGTCATGAAGGTCATATATATAATAAGTTTTGAAAATTGTCAATTTACTTATAGTACAAAGAGCTTTTAAAAAAGAATTAATACACAGGGCCGAATGAATGCTGAAGTTATCCATTATCTTCAATAAAGCGTTTATTGAACAAATTTCTCCGTAATAATCGAATAGCGGAACATGTACAGTTGAAAACTTTATTATTGATTTCGCTATAAATAATACAAATTTTCAACAACAAAAAACTAAAACAAAGCTTTTCGAGAGTTGTCTGTACGGCACGCCAAAGTTTAAAACTCTTCGGATGTTTTTGTCAGAGTAAATTTCATTCTCGTATTGCACTAAATTGTTTTTTTCCTTTTTGCCGTGCTAACAAAAGCGCACAAATATTTCTATTGCACACTTGTAACTCATTTATCATTCTAATTTCGCAACACTAATTTCCTCACCCACACAATTTAAAAATCCTCGAGAAACATTAAATGGTTGACTCAATCAACCATTGAATTCATGAATCAAAGAAAAGGCGAATGAAAATCGGTCGCAGGCATCACACTCAACTTACTCACTACGCTCGCCACTCTATCTCTCTCTCTCTCTCTCTCTCTCTCTCTTTCTGTCTGTCTCCCTCTCTCTCTTTCTCTCTCCGGCTATAGTAAATCTTCGTTACTAAACTCGGCACCTCTCGGCATGCTCCCCCCCCCCCCCTCGTATACTCTCGTAAATTACTGACTTTTTACGCCCTAAATCACCCGACGCGAAGATGATTTAAAATCCTTTGCTTAAATCATTGTAATCCCATAGTAAACGCGTATATATAGCCGATACGTTGCACACTGTTTGCCTCGATGGGCTTGTGTTTCTACAAGTTTATTAAGTTGTTGATTCTTGATTCATCGTTGTTCTGAGGAAAACAAACAGCCATCAAATAGCACTCCCAGACGCTATAAATTATCTATGACGTGTACTGCAAGTCTACTAAATTTCTTTTTCTTCTACAATCCGGGTTTAATACATGCACGACCTTGTTTAGGATTAATTAAAAATCTTTATTAATAGTAGTGTTCTTTACTTGAATTAAAATATTACTTTAAGCTGCATTTAGTTGTACGTATCGATATTTAAAACGCTTAACAAAACGATCTTGCTAGTGTTATGTATTAAATTATCAATAATTTTTTTCATTTGAGCTTATCCTTTGCTTAAACAGTTGTTTTTCGAAAAAAATGTTAATATTTTAATCATATCAAAAATATATATACTATTATTAGTTTGAAAAAAATAGCAGTTCAACGAGTAAAGGTTGTTTTATTAGTTTTATTGTTGTTTTACATTGTTAGATTCCGCAAGTTAAATAACGGAGAAAGATTTCGCTCTAAAACTTACATTATTTGTATAATAAAATAGTTGAAAAATATTTTAAACCATCTTAATTTTAAAGAATGTTGTTAATTTCATAAATTTAACTTTACATACATTTTATATTTTATGCGTATTTCATTTTCTCCTTATTTTTTGATAATGAAATCGCACGAATTCTTGGTTCAATATTCTACCTCTCTTACCCGTTCTGTATTCATATTAGGGGCCTTCTTCAAAGACAGCTAAGTAATATCTTTGCGAAAATTTCCTCAAGAACACTCGGTGTCAATATTTTTATTGGAATGTTGAATTCTTCATATAGAAGTACTCAGTTGAAAGAGTAATAAAGTATTCTGCTAAAATAATAATAAATAAAGAAACAAAACATTCTATTTCATTTGAAAAATATAATTTTCCCTTCTCACGGTGAGAATGCAATATTTGCAAGCGAAAGAATAAGAGGTCTGGACGCGACTCGAGTCATAAAGAGCATCATTATTTTACACGAGCCGGTCGCCCACTCTCTTTCTCTCACTCTTTCTCTCCGTGTCTGTCTCTCGCAAACTCACCGCATAGCGAAAACAATCGTCTTGCTTTTCATGCCGGTATCTCTCGTCCGCAGTGGAATTCTTCAGTTTCACCCGCATTCACTCATTTATATACGCAGCTCGAAACGACCACGATAATTCCAACGAAGAAAAAAGAAGCTGTGACGTATGGATCTGCTAAATGCAACATTTTTCAAGAAACCACTTTTTAAGCCACGTTAAATACCGATAATTATCCGATCAATCAGATTGACAGATGATTCTTAGCTTATGGATATTTATATCCACGAGATATAAATATGCATTTGTGAAGAACGTCTAATTTTTACGGTTTTTATATTTGAAATTGATTAAAATTTGATTAACTGATTCACTACAACTGTAGACATACGTAGTTTATTATGCGGTAAAGTAACAATCAAACTTTCACAGCGCTTGCGATAGAATTTGATGGGTATGGCAATGCGCATACAAGCAATGCAATAGCTGAACATCATTTACTGGTAATTTCATAATTAATTAGTATTTCATTATGAAATAGTTAATAAGTAGGGTGAATTTCTGCAAAAAAATGTAATAAGGAATATATAACAAAAGCTTAAAAATATTGAAAATTCCTGTAGAAAGTAAAGACGTAAAAAGGTACAGTGGGGTTAAACGACATTTTTTTCTGTCGATATCAATATTGCACTTTACCATACCATGCCATTTTCTCTCTCTTTCTCTCTCTCTCTCTCTCTCTCTCTTTCTCTCTCTCTCTCTCTCTCTCTCTTTCTCTCTCTCTCTCTCTCTCTCTCTCTCTCTCTCTCTCTCTCTCTCTCTCTCTCTCTCTTTCTCTCTCTTTCTCTTTCTCTCTCTTTCTCTCTCTTTCTCTCTCTCTCTCTCTCTCTCTCTCTCTCTCATTCTCTCTCTTTCTCTCTCTTTCTCTCTCTTTCTCTTTCTCTCTCTTTCTCTCTCTTTCTCTTTCTCTCTCTCTCTCTCTCTCTCTCTCTCTCTCATTCTCTCTCTTTCTCTTTCTCTCTCTTTCTCTCTCTTTCTCTCTCTCTCTCTCTCTCTCTCTCTCTCTCATTCTCTCTCTTTCTCTTTCTCTCTCTTTCTCTCTCTTTCTCTTTCTCTCTCTTTCTCTCTCTTTCTCTTTCTCTCTCTCTCTCTCTCTCTCTCTCTCTCTCTCTCATTCTCTCTCTTTCTCTTTCTCTCTCTTTCTCTCTCTTTCTCTCTCTCTCTCTCTCTCTCTCTCTCTCTCTCATTCTCTCTCTTTCTCTTTCTCTCTCTTTCTCTCTCTTTCTCTTTCTCTCTCTTTCTCTCTCTTTCTCTTTCTCTCTCTTTCTCTCTCTTTCTCTTTCTCTCTCTTTCTCTCTCTTTTTCTCTCTCTCTTTCTCTCTCTCTTTTTCTATCTCTTCTTCCCTCTCTGATGCGCGCACGAGAAACTTTACTGAGCGAAAACGAAAGAAAAGCAGAATAAAAAAAGAAGCCGACGGGATAAAATTTCCATTATCATCGGGCTGAGCCAAAGGCTAGCGAATCCACAAGGGCGATGGGAAATCGAAGTGGCCATGCTAATAAAGCCCGCTGGCTCGGAGCACTTAAGCGCGCTCTGAGCTTATGTTTCCGCCAAACTCTGTTGTATTATATCCCCACCGGCCTCACCTGAGGACAAAAGTTTTACGTCTTAAAAGAGGCGACAACCTTTTTGTCTTTTTACCTAGTGCCCTATTGTTATAAAGCACCACAACGCTCGACCTTTTGAATGTGAATTTTTTCACGGACGCAAAGCATAATAATACAACAACTTTGTAACTTGTGATCGTGGATAGTTAGGTATTTCTATTTTTCTCGTTAAGAATAAAGATATTCAAATTACTTCATCTATTTCCGCGTGGAAGCAATATCAGCCCATCTTACAAAAGCTATAATTACATCACTTACAGCGTGTTAAAATACACATAAAAATTTCTTTGTTTATTTTAATCTAATTCATACACGACCTATCGTTTGTAATTACCTTTAACTTCGTTGCGGTGAAACTTTCTTTTTGATATTTTTAATTATGTTGCAAATTGAAGCTAATAAGTTGGAAGTTTTCACGTTCGAACCCTTCTCTTCGGGCTGACTCTAATATTTACAAGAGAAACTTCCTAGATCCCGCAAAAGTCGAGGTGAAACTTAACTTGTGAGTGGACTTTTATCAAAACGTCCTAGTATTTTAATAGCGAAATTTTTTATATCCTTAGTAGGGAATCTAGTGTACTTCCCTTTGTATATATATCTTACAAATCGGTATTTTTTCTGCATGATGAATCAACAAGAAAAAAAATACTAAAGACCTAGACGGGAGTGCAAAGTAAAGAACGTTTCGCTAGTTATACGTATTTAAATAGGCCATAAGGTCGACTGAATAAAGTAAAAAGAGAGGAAGATTTCACGGCGCTACAAACTTTTCTCATCAACAACGTGAAAATTCTTCGCTTTCGAGGAGCTTTTCATTCCGATGAAGTTGCCGCGTAGCGCAATTCACACGAATTTTTTTTTCTCTCACACGGTTTTTTGAGTACCTGTGCTTTACTGTCCGCAGTCTACTGCATCGTCTCTCAGTTTACTTCATTCTTTCATGAAAACTATTGAGAAAAAGGTCATATTTGTTTATTACCCTTCTAACAATGAATATTTATTTGAACACTACTTATGTAAGAAAGCTTCTTTCTTAAACTTTCAAATGAAAGATCCTATCAGCTCAAGAAATTCACGATGCAACGTCATTCGAGACAGAACGATGTTCTGATAAACAATTCACGATAAATTAATTAGAAGCACGCTGCCAGAATGCTAGTTGATCATTAATCAAAGTAAAACTAACTGAAAGTTCTCTCACCCTCTCTCTCTCTCTCTCTCTATATATATATATAGCTTTGATCGCCAAAATCCTAGAGGCCGTCGAGGACAAACTTTCTTCTCGTGAAATTGAGCGGCTTCCCCCCCCCCCCCCCACCTCGCGCGCAGGTGTATACATATTTTCCAACCAGGATCTGACCTCGTTTCACAAGCCAAAGGCTGATCCACCTCGAGATATCGACAAGCGAGGTGCGCTTGAATTATTGTAGAGCCTCGGCTGCTGCGTATTAGATGGAACTCCACAGAAATAGTATCCTACTCGCACTTGATCTGTGGATATATATAGCTTTCACTCGAGTATTTTCCGGCTTGGAAGCTTGTTACTTCTGCTCGGATTACTCAATTTTCCTTCGAAACTTTCTTCCCTTTTTTTCTCCCTTGAATACTTTCCTCTTGCCAGAGGATAAGAGTGAACGAAAAATACTTTTTTTCTTTATTCTAGCGGTAAGTATCTAGATCATTCGTTTGATCAATCATTTTCAACGATTTGTAAAGCAACTTTCGAAATTAGATGGCCATGAATATGTTAAAAAAATGCATAAGATTATATCGTCTTAAAAATGAGTTGCTTGAAAGCAGGTACTTCCTTAATTAAAAGTTCCAAGATGCATATTACCTTCGAATAAAACAGCTAATTACTTTGCAGCACTTTCATTTTTTTTTACAAAGTTGGAAGGTCACTGCAAGTTGTAGTTCAGTGCAAACAAACCTATAAAGAAATTTTCCAACGCAAAAACCTTAAATCTACTGTACTTAGTATTCATTTGCAGTCTCTTCGAAATGTTGAACTCAAATCCCGCCAACAATAAGCACACTTAAACAGTCGATTCGAGAAACGGAAATATTTCAAAGTACAGTGACGAGAAAGAGAGAAAGGCAGAAGAGACTAAGCTTAGCGCTCAACGTTTGGCTTCACCTAGTCGGACCGTTTTCGTTGACTCCCTTGAGGTAGAAACTAATAGAGATTAAATTCGCGAGCGGAAGCCAGCGTCTCCTTGGAAAGAAACTCTCCCCAAGTGTAAAGATAATAGAAAGTCTTTATAAGCCCCTTTTCCATCTTCTTAGCCGTTCTCGCGGCTGGTTATAATGCCTTGATCGTGTTCCTATTTGCCTCAACTTGAGCTCACAGCTAAGGAGGTGAATGAACTTTATCACGAAGTGAATATCTCTATATAATTTTTTTAAAGAGAAAGAGAAACGTGTCTTACCTCAAAAGATGGCTTTCACGCTAGTCTTGTCGACATCGCCGTTGCAAAGCCGATTCCATTCGGTATCGAACTTTCTTGCGTTCCACGCGAACACGAACGTTTACAATCACACCGAGACACGAATCAGCAGAATTTTTTCTTTGATACCTTTTGTACAACTATATGAAACGCCACCTCTTTCATTTACTATCATTTTTACACTTCATGTTTTCAGATTTCAGACGACGATGATGCGTTTTATTTAATGAAATTTTAATTCATACATCTCGAGAAAAACACTATTTACAAGATATTTGATCAACTTGAGATAATGACTTACGCGTAACTTTCACGTTATAAACAAGATTACCTATCTAAATAGTTATTCTAATTCATGTATAGATAACTATTATTGTATCCAAAACGACAATAATGAAAAATGTGTCATTATTTTGAAGTTAATAATTTAACTTTATTCGTTCATTCGTAATAATTATTTAGTAATGTCATGTGAGATTTCATATAAAATTCGTTTGATATCTAAAAGAGAAACATGAGTTCACTTGAAAAAGAAACGCAAAAAATGAAATTGTTCGTGTATTCTTAATTTAAAAATGTAAAAAGTAGGTTAACCATACCAAATAAATAGAACGCTGTTGAATTTATGAAATCTACTTTTACATTCATTTCATTTTTAAAAAGATACTAATTAAGGTTTTTTGTGCAACAAGGAGTTGTGGCATTTAACTTGAATTCAATTTATGTTTACTATTAGAAAAATATGTTATATCCTAATGAAAATTAGGATATATTTGATATTAGTTTGAAGTGTGTATTTTTAAATTTGTTGAGAATTGAGGTAAAAAATATAAAAAGGTAAAAGAATTGATTTTTTTTAAATGTCGGAAAAGCTAATAACGTTACGATAAAAATATTATACGGCATGGCTCATAAACTGACGAAAAAATGGCAAAAACGCGTTATATGAATATTCCAAGAATGCCCCGGGTGACACGAGGAAAAATGAGCTCTCTCTCTCTCTCTCTCGCTCGCTCGCTCTGTGGCTTAAACGCGAAACCCAGAGCGCACTTCATCGCCAAAAAAGCATCATTACCACAGGAAGGTTTGTTGCAGTAGAATCACTAAAAATAACGACTAAATGAATTGTGAATACGAAAGCTACGTCTATACTGCAAACGAAATAAATGAAAAAAAACTGCGGTGTTGTCTCGGCGAAGAACTGCCACTTCGGCAAATGAAGTACTAAATTTCCCATGAAAAATAAAAAAAAACACTCATGCAAGTATACACGTAGACACTGACATTTGACCAATAAATTTATCCTTTTATTTATCTACCACCTTTTTTCTGTTATTATACGAAAAAAAAGCTTTTTCGAATACCACATGAAATTGTTTTCGCGTTTGCGAGTTATCATCGGGGCCAGACGCGGCTGCGCTTGTCAATACAATAGAGGGGGAGGAGACTTGTATTTGCAGAGGTACAGACAGATGAGAAAACAAAACGCCTGAAAAGTAATAATTTGCCAAGCGTTTTTGACTAAGGGTAAGCACAATATCGAAAGGATATTGTATATAGAGAAAAAACATTTAATTATTCGCTTTTTCTGTTTTCGATCACAAGTGCGGCTAAACGGCAAAATAATGTTTCACGATTCGCCAAGCATCAACGAGATTTTCTATTTAGTTTTTTTTCTTGCGAATCTGTTACATTCGAGATTTTTCCGATGATTAGTTTAGTTAAACAATTGCAAAGGTTTTTTCAAGGGAGTATAGATGGTAAGTCTACGCACTTCATACCATGAGCATTGATTAGTGCAACTATTTTTGCAATGATAAAGGATTCATTTTTATAGAACATATGATACATTATTTTTTTTAATTAGATGGATTTTAATTTGGTATAATGAAAACACATAAGTAGCTTTGTAGATTAGAGTAATATTTTCGCATCTCAAATACTTGAAAAAATAAGTATGAGAGCGATTAAGATCAAATAATAATTCTTGGTTTTCAAACTATCAACTTATTTATCATAACTACAATCGGATCACATCGCAAAAGGCTGCGCTTAGTATGAAATGAATCACATAAGCTGACGGTCGCATGAAAGCTTTAGAAAGACACTAACCTAAGAAACGTCAAGCCAGTAATTTAAATTGTTGGTATACGTATGCATGTGTGAGTGTGAAATCATCATCAAGTGAGATTTCAATGCGCTTCTTTCAAGTGAAAGCTACATTCAATAAAATTCTCTCTCTCTCTCTCTATATATATATATGTAATCCTCTCTTTTAGTCACAAAGTTCTCAGAAAATTTTCAACGCGTCCCATATATGATTTTTCAACTCGAGGAAAAGTGCATTGTTTATGAATTTCTGACGATACACTTTTCATTCTCTATTCGGTATTTTCTTGTGATCATGAAAATAAAAATGATGTAGCTTGACTAGCGCTTCCGTGAAAATATAAATAATTGTCACTGTAGTTATTGCTTTTTTCAAATAATGGTTTTAAGATATTTACATTTTGATCCTCGCGTGTATGTTCGAAATTCTCCCGATTTAGTTACTCTAAACTCAAGTATCATATGTCGATTTATACCTGTGTTTTCTCGATAATTTTGTTACATCATTAGTTTGTAAGCGACGAATAGAATGCAAAAGCCTTTGGGCCTAAAGTACGAGTGGAAGGGAAAGGGGAGAGAGTGAGAGAGAAACTGTGCACGACCAGGTAATCAGATGGGAATGTGGCTCTTTGTTGTTATTGTTGTATAGATCAACACGTACAAGTATTCAAAGGCATTTAAATATAATATATCGTAAAGTTTAGTTTTCAATTATATTTGTAATCCATCTTACGTGTAACATTTCACTTAATTTTAGTCAAATGAAAAATAAATATTGTACACTAAATCTCGACGAATCTCTTATTCCTGCTACTCGCCTTGAACCATAATAATTGTTCATTAATTAATAAGTTCGATATTATAAAGTATAAAGATTATAATCGATACAACATAAAATTTTACTGGACGTTTTTAATAAAAAAATTCATAAATGAATCCTCATAAAAGCCATTACTTGGATTACTTAACGCTGGATCCAATAACGCCCGACGCAAAGTCAAAAGCAAAAAACTAATTAATCGTAACTCTTAAGCAAATCTAAAGAAACTCGAGCAAGCAAGCGAATTAGAGATTCTGAATCATAGCGACATGTATACACCTAGAGGAAAACTCGCTAAACGGTCCCTTGGGCTTCGCCAAGAAAACATAGAGCGCAAGAGAAAGAGATAAAAAAAGGAACAAGTAGCTGCAGCAAGAGTGAAAGAGAAAGAGAGAGAGAGAGAGAGAAAAGTTGCCGCGCAGTACAAGTTTCAAATAGAAAACGACTCTTAAGCCCAGGCCAAAGAAAAAAAAGACGAGAGAAGCGAAGCTTTTGCGCAGCAGCTTCTTGGCGACGCCTCGTCGCCAGCTTATCACCCAGCTACACCTGTTGGGAGCCCGATACTTTCTTTTGCACTCTCTCTCCCTTTCTTTCTCTCTTTTTCTCCAACGTCGACGACCAGTTCTTCTCTGCAAGATGTTAGAGAGTGAGACACGCGGACGTGAGAATCGATTATTGACTGATGATTTCACGACTACACATCCGGAGTGTCTTGTCTCGTTCGACTTTATTGGATTTATTACTTGTGTTTTATATTGCTGAGCGTGTGTGGAAAGCAGCCACATTCGATATATGCATTATCTATTTGACACTTGCGAAGATAATTCGATTCGCAATATTAGCTTACATTTATATATTTCAACACTTAATTACTTTTCTGGGATCTCCGTATTATAATGTAATTGATAATATGGAAGGTGTCATTACTTTAGTGCTATAACGATAAATTTTAATCTTTGCTTGGATTTAAAAAAAGTTATAATTAACCAAGTTACTGTATTGAAGTTCTTTTGCTAGCGTTTGAATTTAAGATTCTATTACCGTAATACTTGATGTACGAGTTCCACAATTTCAAAGATATTTTGAAAATTTACAAAGTTCATAGAGAAAATAAGCTAAGTTGCACGAGAAAATATTTTCAGCACAAACTTACGCAGAAACCAAATCATACGTATTTCAAGAACTCTATGATGATATTGTAAGACCGGTAAACCAAACTTTTATTTATTTTCCAAGCAGCATTTGCAACTCTCGACACATTTTCAACAACAAACTTTCTTGGAAACAAACACTCTATGATCGCGTTATGTATACAGATCTCCAATACTTATGCCGCAGGTACTTAAAGTACAATCATTGAAGATACAATATAACGTAAAAGAAAATTGCAAGAAAACGCGCACATGTATCGCATATTATACAGGGATTTATAGAGTTTTCTAAAGTTTTGCTGACTGGGTCAACTTTGCTTCCGCGTATAAGTTTTTTTCTGCATTATCGGAGATTGATCTGCCGTTAACAAGCGACTTTTTCGATTTGCTTGCGTTTCCTCGTGTTGCTATTACTGAATTTTAAAAATAGAATTTAAATTGATCCAGTTTAAAATGTTTCTTCAAACTCACACAACCTCTTTTTCACTAGTTTTAAAGTTTTCCAGATTTTCGTTCGAGTCTAATTTGAAACACTTGCACGTCAAGGGTTTTGAAATTACATGAGAAAATGTGAAAGTGCATTAAATATTTGACTAGTATGTAACAAGTTTTGTCATTTCAAACTTCAAGAGACTGCGTGTGATAATGATTAACTTACGTTATGACAAACTTTGCAGAAATAATTTTCAAACTGACGAACTAATTTCAACCTTAGCTCTACAGGGACATTATCCTGTGAATTAGCTCATTCGATTGAAAAAATTATCATTGACGACGATTCATGTCGGCGATTGCATGTGGCATCCGACATTGCAACAACTGAGAGGCATTCGAAAAAAATAACGGATAATAATTCTTTTGAAAATTGAAATGTTTTACTCTCAATTGTACGATAGCCGGATTATTCCAGATACACGTACACGCTTGAGCGCCAATCCAATTATTTTCTTCGGCATAGCAGCATTTAAAAATCTTGAGCACTCCCAGTGTACTATAATAATAATCCGATTTGTGCGAGTATAACCGTTTTCAGAGCGAAACATCTTGTTGATTACATTTCTAACGAACCATTTAGAGGTCATGATGTTCTCAAGTATAGATTTTCAAACTAAAGCTCGTTCTAGTGCACTTTAAATATATTCAGGTAAACTATTGTCTTAGTTACCAGTAACAACAATAATAATCATAAACTAAATAAATAGACAACCTGTCAATCGTACACAATGAAAGCCTGTCAAAGAGAACCGAGCAAAAGAATACGAATAAAAAAAAGTATACCACAGGCCAAGTCTCAAAGGCCAAAATATAAAAAGATTAGATTTCGTAGGAAATTCCCTAGGTGGAAATAGTGAAGGTAATACCGGATTTGCGCGAAAGAAAAGGTGCTAAAACGAGTTTTACAGCGTTTAAAGTCGCTCGGTAGAATAAGGAAAAAAAGAAAAGGAATATCAAGCAAGTGATATGGAAGCACGACTGAAAAAAAAACTCCTAGAAAGAAAAATTTCGCGGTTAAGAGCTGCAGCGACACCGAAAAATCTGATGTAAAAAGCCAACGCAGGAAATGAAAAAAAACGTATAACCATCCTCAACTTTTGCATGTGGGTCGAGCGCATGATCCGAGGCCAGTGATATTCCGACGTTGAATGCATGTTTTTAGAAACTTTAGTCACGCTTTCGACGCTAAACGCACAGCGTATAACACTTTCGCTACTGAAACGTGCTGTAATTAAAACCGCCATAGTTTTTCAAGAAAAAAATATACGCTCGGTTTTACTTTGCGATATATCTCACCTGATGCGCCCACTTCTATCTTCGCTTGTGGAGCTTTTGAATTGTCAAGTTTTATTTCTCGCTTACCGCGGGAATGACATTTGCAGTATTGAAATCCATCTTTGCTTACTAACTTCAAGACGAAAATGTAAAAACCTTGTGCAACACTATGATGCAACATAAACCTTATGCAAATGACATTTCAACTTTGTGTGTAGCAAAAAAAATATGAGTTTATATTCTTCAAAGATGCCCTCCAGAGTCATGAAAATGACATTTCAATTTTGTATTTTATTAGAAAATCTACCCAGAAGATGCACGTTTGTATTTTTATCAAAGAATAACGATTTTTCTTTCGATGGCTATATCTTTTAATAAACTAATCCCTATGTCGCGGTAAGTCGCATTTCTCACGTAAAAAAAATTATTGTCAGTTCATAAAAAAACATTAGTAATCGATTCATGCTGCAAAGTGTATTGTGTAGCGTTTAACGATCCACCTTTTCATTCTCAATCTTTCAAAGTAACATCAAATGAACATTAAAAAAAAGGATGAAGCGAACGAGGTTTTCAAACTCCGATTCGAACTCCCAGTAATAATCGTACTTCAAAGTCTATCAAACGCAACTTTACAAGCAGCCCTCTCATTTATCGTAGTTACTTGAAGTTGGATAAAAAAAGCTTGCTATATAGCTCGTACTCTGGTGTTGTGAAAAAAACTACAACTTCATTTGGTGAAACTCGCGTCGACAAACAGAGCGCCAAACTCGGAATCAAATCACAGCCCAGAGAGACAAGGGCAATTAATCAAAACTCGTTTGTCCAGGTAACCACATCAAGGCCATGTACAGTTGGAATCGATACATACAAATATACACATAAACACACACACGTACACATACATATACACAAAGGAGGGAGAACAGAACTGATCAAACACGAGTTAACAAACGATCCTACTGCAAAATCGATAGCAAACGTGGCTTTACGCTCAAAGTTGCGTCTAGCGATAAGGGCTTAGTGGTCCAGACTACCTTGTCTCGACAGCCGAGATGTAGGTTGCACCAAGCGCGCGCCCAACGTATACCAACGATGCTTTTTCCCCCGTCCGATAACGAGCCGTCTGCCAGTTTTATCAGCCGCTCCCTTGCTCGTTCGCTGGCCGTCTAATTACGATCGCATAGCTTTCCAGCATTTGTACAGCTTTCTCTATCTCAATATCAATCTGCTCCCATTTCTTTCGAAAGATCGTTGCTTTAACAATTTATGTCTTGCCAATCAACAAAATTGTTTCACAAAAAAACCATGTAATCTTTTTCATAATGATAAAAGAAAACAAGATATTTGAACAAGATATTCCTAGCAAGAACTTTCTCGATTGACCAGCGTTCGATATAATTTTCAAATAATGTCCATATTAGTTACGGTCTTTGTCGACGTGGCTAAAAATACCTTACATTTAAACATTAAATTAAAGCAAGCTTCGCTGAATCTCTGATATTAGAAGAGTTTCAAAGTATGGTCTACGCGGTATGATAAAAAAGAAAGAAAAGAATTTACATCCTTCAATGTATAAAAGTAACTTTACCTCAAAATTCAGTAAAACTTTTGTAATTACCGCATACGGTCGAATTTCGCAGAGTTTCGTTGTTATTTATTCCTAATGGTACTATTATGCTGGTTGTTTTTACATGTCGCAACGCTCATGTAAAATTTCATATTCCAAATTTTACGAAAATGTTTGCTTTGCATTGAATTAAAGGGTCTCTTAGTGTATTTTCTTGGGAAATAAGCCGGGAACCATACACCTTTTGTAGATTCAACTTGTTTTTATAACAAATTAATATTTATATTATTCAAAGTATAGAAATTATAAGTAAGCAAACAGCTTAGAAGAATCTTTTGGTAAAGTCATTCAAACTTTTTTGTTGGGGAAAAGAACTATCGTCGTGATTCGAAAATTCACCACTGAAACCCACTCCAAACCGAACGTACACCTTGCACCTATCGTTGGAAAAGCTTTACCGACACTCAGCCGAACAGTAAACTCCATTTAACAACTGCAGAGAAAAACCGAGCAAAAAAAGAAAAAGAGGCAATGAGTGAAGAAAAGCTCTCGAAATTTCACGTCGCTATATATACAACGATGGGCGAAACGAGAGAAAGCATGAGTAAGAGATGGAATGGGTATGGGGAGGGTGAGTCCAAAGTTCCGCAACTCGTTGATTTGAAGATCCGTCGGTGGCAGTCTCGCACAAGCGCGCAAGCTTGGGCCTATTGTCCGAGGCGATTTTCATCAGCGGCACAATTGTTCCCACCTAGCTTCTCGCCGACGTAGGCTTTCTCTCCCTTGCTTTCTTTCTCTCTTTTGCATGCACCGCGATAAATAAACGTCGACCAAAGCTCGAAATAAAAAAAAACAGAATTCATAGAAAGCAAACGTCGTTTACAGAGTTTTAAAATGAGGCAAGAAATCGTGAAAATAGGACCTCAACAAGTGCACGTTCTTAAAGTATTTACCAGAATTATCGAGAAAAAAATGTGAATTGATGCTAAATGATTACGAGTAATGGTTTATAAAATTATAACTCCACTTGTTTCAATAATAATATTAAATGATGGAAATACGCTCTTTTTATGATAAGGGTAAAATGGTGTGTATGTAATATGTGAGTTATTTTAGTCGAAATGTTTCGCATAATCATTAATCGAAATTAAATGAAAATATGAAACTGTTTGAGTATTCGTAATTAAAGCACTGTTTGGCCAAATCGAATAAGTATGGTTATGGATAACAAAAATATCGAATTAACTGTATGTTGTAACGAAAATTACGTATAATCGGTCTCAGAATAGTATATCACACATTAAAATCACGAAGTTAATGGTTATTCTCGAAAAAATCGTATTCTAGACTGCCTTGTATCGAACTGATTTTAGTTGTATTCAATCCGACTGGATACAAATTGTCTTTTAAATAAATAATTTAATAATTATAATTTTATGACGTGGATAATTACGTAAATATTTTACATAAACATTACGAGTATTGATTATAACCCGTAACCCGAGGAAGTAAAAAGGAAAGAAAATTGTTTGATTTCCATGAAGCGAAGTTTGCATATATACAGATCAAGCAAGTCCTACAAGGCCATAGCAAATTGTTATTATCCGGGTAAGCGACGTGTGGGCTAAGCGAAAGCTTAATCGGATTTATAGTGTTGCGTACGCGCATCTCGCATTTACGTAACTCAAAGACCTAGAGATAGGTGAAGCGAGAGGGAGAGAAGTAAGAGGTCAGAAGGGTTCAGCATAGTGAGAGTGATTTATGGACTGACCAATAACCCAATGACAAATAGATGTGAAAACGTCGATCAGCCCTTATTAGATTAAGCGAAAGCAAACCTCGCCTTTGCATTTCACATGAATTTGTGAAACAATTGGTACACCACATCAGTTTCTGCTTACGTTAGTACATTTCCTGACGGATAAAAGCGAATACAGTAACGAGTTTCGTCAGGAAGCCTTTTCGCATCCGGCAGGGACCATATTTTTCCGCACAAGGACTGAAAACAAACGGCAAACGTACGATTTGAAGCTTAGATGTGGAAATATCATGTCAATTACGAAATTGGTATCGATGAATTCCGTGACACATTGAGCGGATTTCCTGTCTAATGTTTGTTGTCGTCGTCAATTTATGTATACACGAGGATGACCGTGTTATTTTCTTGTCCCTTTCCGTCCCATTGACAAACAAATAATTCTATTATTGAGCTTTTACCGGTAGAGTTCCGGTAATGTCGTTTCGAATTGTTCACCGAAAATTGTGCCTGCCGTATTTTGATTAATTGGAAATCCTTACGCGTCTGACGATATATTTCAACATACAAATATCGTCTAATTTATTAAAAATGTTGTAAATTCTAGGTACTTTCCGTGTAGTATACCTCATTTGTTTCATAATTCTATTGAAAAGAATGTTAATGATACTTGGCGTATTGTAGATTAATTTTTCATTCGGGAAATCTCTTTGAATTTTAAATGTCATAACCATTTTATTTTTAAATCACGGAAAACTAACTCAAAATCATAATCACAGTCAGAGGATGTGAGGCTTTGCATATGACAGTTAATTTAGCAATTTCCATAAACCTTTGTTAAATTACGATTATACGATGCTTTAGCTACTACACGTGATATTCCATGTTTTAATTACATGGAAATGAAATCCGAACGAGAGGACTCTAATTCTGTTACGAAAGGAAAAAACTCAAATACATCAATTTCAAATTTTAACAAATTAGCACCCAAACTGCAAACACTTGTTGTCAAAGGACATCGATCGACTAATATAGACGACTCACGCAGAATGCGATCGATTACTGAATAGCCGATATACCCCTCCTTAAGTACGAATTAGGAAAATCATAGTTGATTTTTTATCCAAATTCTCAATAGATACGGGGTCAAGGGCGGGTCAACATTTCTCGAGAAAAAGAAGGTACCTCTTAACATGCTGATGCGTTGCTTCGCTCCGATCCTGAAAAACTTTTCCCAGAGTCAGCGCCCACAGGAAGGGAGGGCGAAAGAAAAAAATAGAAAGAAAGACAGAGATAGAGAAAACCACATGAACTTCTGCGGTTACATGGTTTACCTCTCGCGCAAGCTAGCAAAAATGAGCAAATAATTTAAAGCTGCATCACGTGAGCTTCCTTCGTTAAAAGGAACTCACAAATACTTTAAAGAAAGAAATATCTTTCATTTTCTTGTTAATATTTCACTTGTTTAATCTCATTCTTTATATGGTTACACATTTGGATAAAATACGTGAAAATGAAATATCGCGAATAATCATAATAATCAGTAGTATATAATTTCACAATTTATCATATATCCTATTTTATGCAATTTTCTTAAGAAAAAGTCATTAATTATATTAGAAAAACAAATATTTCCAAATTCTACAATATCGTGTTGTTTTATTGTCTTATTTGTCATCGCCGTCACTGATTTATAAGAAATGTCGGAGTAGACTGAGAAATAATTAATAATTGGATTGCATGAAAAGAGAATACTGACGGTAGATTTTAAATACATTTTTATGGCTCTTTCGTATTAATTATTTTCATATAATATCATGAACGAGGATCGTTTGAATGTTTGCTCATTAGGGAGTCGAATGAAATTGAGGAAAAAATCTTTCGCAAACTATATTCCAAGGTAAACAAAAGCAAGATGGAGCGAAAAGTTTAATCCTGTTTACCGATGGGAAATCAGAACGTGAGGAAAACTTGGCTACGAAATGGCCGACAAAGTAATTCTAAAAGAATTAAAAGCCTTTTAACTTGAGAGCAAGAGCGTCGACATAATCTCACCGCAACGAGACGGCAGCGGGCGGTACGCCGAAAAGATGAGCCATTAAAAAACATGCCATCTTCACGCACATTTTTCAGAGCCTCGAGGGCAAAAAACTTCGTGGTAGTGGCTCAACTGCAAAAGAGAGAAAGAGAGAATGAGAGCAGGTCAGTGAGAGGTAAAAAAGTTCGTGCAGCAACGACTACGTTTCATTTATTTATTTTTTTATACCCTTCAACCACACTTTCACGCCACACGTGTTGAGCTGCAGGTGTTCGAAGCAGTCGGATCAAACTGCTCTTAAAACCATTTTAGAATTAAAATAAAGAATCGACACGAAATTTGACGCGGGCACGCGTATGGGCATGTGGCTTGTTTTTTTTTATTTTCGCTTAGTTTACTATGACATGTTTTTGAGATGCAAACAAAAATAAAAAGAACAAGTTAGCTAGCAAAGAGAGGTTATACAAATTTAAAAAGGTCAACGAAAAGATTATGTGTGCGGTGAAACTACTGAAGATTTGAAGAGTTGTCGGAGCATGAATAAAAGTGTGCTCTGCGCTGGTAATAAAACTTTATAATGAACGCGCCAATATTCATGTTATTACGTTATTATTGTTGGTTAAATCGTATTTTGCTGCACATCGGAATTTATCAGAAACCTGATGTTTCCAATGAGCAACCGTTATAACTACTAAATTCATCATTGTTCTATACGCGGTAATTGAATCTGAAATTATATTTATCAAGTACTTAATCTCAAAGTACCACTAACTCTCAACGAGATGATCGCAATATTAATGACCATGATAGACTGAAAATGTTAAATCAGCATTCTTATTTTATTATATCTCTCATTGTCACGATTAAAAAGATCTAGAAGGATATATGGTAGCAATTGAAAAGAAAATCATCCAAGTGAAGGAAATAGAAAAAAAGTGGAAGTGCCCAGTACTGCAGAGATAATGGCTGTGAAATCTTAGACCGTAATCAGAGCTATACGATATAAGATCTTTTCAATTGACCTAATTTGGTGACTATTAGATGGCGAGATTTTATTAACTTCCGATGTTTGTAGACATGTCAGAAGATGTTTAAAAAAGATGATAAGATGAAAAACTAATTATATTTGATAAAATGGTTTGATTAAGATAAAATAAAAGTGAAATACATCCTATAATTATAGGCTTAACTATTCGGTCCAAAAGACATTTAAAAGAAACATAACTCTTCCAAGCAATTAGCAATCAGCGATTGGAGCAAAAAGAGCTAATACATTCTTTTATCTCCATAATATCGTCGCTATCATAAAAAGCCATTAACGTCGTTGGCTGGGAGAAAGAGAGGGAGAGGTTTCATTAAACGCGGAAGGCAAAGTGAATAAGGAAAGAATCAAGTTTTGTTTTGCTTTGTTTTCTTTTTTCTTTCATTTTTTTAAGTAGCATCGCAAAGTCACAGGCTGCGCGAATTCTCGACCTCTCCCTTTTTCACTCAATTCTCGTCGTTACGAGAGTCGAGAGAGTCTTAACTTTCAATACCAAGAGCTTTCGTCGAGGCAGTCAAACGCTCCGCTTTTTCTCTCTGCGTGTCTCTCCTCTTTGGGTTTATGAGACTCGACGACGACAAACGACTCGTTAATGGCCACGTTGAAGATGCCGAGTGTCTCGATTTACGCCCGACATTTACATTACTTACTATCGTAATTACCCGCTTCTACCTCTTTCGACCCAATAAATCGCAACGTTTTCCCTCTTATCGCTCAACTCACGAGGACAAAGCCTTTTTTGCTTGACGTTACACACTCCTTTCGTCTGCCTGCGTGGCTGAGATAAGAGTCTTTTTCCGCGACTCAGAGGCAAAAACAGACAGCAAATTTGAGCGAGAGAGAGAGAGAGAAAGGAAAAGAGAAAACTAGAAAGGAAGATTTAAGATCGTTGCATTATTATGAAAAAATAAAACCTCGCAATTTTTATTGTCGGTTTATTTATTTGATATATAGAGGCGTTTGCCGTGGTGGCTAATCAAATTAACGATGTTTGCTATAATTCACGAAACGAATTCTCGATAATTTATCAGTAAACTGAGGAATAACATTGTCATTGTACCAATGCTATTGTTAATTATTCGGCATGAGATATCGTGTTGTATTAATTTGGGAGAAGGAGTCACGTAAATTCACATTTGTCAGTCAATTTCCCGTTGAATGCATTAAAAAGCACCACATATAAATGACGAATTTAAACATGACCTGATATAAGTTATAATTACCTTTGTTGCCATTGCACTAACAATATAAGCTTTTTGTTTTGTTCAAAAGTGAAAGTTATTGATTAAGTCTTTAAAAGACACATTTTTCTTATAGAAATACATTCTTACATCAGACATCTTTATTTGTTAATAATTTGTATATTTATTTGTTTTTATCTGTTTTTTTACTTCGTTGTCTTAATATTTTGTGTATTTATTTATATTATTTTTCATTCTTTTTTCTTGAAAGATTCAAAATATGTGTTCAAAAAGCAAAACAAATGTCGACTTTTCTATAAGAGTCTTAGCGATACTGCACTATCCATTTGGAATTGCAACATTTCCTTGTACAAAAGCTATACCTAACATTCATGGGAAATCCCCTAGACAGCGAGTTTTATATCAAGCACTATACCGTTACACTATACTCTTTTTACAAGAAATTCCTATATTGCAGGAAGCGTTTTCTAAGAAAAATAAATGAATATATTTTGTGATATCCTGTATAAAACCAGTAAAGGCAGTTTTTTCGTGATCTAATTGGTTGAAAGAGAGTAACGTAAGATATTGATGTGTTAGATATGTATGTGTACTGCTTATCAAAAAGGGAAACCTCAAAATAGTATTTTTAATTGAACAGTATGATTTCATGAAAAACAAAGGAAAGTACTAATTTAGTTATCTGACACGTCTATGTCTTCGATTTACTCAACAAAACACGAAGGAAACAAAGTTGGTGCGCATACATTGCTCATGCTGTTGACTAATAGAGTAAATAAAATATTCCACTTAGTTATTGTCTATCTCATATATAGAAAAAACTACTGTTCGTGCAAATATAGCGAAATTTTCTCTTAGCATAGTTTTTGTTTGAATAATTTTTCGTAAACAAGCTCTTTGATGAACAAGAATATAATATTCCTCAAACATAAGGCGTTCACGAACACGACATTGAACACTGATAAATAAACCAGCTGTAAATTAAGTCGAAAAAGCACTAACGTTATTCAGTACTCAATCGATCAGTGCTGTCACCTAAAACCCATTATCGAAGACAGCCTCTCTTCGAATCTCTCACTCTCCCTCTCTCCCACGCGCGCGGACAATCCAATTTCAGCGATGATTCCTTCAATATCTGGCGAGCGCTGAAGGAGCAAACTGTCAATATGTCAGAAAAGCCAAAGGATTGATTGGACAATAACGAGGCTACCTGCACATTTATATGTTCCAGAGCCACGAGCGAGGATACTAGGAGCCTCAGAGGTGTTCGTGAAAACTGGTAGTTCGCTCACCTTGACCTGCGTCATATCGCAAGGGCCGCACAATCTTGGAACCGTTGAATGGTACCGAGGTACCAGCGTCATCACCACTTCCACAATGTCACCTAACGATATCGACTCTGAACCACGTATTGTTGTCGACAGCGAGTGGAGCGATGCCCTCACTTCTAGGTAAATTTTTATTACGCGACATAATTCATCTATCGCGCAAAAAAAAACTACGTAAAATACATGAACGATTGATTTTCATGAGAAAGGGATCTACTATTGCTCTCAATTTTACGAGCTGTTCTATGGGGCTTCCGATTGGCTTAAGCCACGAGAGAGTGCATGTTAACGCTCGGAAGTTTTATGGAGATTCATCGAGGACACGCGATCCAACTTCGCGTTCGAGCCATTTTTATGGAGCTATTTTATCTCGAGTGTTCAGAATTAATAAGACCGTATCGAAATAAACTATATCCGTTTCGAAATCAACATCGTATTTTTCTACTCGTTAAGTTTTTTTCTCTTTTTTGCGATTAGTTTTCTAGCTGAAGTTAATACTCAAATAGCTATCTCGGCGAACAATTTCATTCCGCACATTGACGTGCAAATGATATAAAACGAGAAAAAAAATGATTAAAATTCCATCATACTTTGACACATCGACGTTCATTTTCTATTCATTTCTACTCTTTTTAGATTAAAAATCAACCGAATAAGATCAACCGACACTGGAAATTACAGTTGCGTCCCGACAGCCGCAGAACGAGCGAGCGTCAACGTGCACGTGATCAACGGTGAGCCATTTCCTTCTTTTCATAACACTGTCTAGACGAGAAAATCTTTTTCCTCGAATAAAAAGGCACTGTGCGCCGTACTCACTCTCTACTTTTTCACTCGTTCTCTTTTTACTCTCGTAATATCTTATATTCAAATTACTTGTTGCGTAATCTTTGCATAAATTAATGATATTTCAACAAAAGGTAACATAGCGCTTTGACATTCGTACCACGGATGTTTCGAATAACCGTCAATTTGTGTGCTTTTGTAATTAGAAGAAAAGAACGAAACTTGTATTATATTCACTCGAAAACGATATTCGCAAAGCGAACTTCATTTTTTCTTTTTTTTAGCTATCGAAAGATTTGAGTGAACGCGTACGTATATAATCGACTTTGTTTGCAATGACGATTATTCAGGCTGAAGAGTGATTTGTGTGACAGAGCGATCAGAGACGAAGGGATGGGAATTTATGCCGACAAACAAATGCTTAAATGCGCTCATGCATTTAACGGAGTTTTACGACGCGCCAACTGTATATAAACTACAATGTAAACTACACGGAAACTGTAAAGTACGTCGAAAAGCAAAAGTTCAGAGACTCACAGAGACGGACTTCGTTTTCTTTCTCTCTCTCTCTCTCTCTCTCTCTCTCTCTCTCTCCCTCTCTCTTTCTCTTATCCTTCGCTCATTCGCCATTTACATCGCGCGAATAAATGATACAAAACACCGTTGAACGTAAATTGAAGTGGAAAATGGATTGCGAACTTTGTAAAGCGTTACTTTTCACAACTTTTCTCGATAATCTCAAGTTTCTCAAGCGCTTCCGAGAAACAACAAATAACCTCTCCAATAACGTAGAAAATGAATAATTAGAAATAAACGTCGGTTATTGTAAATATGATATTTTAAGATGAATTATATATTTATTAATAAAATGTAATGGAAGTAAAAAAACGAGTAAATTAACAATGCAAAGATCATATGAAATTCATGTTATGATTCATATACTTCAAGTCTCGTTAGTCCGATTATAAAAGCTTGTTCAAAGATTTGAAAAGATTAATGAAATTACTAATTTCAAAATAAGAAAGTTAAATCCCATACTTTGAAAAAGTCTGTTCGAACTTCAACATTCAAAAAGTTTCGAATGTTACAATAGTCGAGCACAGCCCCAATCACATCAAGTCCCTAGTATTCGATTTTCGACACGATACTCGAGTAAAAAAAAATAGAAAAAAAAGGATTACCGATCTTTGCCGCCATTTCGTTGATTTTTTTACTTCAACTAACGCGACCATCCGTGAGCTAGTCCGACGAAATTTGGAAACTGACTCAATTATTCGGAAACGAGATTATCAAAACGTCCCAGATCCACCGAAGCCGATCACTTAGCCGATCAATACGCCTCCAGAGCCACCGCAACCATTCTCTAATCGGTTTATCAAAAATATGGCCATTCAATCGAACACAAAAATTTTCCTATTACAGTTACTGCTTTATTTTATAACAAACATTCATTCATTTTGTTTTAATGCTAATTCTAGACGAAAATATATAATTCAATGCAAGTACAAGTAATTCATTATACTTTTGGTTTTGTTCGGTTAATTAAACATAGATTACACATAATGACATCAATACATTCATTGACTCTAAGAAAAAAAAGGAAGTTTTAATCCTTACTTGCGTGATTTTTTCTTTATAAATGTAAAAAATTGTATATATGTAGTTGAAGCCATAGATTAAGGAACAAATAATTTTTAAAATACTTAATGCATATGTTTTTTATTTAAAAGAAACTGTATGATGATGAAAATTTCATCATACCGTATGTAGTTGAATTTCCATATAAAATTTGTAATTCAGGTTATAATTTACAAAACGTCAACAATACGAAACTTCGATTTTTCCACATTAGCTTTATTACCTACTTCTCTTCGCAGAAATACTCGTAAAACTAATATTTTATAAGACTGAATTGACAAAAATAGTATCTTCCAAGAACCAGGTTTTTGAAAACAATATGACAAGTGACGTTTACTTTTTTTTAAGACAACGTTCCCTTTTGTTCGATAACCTTATAAAAACTTTCCAATTAAAAGTACCAAATTAAAAATATAATATACCATACACGTTGTGCACGACGCAATGAATGGTTAACAAATAGATTCGTGCTATTTCATCATTTTTAACAAATTTTCATATATTTTTGATATAATTGAGTATTTTTAATTCGGTGCTCATAAAATCCACAGCAGTTTCGTATTTTCTTATCGCAAAAATTAAAAAGAAAAGAAATAAAAACAAGCATAAACGATAAAATATTGTAATAGTAAATAGCGAAAGTAATTGTAATTGAAGAGAGTATTTGGAATACGGTAGAAGCGTATATAATATTGATCCAAACAAAGCAACGACAGAAAAAAGAAATCAGGTCAGTCAGAAAATGTTTCACGCTTATTTGATAAGGGCCAGTAGTTGCACTTATACGACTGGGTGTGCGCTTGCATTTTCGGAAGACAAATTAAATGTTGCATAACTCGTGCGTCGTCTCGTATACGTGCACGGGTACAAACAAGAGTGAAAGAGAGAGAGAGAGAGAGGGAAGCAAATCTCATCGGGAGGCTGCGCACTTTCAGCAAATATTGGCGAAACGTGCGGCGCACGTCCCATTTGCAACGAGAGAGAGAGAGCGAGTGACAGAGCGCGCGCGCGCGTGAATAAACAATATGTTTGCGCTCGACGCGCGAGTGAAAACGCATATGGGAGGAAAGAAAACAAATAACAAAAAAAAGTAAAAAATGTAAATTCACGGAATGAGTAATGAATAATCGCGAGTAGACCGCACTTTTGTTTATGCTCGAATAATGAATTATCCGCGTGTGTATATAGCTTCGAATGATGTTATTGTTGTTCGAACCATAGGCTACTGCCGTTCCTCTGTTTTTTCCCGATGCTCGAGGATAACGATGGTTTTTCAACGATTGATACGCGCGAATGACTTTATCGCTTTGATAAGCTCATTGTAAATCAAAATACTGCGAATCCCATTCGACCTTTGACTTGCAAAGTAGTGCTATACACTTTATATTTCGTACATGCATTTTTTTTAGCACGCGTCGAATGAATTTTACGAACGAGGGTATAAGCTAATCCGATAAGTATTGAGTAGTGAAAATTCACAGTTCAAAATAACGGTAATTTCATCATGTTACGATTTGCTTGGGATATTCTTTATTGGAAATAGGGTTATTGGAAAATTGTATTTACTTGATCCGATTGAAACTTGATTTTTATTTAAACGAAACAGCAATCAATTAGTGGTGTCGAACATTCGTTACTCGAAATAAAACAATGTCAGCGCTAGCTTGGTTTAAAAATTAATGTAAATACGATTTGATAATTCAGCATTACAAAAAATATGTATTAAGTAAGTTCAGCAGCGCAAGGCTCAATAAAAATGAAAACAGTGACAATGGAATGTCACGTACTAAACATCACGAAATAGCACTTGATTATATATTGTCAGTAAACGCGCGGAACTTCCTCGGAACAACGTCGAGCTCTCAAATTATAACGCTTCGAAAATGATCAAGAATCAAGGCAACAATTAATGAACCCGGGGCAAAGTGCGCGAGTGGAAGAGCGATTAGCCCCGTTTTAGCAAGGAGAAATACACGTCGCACATGCGCGCAAGACCCATTGAACGCACTACTTGCCTCTGGCCGAGTCCCGTACAGCTTTCAATTACAACAGCACCGAGCGTTTCAATTATACTCGCGCATAGACCAACTAAATTGACTTGTCTACCAGACGCTGGCGGGAAAGGACGAGGAGCTGGAGCAGACGAGGACTGCCTATTATATTTCCGGCTGATCGGTAAATTTAAGCAGCTACGATCGTTATTGCGCTTGTTCGCCTTAGCGGCTTTACTCGTGATTGAACGACTGTCAATGCCTCCAGGCCATTGTTCTCTCATGCAGCGAGAGAATACTCGAATGGCACAACCAACCCCTGCATCTTCTATAGTCCTGTTTGTTCCTAAGTGTCATTGCTAAGGATTTTTGTATCTGATTGTGAATTAACAAATATTTTATTCTCTTCTTTGCGCTCTTCAGCAATTTTTTCAATCGATACATTTTATTGGCACTTTTGTAGGATATTTAATCTCGAAATTTATTCAACGGATGCATTTTTATCACCGTTTCTTTTTGTTGCGTATGCGTTGCTAATTAATTGGTTATTAATATATAATCAGTGGCCTTAAGAAGATTGGATTACTCGATATTTCTATCAATAATAAATTACACGATATAATTTTGATTACCTCAAATTAATACAAGATGCCATAGGCATATTTCAATCACTCACCTCTCATGCAAATAGCTCGCAATTAATTAACAATACAGCTGTCATTTAAATAGACTGAAAATTGTTATTGTTTCTACTAACTCCATTATTTACTGATCGAAAAAGGGATTTTCAACTCTCCGTGCGATCAACGATTATTGGTTAACGAATACTTGTGAACTACCTTAGTTTATCGATCGTAATACTAATTGCACCGAAAAATACTAACATTCTAGTAGAAAAACACTACTGTACACATTTAATCCATCTGTAGCTCAGTTTGAAAAATCAGAACATAACATCTGTAAATTAAAAACAGAAAGCGTATAAGTTAAACGTAGCAAAAAAAACTCTAAAATAACTATTTTTTTTAGTTCAACAGCTCTCTATATACAACTCGATCAGTTTATACCCAAAACAACGACTTTGCGAAATCTCGTTAGCAAGCTCACCTCTTCAAGTGAGTAAACTAAGAGCAAGGTGTATATTGTATCTATCACACAGGGAGTAAACCGCCCTCAAAAGATACAAATTCCAGGATATTGAACACAAGAAGACACGAGAGCGCCGTCGCTGTCGCTTGAACCTAACACTGCCGTCTTTCGGCATAGTTTCGCAAGAGCAAAGCTATACATACATACGCTCGTAAAGCTTGCACTTGCATCTCGCCGCAAGAAAGCACGAAACGGTGTCAATGACGCAAAAGAAAAAAAAGAAAATCCTGAAACGTTAGATACCTCGAGGCGTTGTTGTGGGTTTAATGAACTCTGTTCGACGAACACCGCATTCGTACGACAAACTCCACTTTTACTTTGTTTTTTTTTTATTTTGTTGCAGCTACCTGGTTGTATGGTTGCTATAATTTACGCAGAGTCGACTATTGTAGAAACTCCAATTTCATTATATTTTTTTCTTTTAATTTTTTTATATTTGCACAAGTACATCCAGGAGTTGCTGTCATTTCTTAGTAAGAAAAATCCAAATTTGTGCATCATCTGAAACAGAATTCGAGATAATCAAGTCTTCGCAAAAATATAAACCACTGTAACATGAGTGGACTATTGAACTATCCCAATTTAGATTACATTCCATCTTTTTTAATAAATAAATCGAAATGGTCAGTAGAGAATACAAAAGAAAAGAAAACTACGTCACTCGGACACTCGGCGCGTTTGCACAAAATCAAATGACAGAGCGAGAAATTTGATTTAGCGCGAATCACATTTCTGGCAACAAAATCCCCGAGATAGAACAACTCTCGCGTACAAAGGATAGCTACTGCTACTGCTGCTGTTGTTGCTGCTACTATTCCGAGTAAAAAGCAATGGAAAATTAAACGAGAATCGTCCATAAAAAGAGTGAACGCTCCTATCTCGGCCATTGGAGGAAAACAGTATATATAAATAAAAGGCAAAAATAAAAAAGCGACTGGACGTATAAAAAGCTTTTGTTATAAAAGGGATAATAGTTATTGAGTCGTATATACAGTGTAAAAAAGCTCAAGATATAACTCTTAGTGTTAACAATGAAGACTCTCGACTATTGAAGAAAGAAATAAAGGGCCCTGATTAGATACGCGCCGTCGCCGAGTTGCACTGGACGAAACATTTCGCTGGCTTGCGAGAAAGACGAATGGTAGCCACTCGTTCCGTACATATATATCTATCGTATATATATATACGATGACGCTTCCGGTTTCCACAATCTGCTGCGCGTGGTGTGCAAGTGCCTGAAGAGGCTCGCTGGCCTATGAGATGCAATTAGTCTCGCCTGCAGTCATTAGACTGTGCGATGCAACGGCGCTCGCTGCAGCCAACTCAGCAGGCTCGGTAGCTCCACGTAAACACTGTGCAAGCTTGTCTCTTGTCCATATGTGCGTATACAGGAGTCTGTATTGGTCGTACTAATCATCCATGCGCTCCGATCCGTATCTTGGACGTTACCATCGCGATGGTTACTTTTTTTTGATACACCGCTGTAATGGAGATATAGGTCGACGTACTTTAGATTCTACTCTTACGTTAGATGAGTCTTTGAGCTTCGGTTGTTTTCTTCATTCGACTTTGCCAGTGGTTTTCTACAGGCTCGGATGCTTTGTAAAGGAACGTTCATCATGTATTTTCTCGAAGTATGTTCCTACGGACGTATTTCTGCTTCTAATTGCGAGCAAACCAGAATGGAATGAACTGTTTGGATATTTGAGAAGCTACAGTAGTAGAGCAGTATGTACGATAAGCCGCGTGCAATAGCTAGCGAGTATGAAATTTACAAACAATGGGATACATTTTTTAAACTGCCGTTGCTAGCAAAATCAAACGTTTATAATTATTCCTTATGCTAGATAAATCGAATATGTACGCCATTGAACATTTCCAAATTAAGAAAAGAGCACGCATTCACGAACAAGTGTTGAATCTTTGCTCGTTATAATAAACCCTGACTAAAACTATAAAAAACAAAAAAATCCCAATAAAGAATTATTTTGGAAAGCCTTCAAGTTTTTGGGAGTTGCTCTCGCCTCCTGTATAATCTGCTCGCGTCGTCTTTTCCACGAGGCAAACTGCCGAAATGATAATAGACTAAGGTGAACGAACTTGTGTATATATCTCGTTGGCCCCAGTGCCGTATTGGACCTCTGCCAAAAGAGTCTTCGAGAGTGAAAGAGAGAAAGAGAGAGAGAGAGAGAGCTAGAGGGAAAGAAAGAAGGAAAGAAAAACATTAGACACAATAAACTCGAAACTGATAATTAATACTTGGAGAGTATAGATTTGCTCTCTCACGCGGAATGCGAAAGAAGAGTTAATTGCAGTGCGATATTCCAAGTTGACCACGCGTGTGTATGTAATATATATATATATATATATATATACGAGTACATTTCCATATCAGCAGAGAGATATACATACTACGACATGAGAGCTTGTGTGCGTATGTGTGTGCGTATCTTGAGTCCCTCGGGGTAGATATGGAATCATTGAGTGCGTAGGTAGCTGAAGGACTCTCGACAGATTGCCCTGTAATTGCTTGGATTACCGTTAGATATGCCCGCGGCCAATTTCACTTGCTGCGATTGCCGAACTTACGCTTTTGTCCAATCGAGCTTCTTGTCGTTGAGCGGTATTGGTTCTATTTTTATATCTCATTGATCCCGATGACTATACAGGAAGGAGTAGTTGAATACATATTTTCTACATCCCAATACACTTTATTATACTTTGAAAATTACTGAACACGATATATTGTCATAAGTCTCAATTTGTAGCTGACACGTGTTATTTCCGTGAAATTCAACTAGTGCTGAGGAAATGAGGAATTGTATGAGATGCAATGTAAAATGCAAAATGTAGAATGGCATTTTTTGCAGTTTGTTTACGAATGCAATTTCTGTTTAAAAACAACCTTTATTGAGATTGCTTCTCAGCATCTATACGAGCTCTTTTTTATTTTTTATGTGACATCATTGTGAAGACCGCTATCACAAAAGCCCAAGTATCGCATTATTGGTGACCCAATCGATCTCTTGTGCATAAACGTATCACTGGCAAGTTTCACGAGGGTAAAAATGAAAAGTCGATAAAATGATAATACACATTGTTGAGCAGACATTCAATTTACTTTTGCACGTATATGATAATAAATTACGTTTCATAAGCAAGATGTCGCATTTTTGTTTTTTTATTTATTTTTTTGTATTCCTTCCAATACGAAAGCCTCTATTAATAGAAAAATAGATATAAAAAGAAGGCTTAATAAAACAAATGTTATTCAAGAATCGTCGTTTTGTTTTTTTTGCCTCGAAGATATTTTTAGTCATTTGAAATTTAATCTGTCGAAAAATCAACGATATCAATAACGCGAGCATTAAATGGTAATCTTACCTTTCATAGGAAATGTGCTCGATTGATCGGAACTTTAACAGTCCTCTGAATATTTATCATCGAGTATTATTGTGAGGATTTGTGAGCTAACATCACACCCAAATTGGATGATTATTGACGTAGTAGCCCACTCACCAGTACCTATTGCATGCCTTTGTTGGCGTTTTAATAGCCGTTTGTAAATTGGCAAATCGCCAATAATGTTGACCTATGAACAAATATGCTTAATTATTGATACAAATTTGCAAAATAATGTTAAATTTACGCGAAACCTGCTATAAAGTATCCGTAAATAATTTTAAAATTTTTGTTAAAACTATACTCAAGTACCGTAAAATTCTTAAGAGTACGGGCTCGATGTATACGAGTTTTGTCTTAAAAGCGGAACTTACGAAACTAGCGCGCTGCAGTAGCTTACGAGAAAGTTGAGAAATTGGCCGTTAAAGTTAATAGGGCTAAAAAGCGCGGCAAGGCGATCTCAACCGTAGAAATAATCAGACTGAAACTTTTCCGCATAACATCATATGGAGCTTTTTTCGCCAAAAATTTTGCAAATGCTCATGGGAAATAAAAAGCAAAAATGCCATCGTTCTTTTATTTCTTTCGCGAATATTCTTCACATTTCAATCACTCTTTCATTCAACAAAGTAGTTCCCGTTAGCAAAGTAACGCACGATATTTTGAAAGCCTACATCTTTTACAATAATGGGATTGAAAAGTAGGTCAAGGGGGGGGGGAACAACTTCCCCACACTATCTCTACCTCTTCGCGTGTATATTTGCGCATCGGAAGCTACAGCAAAAGTATTTCACTCCTCGGCAATTTCCATATGTCAATATTTTAAAATAATGTATTCTACGGAGTATTAGAATAAAATATGATTTACGATGCATTCTTACATGAACTAATACTATCGAGGGAAAAAGATAACTAGAAAAGAAGACACGTCATCAGTTTCTACATTGAAAAATATCTTTCTTGCAATCCATTGAACATACCACAGATTTCCTTGCTTCCTTTGTTCGATGTAATTGTAAGGAAAAACAAATAAATTCCTTCTAAAGAAGCAGAGATTGAAGGAGAAGATGAGAGAGAGAGAGAGAGAGAGAGAGAACGGCATAATTAGAGCTGAAAGGGCGGCTAATGTGGCTAATCAAAAGCGAGTAACAATCCATTACAAGACCATTACACGGGCCTTCCTCCCAATTTGCCACCTCCGTTAGCTGGCATTGTATAAGCGATAAGCGAGCACGAAATTCAAGTAACATTTTGTATACATGTGTTGGTATGTATCTTTCTATCTGATTACAGGTGAACATCCAGCGGCAATGCAGCATGGTAACACAGCAGCTGGATGGCCAACATCGAGAACGATTCTCTTAGGTTTGGCTTTCTTTCTTGGCCAGTTGAGATAATGTGCGGACCAAACGGCGCGACGAAACTAGATTGACCTCAATGAAACAGCTGAATAGAACAAACAAACATAACAAAACAAAAACACACAAACTTGTGCTCCACGCGTGTGTCAGCCCACTATAAGTAATGGTGCGACGCCCACGACATTTGCTTGTCTCTCTTTTTTCGGCATTTCTTGTCGGCGGGGAGTGTATAGAGCGAAAGAGAAAGAGAGAGAGAGAGAGAGAGAGAGAGAGAGAGAGTCGATGGAAAAATCACTATTTCCTCGGTGAAGTGAAGAAGCCTTCAAATGGCTCCCGGAAAAAGCTTTAAATCGAAAACCAACGACAAAGGATTGCCAGTGAAAGAGACAGAGGTGTGAACGTGACTTCTCTCGCTGTCTTTTGCCGAAAAATAACCGAGGCCATCTACAGGATTAGACTGTTGTGTGCACGTAAAAGAAAACAAAACTGTTGTGTGTGTATGTACATATATAAGAGAGAGTGAGAGAGTGTTCGATCGGGTTGTGATCAGTCAAGCGAGGCGCGGACTCTTCCGATTGTTCGCTTTCGAAAATAAAGCCGGGAGTTTTGTGAGCTCTATGTGTGCGTATGTGTGTGCGCATGTATGTACGTTTGCGTGCGCGCGTGTGCGTGTGCTTGTGAATTTTGTGCAAAGCGAGACCTGTCAATGTGTAGTGCTACATATATATTTATATATGTTCACCATCGAAACACTATTAAAACGTGCACACACACATAATTATATATAAAAAAGCAAAAGAGATATCTAGATAAAATTAATGATCATTACAAGACGAGAGAAAACACGTACACATCATTTATGCAAAGATATATGATATAAAAAACAACATGTAGGGTTTTCTTGGCATGAAAGAGAACTGGAATGTGATTGCATGCAATGCGAGAAAAAGAAATTAAAGAAAAGATGTTCAATGGTTTTCTTATTTTTCGTTCTATTGTAAGTGTCTAAGAAACGGAAAAAAAAGAAAAAAAATAACTTCGAGAATTGTATGTATCCCTCAAACGCCCTTTCCAAACGCGACACTCTTCGACACCATCTTGTACATAATATTTTACTCTTGTAAATAAAAAAAAATCGATCCTTATAACTTGAGTATTTTATTCATACTATTCTTTCCTTTTCATTTCTGATGCCAAATGGATTTCATTTATTTTTTTTGTGTGTAATAATCCAGCAATCGCACTGCCTGACCATATTTTATTTTATACTACTTATACATGTACTATATTGAAATGCTAGAAATTATATCAAAATATTCGATGAATACGTTGAATGATAAATGATTTTACTTATTCAAGTAAATACTTTAAAACTATTGTGCAAATGTTATCGCTTAATTAAACTTCGTAAAAAACTGCATTGTTTTTTACAAGAACCACGTACTTGTGTATCTAAATTCTATTGGAAATAAAAAAGTTAAACGTATGAATAGCACGTAAGAGGAAATGTATAAGTTTACGAAGCAAACTTTTTAATAAATATAATAAATATGTTGTAAAGATAGAGTATCTTTCACATCGAAGCTTCGAGAAATATTGTTTACAGTGTAAAAAGTATTTTGCCTGTACACACTTTGATTTCAACACTACTTGTTTTTTTCAATGCTTTTAGAAATAACGGAGATTGATCAATCGGCGGAAAAGTTAGTCGTAACGATTTAAATGTCGTTTCGTTTATAAATATGAATTATCAGTACACGATAACCATTCGGCAGCTTAACGCTATTAACGACTTTAGTGATGAGCTGCAAGAACTCGAGTAAGAGTTTGAGGTATGTATTTGTACACGTTCAAACGAATTCTACGTACATTGTTCATTGAGCAACATTTTTTACTTTTCAAAGGTGTTGTCATTTAAATAGAAAACTATTATCGATAAGAATAGATATTATCCAAACGAAATTATTGCTTCAGGAAATACGAACAAAATAAAGTTACACACGCGCAAATAATACATTCTTTCTCGTTAGATTAATTTCTCTTGTCATAAGATTATATATTTCGATATACCAACGTGGACAACGTTATTTTGAACTAGCAGTTCTAAACACTAGTGATCGACTTTCTTTCAAATAGCATAAAATTTAAGGATATTGGGACTAAACGTCCATCGGAATATATGATATCTACAGTGGCAGATATATTCGTATCAAACCTTTTTTAGCACAGTAATTTTTTTGTTAAATTTTACGAAACAAAAGTATCGTAGAAGAACATACATATGTAATTTCAATCATTCGTTTGATAATAAAACATCAAGTTTAGAATGGGCATTTTTATTCGCGCTCTTGTCTTATTAATGATTTAATCGATTTATATTTGGTATTCTTTGTAATAAATCCATCATGAACGTTTTTTAAATACAACAGCAAAATCTTGTAAAAAAACTTAAAAAACTTAAACAAATACACGTCTTTTACGTATATATTAATTGTTTTATTTAGAGTTGGCCGGGTGATTGAGTCCGCTACATCCGATACATACAAATCATCGTGTAATTTACCATGATATATCATTTCAATTTCAGATGGAAATTTTACATATCATCCTATTCTTTAGATCAAATAATGTGCTCTACGTCACTTTTTAAGACTTTTAACATTGAGCACTAGAAACAAAGAGAAAAGAAAGCATTGCATACAACCACGATCACACATGTACACATATTGTAGATGTACATTCATAAGCGCAATCACATGTGCGTATGCGCACGCACAAATGCTTACGCAATAAACGGGAGCGAGGTGGGGGGCGATAAAAAACAGCATGGCAGATCGTTGTTTTGTTCTCGAAGCAAGCGCTAGACGCTAGTCCCGCTGGGTGCTTTCGGGCAGGGGCGTCTGTAAAGAGGTTGGGTGACATTTTTAGTTTTAGAAGAAGAAAAACAAGTCGTTTTTTTTAACTTTCATCTATATTCATAACTCTTGACTTCATCCTATACTAATCACAAGTTTCATTCTCACATGATCGTACTATAACTAAAAATGTGGAAATTTGTAACGCGTGGTATCCGCGAGTCCCTAGAACGTCGAGTTTGTCGCACTAATGTTTACTCTCAAAGTTCTCAAGACGGAACGGGGAACAGTAATGAACAAAGTAAACATAACTTAAACGAGCGGAAATGTTTAGCACCTGGCTTTTCCACTTTTTATCACGGTTACTGCGGCAATGCCAATTTCCTAGGTGCCAAGGACAAAGAAGGCCAGAATAAATATGATGCCAAATACACTTGGACCGATGCTGTTGGCTGGGTAAGTTGACTTACCATTCGATATTTAATTCCATTCAATGTTTAAATAAACTCTTCGTTAATTATTTTTACCTTTCAAAGTAGTTTTTCTAGTATTGCGCAATGAATGAAAACATATTAGAATATTATTTACGAGATAAATCTTTCAGAATTTTATAGATATTTGAATATTAATAAAAGATTCTTTCATTTATTAGTTATTTATTGAAAAAGCCATTCATCTTTTACAGTCTAGTGTACTAGCTGTTGGTTACGTTGTGTGCCAGTCTCTTTGTATTCGTCGGAAACTATTTGAAATAGATAATTCACACTTGGATAAGTGGCAAAATAGGCTCGTCAAAAACCCAAAAAATCAAGCAACTCGAATCCTTAGCCATCTATTACTACCTCAACCGAAATATATTTTGCCTGTAAGCGAAAAAACCAAAGAACCAAAGGATACAGTGAAATTATTGATTGACAATGCATCAAATATTGAAAAGCCATATGGTCCATTAACTGCTGAGCAGGTATAAAAGTTATAGCAAACAATTCATATTCCAAATTCCAAAAATTCTATAAATGTAAATAGAAATTTTAATGATTTCACTTTGTTTCAGACCTTAGAAGAAGCAGCAAAAGAATTTTCATGTATGCATAATGATATTATGGGTAATCTAGAATTGAATTTTGGATCCAAAGCAATAGAAGAAGAAAGATATGATGATGCATTTGAGCATTTCAATAATGGAGTTGAATTATCATCGGCTGGAAGCATGTTCAATTTAGCTTTGTGCTATGAGCTAGGCTTAGGTACTATAAAAGATTATTCAAAGGTTGGTTTTAAGAACATTTTGTTTTTTTTTTATTTAAGTTTCAGGATAATCTCATAAATGTATCAACTGTTTTTATTTTCATAGGCAATTGAATATTACAATCTAGCTGCAGATCGAGGTCATCCAGATGCTCTATACAATTTAGGAGTTTTTCATGCTCAAGGAAAAGGTGGTTTGAAAGTAAATGTAGATATTGCTCGCCAATTGTTCACAGAAGCTGCACACAAAGGGCACAGTAAAGCAACAAAAGCATTACAGTTAGAAAAGTCCTTCAAGAAACATTCTAATACAGTGCACAATGCAAAATACAATACGCAAACAAAAACAATGAACAGCAATATAGATGCAGATAAAGTAGTTGCAAAGTTGACAAGTTATAATTCTTCTCTAAAAAGTTCTTATAGTTGGAAAATAGACTTTGATCAATACTTAGAAAGCTATGAAGAAAGTTTCGAATCAAAAACCACAGATATTTCCTTAAGAATGCTAGGCGTTCATGAACGAAATGCCATACCCCTTATTTCTGTTGGAGAAAGTGGACCTTAAACATGATACTTTAACTTAAATGATTTAGTATTTAATATTTCATTGTCATCTTATTTTAAAAACAATTACTTCATCGTTATAAAAGTGTATGGCTTGTCTTTTCCGACATCATTTGTACATATATAACTATCGACATTAATTGATTATGTAAAACAAAATACATATATAAGAAAGAAAACTACTGTATATAGAATGAAAATTTTAAAGTTTTCTTTAACATAATTTTAATTAATAGCGCTCATTACTCTTATTTAACATTTTTTTTATATGGATTGTTATTTGTGATTATTTCACTGCTGAAATGGCTGTAAATAATAAGTTTAATAATGTCTATTCAAAACAGAAATATTGAAAATGTCATATATTAAAAGGTTTTACAAATTTTTTTTAAGTAATAAATAAAAAACAAAACTTTTTGAAACTAGCACCAAGTTTCATTAATAATCATTTTTATGAATATACTTAAAACATTTTATTCAAACGTTCAAAGAATGATGAATGATGATGCTACCAATGAGCCTCTTGTTTCTTTACAACTTTCAATATAAGATCTTTATGACTAGCATAGAGTACCAATTCATTACTGATATCTATCCATCTTACATTTTTTGCATCATCACCAGCTTCCAAATTTATATTACCCACAATATTTCCAGTATTATCATGGAAGTTGTAAGCAACGGTTTCCATCCAAGCGTTGTCTGTATTCCTTGGATCATCCACATATCCCTTATAAATTTCTTCACCCTGTTCAAAAAACGTATCAATCAGACGTTTAGTATTCTCCAATTCCTGTGAATCTTTTACGAGAGAATTAGTAGCTTCTTCCATAAATTCTCTACGTAATGTGACTGATATTTTTTCTCCTGGATCTACCATCCCTCCTGGTATAGCCCATTCACCTGAATCTCTTCTCTCTACCCCAATAAATTGCAATATTGGCTTATTTGTGCTTTCATCTGTTTTTATTGAGTTGTCATTTGATCTCTTCCATCTTGTAACTACAGGATCTGCAGCATGATTTGGTCCCCATCGTCCTAATAAACCTCTGCCTATTATACCAGTTCTACCAAATGGATTTTGAGGATAATTATGATGATCAACAGTATATGAACCAGTGTAACTTATTCGATTAATTGTTCCTAAAACAATTAAGAAATATCATATTATTTTAACTACAAGTTTATTCATTTAAAATTAACTTGTGTTTTATTTTTGAATGTATCTGACAAAAAATTATTATAAAAAATCTACCATTGTTATCAAGTTCGTTCCATTTAGGTTTGAAAATTGGATCGTCTATATTTGAATCTGCCCATGGTTTTCCATTGAGTGCTTCAGAATTATAGTTAATTGGAGAATATTCAAGATATTCTGTTGTCCAAGGCACTTTATCATCTGGTACTGGAAAACGTTGAATATTTGTTCGAGGATAAGTAGTGTTTCTACATTTATTGTGTATCATGCTGAGTATTGACCGTTTCATAAGTAATAACACGAAGATTAAAATGAATGCGCCTATAAAATAAATAATTTTTACAATTATACACCCTTTTCTCAATAAAATTATTTGCTAATTTGTTTAACAATTCATGCCTTTACGTACTAAGGTATCTCATTTGCTTATATTGATTATACAATTCTTTTCATAATTGTCAAACATATGTCAGTATATCACTGCGAAAAACAGGTGTTGATAATAATTTCTCTTGACGAGACTTTGTTTATTTTTGCTTACAACGGCAACGTAGAAGTCGATCTTAAACAGCACTTATCAAAATGCAGGAGGCGCTTCCTTCGCACCATTCCAGCTAAGTTAACCTATAAATTGACAGAAATGACGAAAGCCTATGCTTATCTATGTGTGTACATGCTTCAATGACATACACAATCAGCATTCGCACTTCGCACTGTTTCGCGCGGCGCCGGCTTCGCATTCGGCCTGAATCGGCTTTTAATGCACGCATGTACGACGGATTCATATGACCGTTACAATTTTTTGGCGGTAAACGGTAGTAAAGTGTTCTTCTTTGTGAATTTAGTCTTCAAGTAAATTGACGAAAGTACGTAAGATGTTAAATTTTTCATTGTATTATATATTCTTTCACATTACGTACTATCTGTGTTTTTCATTATTTAACAAAAGTTAACCTCTTTCAGTGCCGCCCAAGAAAACGAGGAAACGTCCTGCTTCTTCGGCTTCGCAAGATTCTGAACCAAGCATAAAAGCGGTGAAACGTTCCAAAAGCGTTAGGTCTAAGCCAGATAAAGTGGAAAAAGATCAAGAAAATGGTAATTTCTATTTTGAAGGATGTATTTTAGGTTATGGATGTTTCATAATATTAGCATATCAAGCTTAAGATATAAGTGTTTTACAATATGTTTACATTTTTCTTCGTATAACGTTAATTTACGCTACTTGTAACGGTTTATTATAAATTTCTATATTCAGTCAATAAGTTCACACACATTTTTGAGACAAACTTTTCCATAGATTGTAGATTCATGATATTTGCGATTTTATAAATGTCGATTTGCATTTCTATTCAACAGTGTCGATAAAGTAGTATTCAATATGTATCATTGCGTTTTTCAACTCATACCTCTAATTATTTATTCATTTCAGATCCAAAAGCGAGACTTATACTTCGTGAAATCACTACAGGAGGTATTATTCTTACATGTGGTCAAGGCGATGTTGGACAACTTGGTTTAGGAGAAGATGTTATGGAAAAAACACGTTTTACCACCATTCCAAATTATGCAAACATTGTTGCTATTGCTGCTGGTGGTATGCATAATGTTTGTTTGACAAAGGATGGAAAAGTGGTGACTTTTGGTTGTAATGACGAAGGAGCACTTGGTAGAAATACATCTGAAGAGGGCTCTGAAACAATACCAGGATTTGTAGATTTACCTGCAAGAGCCATTCAAGTAACAGCTGGAGACTCACACAGTGCGGCACTTTTAGATGATGGACGAGTATTTGTTTGGGGTTCATTCAGAGTATTTATCTATATTGATTTATTTATATGTATATATACATATATAGTTATAGTTTTAATATTCAGTTTAAAATTTTTGCAGGACTCTCATGGAACTATGGGGCTATTGACAAAAGATAATGAAAAATTTCCAGTTGAAATTTCAATAAAGAAAAAATGTATGAAAATAGCATCAGGTGCTGATCATTTAGTATTACTAGATAATACCAAACAAGTACATACTTGTGGTTGTGGTGAACAAGGCCAACTTGGTCGATTACCTGAAAGAAAGACTGATAGAGATAGTCGACAAGGACTCAAACAGTTGCTTACACCAAGTGAGGTACCTTTTAAAATAAACAAACACATTGAAGCAGAAAATATATGGGCTGGTACATACTGTACTTTTGTAAAAGATACGCAAGGCCATGTGCATGTGTTTGGTTTGAATAATTATAGTCAAATTGGTAAGTTCTAATTAATTATACAAATTCGTATACTCAATATTATTTTCAAGCAATCTTTTCTTAAACATTTTCTTTTTAACAGGGCTCAAAGGAGTTGAAAAATTATATCATCCTAAAGTATCAGAAGAATTAAGCAATAAAAATTTGGTTCAAATAAGTTCTGGTCAACATCACACTATTGCTCTAGATGACGAAGGAAAAGTTTTTGTTTTAGGCCGAAAAGAATATGGACGTTTAGGTTTAGGTCCTGTTGAATCTGATGCAGAACAACTAAAATCTGTGCCTGCACTTGAGCAAATAAAATGTATTGATGTGGCCGCAGGTAGTGCTCAATCTTTTGCTGTGACTGAAGATGGTGAATACTGATTTCAACAATAAATTAATCTATTATTTGAATAGATGTTTTATTATGTTAACTTGTTTTTTATTTTTGTTATTTTGCAGGGAAACTGTATGCTTGGGGCATGGGTACTAGTGGCCAACTTGGAACTGGAGAAGAAGAAGATGTTGATGTACCAGCATTGATAGCTTCAAAACAAATAAAAGATATCAAAGTTCTTCGAGTTGCAGGAGGAGGACAGCATACTATAGTTCTTGGACTGCAATCAACAATGAACCATATTACAAGCAATAATAGTGCTGACAAGCAATAACAATATAGAAAATTTTGAATGTGTAAAGTATGTTACTTGTGCATAATCAAGATTATTATTAGTGACAATTGACAACACCAGAAACATTCAAATGCAACAATTAAACAGTGACTAGACCTTAATTCTATCAATAAAAAATTACAATTGTATGTCTAGAATCACCAAAAGTCCAATGTGAATTTAAAATTATGTAACATTGACATTTACGTAACTTTTGTAAGCTCCTTATAAAGGTGAAACATTTATCTATTTCTGAGTAATATAATTCATTTTTTAACTTTACACAAACTGCTTTTTGTTATAAAAAATCATTGAATGTAATAATTTTATCTGTAGGCTTGTGTCCTCTACACAGCTTATTCATGCATTGTAATATTTGAAAGTTATAGGTGATTTATTGTAAACATTAGAATAATTTTCACGACCATTGTGTTTTAGTTGGTTAATTATCATGTATGAGTAAAATCAGTTTTTCTACGTTTATTCTTTATTTCTACCAGTATATGGATGGTGCCATGATTAATAATTATACCAAGTGTTGAAAAGTATCTGCCATGAAGGCATCCTTTTGCCTTGTAATTATCTTTGTGCGCTATTTTCAATATTTTAAAAATAGTTTTGCAAAGAATAAAAGAAAAATAAAAGTGTGAAAAAATAAAAATGTTTTAATAAAAATTTTCAGTTTATTTTTAATAGTGGTCTATTGATTTGTAAAATGGTAAACAATATTTATTCCACTTTACAAAATGTATCTTTTTACAGTTATGTAACTCTTTCCAGAATGTATATTACAATAATGTCAATTATTTTTCATATTTTTGCATTCCTTATGGATTATTATATTATAACACGTAAATATTTATGCATTTATTAGAAAAGATTTGCAAGAAATGTGATGTTACGTAATTATAACTTTCTATTAGATATTTCCAAATACTTTTGATTTGTCAAAAACTATATAAATTTCAACTAAATTATTAGAAGAAAAAAATGTATTGTCTCAAACTCAAAAGATAAATAAGGTCTCAAATTTACCGGAAGACGCCATAAGTGTCCAGACTGGCGCTCTTCCATTTCTTTCCATGTGGCATCGTGCATAAATGACACTGGTTCGGCGGTGATACTTCTTTTTTTTCAATAAAATATCTCTGAAAGAAAACATTAAACTTTCACAATGGTAAGTAAATTTGTCTTATGAATTCAGTATATAAATTTATACAAATTTATTAAAATATAACATATTTATAACGTTTCAATCGTAACAATAAATTTGTACAGGTTAGAAAATCTCACTGTACATCTACGTGATGTAATAATAGAATTCACCAAATTTTTTTATTTAGAAAAATTGTTCAAAATATATATTCAGAAATAATTGGACAAACTATTTATTACATTCCAGGCTAGTTTGAAAGTCGATAATCCTGAAAAGCCAGTAGCAGAGACTGCACCAATTCACAGAATTAGAATAACTTTGACTTCTCGAAACGTTCGATCACTTGAAAAAGGTAATAAAATTTTGAAAAATGTCTAATCAAGAAAAAATAGTACTGCCAATGTTTGAATTCTCATTTTATCTGTATTTTTAGTATGCTCTGAATTGATTCAGAGAGGAAAGAAACAAAAGCTTAAAGTTAAGGGGCCTGTTCGTATGCCAACCAAAACTTTAAGAATAACCACACGTAAAACACCCTGTGGTGAAGGTTCTAAGACCTGGGATCGTTTCCAAATGCGTATTCATAAAAGAGTTATAGATCTTTATTCACCTTCTGAAATCGTTAAACAGATCACAAGTATCAGTATTGAACCTGGTGTAGAAGTTGAAGTTACTATTGCCAATGACTAAGAAGAGTACCATAATTTTTACTGCTACACTTTCACACTAATAAAAAAAATTTGAAATACCAAAATAAGATTTTCAATATATTTATTTCCCTAAGTAAACATTTTTTATTTTTTTATCTTTAGATGTAAATTATTGTTTGTAATTTTTCACCAAAAAAATTTTGAGACAAAATAACTTGTTAAGAAAAAGATGACAATTATGAAATTGTTTCAACAAAATGCTTTTTCTCAATTAACATAAACCTTTGAGGGGAATGGTGATATGTCCAACTACCATTAGAACCCTGGACATGGTCACACATTTTCAGTGGCTAAATGTAAATGAAAAAGTTTTAATAACTTCTTCCATGTGTGATAAAAAAATTAGTCTTGGTCCTCTGTTCAATTTGCTAATAATTAATTACGTCTGTCTTTGATCTAAGACTTGCTGGCATGAAGACTTCATGTACTATGTAGTCTTCATCGTCATTCGTATAATATAAAAATAAAGAGAAAATTGATTACGTACATGGTATTGGCATGGTTAGGCAGAATTTGATGGGGAAAAAATAACAATCAGTTCAAATAAATCAAAGAAATATGTTAAAATAAAAAATATTAACATAAAATTAGGGTAACTAATTAAAAAACAAAATCAGGATAATGAATAATATATTACAAATTTGTGAAATTAAGAGAAAGTTATAATGATGTATATAGCATGTATATTTTCATTTGCAAAAGTTGAAATTACCTATCAATTTCCGAAATTGTGCTAATTTCAGTGTTGTTATTTAATCTATTAAATTAGATAGTAATAGACAATTAAACATTGAAATAAAGATATTTTCATGCATAAAATACGAATATTTGTACGTGAAATTTTGTCTCATAATTTTGATTATATATGTAGCCGTAAAAAATATATTGATATAAATCAAAAAAACTAAGTGTAAATTTGTGTCTTAACGTGTGATTGGCGAAATTCCAATCATGTCAACAAAATAACCCCATGATGTCGATTGCCGAGATATTCTTTTATAAATATACTTATTTGAAATAAGGTAGAGTCACGTGTGATGCAAAATAGTGTCACTCTATCATCTGCTATTCGTGTAAGTGATTTGCTTTCTTAATATTTTTATAACATACAATTTTTCAAACAGTACATCATTCCGATCTTTTTAAATTAACGTTGAAAAAAGTTAAATACATCTTGTTTATTCATTTTCAATAATAAATTATCTCTTATTTTTATATTCGAAACATGTTTTTTTAGAATATAATTTATACTAAAATAAAATCTTGAATTTCCGGTCCTCGTCTCCCACGTTTTTATTCGTGTACGTTTTCAATATTTAATTTCTTTCTCTTATTACTACACACTCATTGAATGAAAAATACATTATTACTGGTTCAGAGCTTATTAACTTTTTTGAAAGAATTAATTAATTATCTCGATCAGTATCTTTCAACAATGGTGAATATTTTTTTTATTTTACGGCTTGTTACAACATATTATTCAAATTTCTTACAACGAACAACTAAATTCGTTATTAATATAAGTGAGGTTATTTACTATATTTACCCGTAGTACAAACAATAAAATATTTTTATTACATTAACTAATAGGCACATTTAAAATTGAAAATCCAAGATCATGGCAAGAAGTGATACCGATACATCAAATTCGAATCATTTTCACATCACTCAATGTGAATTCATAAAAAAAATACATTTATTTAAATTAGAATAATAACACTGTAATATGAGTCCATTTATTTTTAAACAGAAAATACCATTCATTCTTAGTACGTGTTTCATTGCTGGGCAGTGTACAAAAGCAAAAATTAAAAGTAAAAAACCCGTTACTAACGCCGACGAAAAATTTTAAAAATAACGATACGTAAAACAAGTGGCGAAGGGTCGAAAATATGAAATCGATACCAAATGGGTATCTATAAATAAATTATTGATCTACAACAACCATCAGATATTGTGAAGGAAATTACTAGCATAAACATTGAAATGTATGATGAAGTCACTATTCCCAATGACTAATTTTTGTTAAATAAGTTATTTATTTACCTAAAGCTTACGTTTCAAAAATAATAAACTCCCAAAAAACATTCTTTATCTTATTCAAATTATTGAATTACAAAGTTTAATGAAAAGAATTCATTTCTCCAAATCTTATAGAATAAAATAAAATGAGTGCAAAGCAAATTAGTATATATTTAATTTTTTTTACAAAAATCTTAAAGTTAACAGATTTAATCTTCCTCTCCAGATTCGTCATCTTTCTTGTCATCGTTATTTTCTTCTCCACCACTAAAATTACCCATGCCTTCATTTTCCTCCTCATCATCATCTCCAGCTACTTCTGCATTTTCAAGCTCAGCTCTTTCCATTTGTTTTGCCAATTCTGCATCATCTGTTGCAGTTACAACTTTAGGCTATAACAGAAATACATTATTACCTATATGTCAAAGACATTAATTTTACTGTGTATTAAATAAAAGAATTAATTATAATATGCTCACAGCCATTTGTACTTCAAAATGACCTCCCATTGATGTAATTTTTTCTCTTATAACTTCAATAGCATCATTTAATGCTTGCAACCCATCAGTTTTTTCTGGAGTTGATGTAGTCATAACATATAATGGAGGTGCTATGAGATTGATTTTGATTGGTAATTCTTCTGTAGAAAGTGCCAAACCAGCCTTCAAAGCAGTTTTGACAGCATCTATACCCTCATAACCATAGCATGCAACTTCAACATCAGCTCTTATTTTTACTGCTTGAGAAGTCAATTTTCTTTTGATATTGTTCAATAGAACTTCTTTTGTTTTTTCATCTAAATCACACTCGGCTAATATGGATGGGTCCCTATTACAAACATTTATTCATTATTAAATGGAAAGAAACTATTGAACATAAAAAATATATTATGTAACAAAACTTACAATACTGATTGTTTAAAAAAATCATAAGCAGAGGCCTTCTGTTTCTTATATTTTTCTTCAAAGTGCCATGCTGTTTTTCGATAGAGTTCTTCTAACATTTCATCAGATTCATAGTGCAAAAGTTCAGCTACATGTCTCAAAATGGAATTCACACTTTTGGCTTTTGCAAATCTTTCTGTACACTTTTCAATATCTTCTGGAGACACTCTCCTTTTACTCAAATCAATGTAACCTAAAAATAAAATCAATAGATATTCATACAAATATACACTTATGAATAAGCAATTAAGAGTATTTGCAAGATCTTTACTACAAAAAAAAAAAATAAATTACCTTTTTCTTTGTCAACTCGAATGACAACAACGGGTTCAGTTTTTCCTACCCTAATTAATTTATTAATAGACCTAATTCGTCTCCTGGACAATTCAGAAAGTAAAATCATACCCTCTATATTATTGTACTCCAATAAGTGCACATAGGCACCCATTTCAGCGATACTACGGACATTGACCATAACAACATCCTCCACCTCTGGATACTTTTCTTTATAAAATCTACACGACAGAACCATTTTTTCCTGAAAAACAGTATCATTGTTTGAAACATTTCTTACTAAACTTATTCTAAAAATTAACTAAACTTGCAAAATTTAGGTTGGTTTCTCATTGGAGACTAAACTAAATATCTTTAAACATTATATTTACAATCCCAATGAATAAATCATATTTGATTGTGTACAGTATTTAAATATACTGGATACATAACAAAAAAATTAGCAAATATTTACTCCTTTTTTAAAAGATAAAACATCAAACTTAAAGTATTTATAGGTTATTCCAATTAAATGATAAAAAATAGTGACAATACAAAAGGGACGAGCGGATAAATTATGTAAAACTTACAGCAATAAATTAAGACTTCCGTAGTATTTATCAAAACCTACTCAAATCAACACAGAATTGAAAAAAAAAACTTTAATAATACATGAATTGGACACGACAACACGACACCACGACCTGCTTTAACACGCGGACTAAGATTTGACGCCCTGTACCCCCCCTTCCCACCCATCCACCCACTATCCCTCGTATAGATCACATTTAGATACCCGACTATCCGTTTTATGTCTTATTGCAATATTTTGAATTGGATCAGATATCCAGTTATCAACAGCATTTTGAACTAAAACAATTAATCAGTATTAAACAATGTATACGATAAAAAACACTAAGCTTTTGTTTTATAGAAATTAAATTTCTCATTGCTGCTGAAAGCTACGTTCAGTATTTAAGTCTTCTCGTAATTGAACAATGCACTTTAATAGAAAAAAAGTATGATAGTGTGTAAAAGAAATCACGTGTTATGTATACATCATGAAATTATACATTTGTTAATATAAAATTATATTTATTTTAAGAAGAATGGATTTATTCATTTTTTAATTTGAATGTCCCGTACAGTTATACGAACGATTATGCATACAGGAATGTTCTATTCCGTATGAAATGTTCATTCACAAATATTTTATATCATATTAATTGTCTTTCATTTTCAAACTATCTACAGCTTAAAATTATACCCTTTTTAAATTAGCTCAAATCACGCGCCATATTGATCATATGTGATTCGATTTTCGATTAATCAGATTTATTATAATCTTGATGTGTGTGGATACCATGCGCGCGCATAAATACTACGGGGAGGAAGGAAATAAAAAAAAACCAGGCCAAAATGATATCTCGATTATATACTTAGTATAGTACATATGACCAGGCCTGTGGCTTATACGACACAATCGCGTGGTGATCAGCGAATTTTGTGCTGCCCAGAGTAGGTCTCACGGGACATAAACGAACATATGTAATTGTGATTATCAGTGTAATGTGCGCAAAGTTTCGATGAAAGTGACAATGACACGGGCAGGTTAGAATTCGAAATATTTGTGACGACGAAACAAATTGTACATGAGAAAAGAGAGAGAGAGGAAGTGATAACTTTCCGAAGATATATCAACGTCAACAACTATGCAGGCCTAATGAAAGTGCGCGAGATATTATCAAAACTGAAATGTGACAACCAACGTCGACGTACGAGCGAAAGAGATAGAGAACGCGTAAAAACGTCGTCGTGTCAAGCGTGAATCGCACGCACGAGTTTTCACAAACAATAGAATATTTCCATCAAGAAAACGACGAGACAGACAAGTAAATCAAATTTATTTCTTGGGATATGTTATACTTTGTGAACAGTGCTGTAGTACTGACATTCTTCTGCTGACTCAACAAATAAGGTTTATTGACTTGCCTCAAATGCTACAATCAATAATAATCAATTACTGAATCACAGAAGCATGTTGGCACTATTTACATGTCATTTTAGAGTCACGTTTTTCAAACTCCTATGTCCTTGCTAGTCCAACAATCATTGGACAGTGATTAAATCATTTGTAGGTCATTGCCAACATATGCATTAAACATGAAATAGTGAAATAACTTTAACCCAACATACTCATTTATTTTGCAACTATATAGGTATAGTTTAATTATAGTTTAAGTGTAGTCCAGTATGGCATATTTTGATGTATGAACAATGAGATGACCTTAATTATATTGGTATATGAAGTCAAATTAATGTATTATAGATCATATTAATTAATTATGTTGATACTTAAAATTGTACTTAAAATTGTAGTATTACTGTTGATGAAAAACCTCTCAAAAAATATTCCTACTATATTTGAATATTGAGAAAGGCTGTCAAATATTCTAAACATAGCAAATACTATTAATTATAATAATGCATTTGTTTAACTATTACTTATTACTTTAATTATCTCTAATTGACCTAAATCTAGTTTTATCATATACCTTATAGTACCAGTGTTAATAGCACAATAATTAATTGCATAATGCACATATACTAAATACAATCACTTATGTTCATTTGTTGACTATTGTTTATTTTATACAGCTTACCATTCTTTTGATTTTTTTGTACAACTTAAATTTCAAATAAATTGAAATTCATTTAGTTAATTTTTTCATTTTTGTGTGACAATAATCTAAATAATTATTAATTCTCTAAATTATTTCTCACTAGATCAACACAAATGCCTCTTGTTTCAACAAACTGCTCACACACCGAGGGCCTTGGTGACCTATCGATCGTTGAGGATGTGGTCAATGGCCATGAGACATTTGATAAATGTGTCGACTGCGACAACGAAGGACCAAACCTTTGGCTATGTCTTTATCCAGAATGTCGTTATGTTGGTTGCGCTGAGCAGCATCTAGATCATAGTACCCTTCACAACCGGACATTGTCATCGCATTCAGCTCACATGAATTTATCATCCAACCGAATCTGGTGTTATTCTTGTCAATCAGAGGTTCACACTGCGCGTTTACCAACATCTATGATTTCACCTAACCAGATTGATCTCAAACTTACCAATAAGTTTTCTGGAGATGCCTCAGTTAGCATTGATTGCAAACCTGAAAACTATGAATTTCATCAGAGGTTTGTTAGAAAGTGAGCATTTGATGTACTGCGTACACTTTGTTTCACTATTTTTTTAATTTTTTTTGTAGTGGGTGTACAATATGTTAATGAAATATAATTATTTTTCATTTATTTACAGATTTATGGATGATAACAATACAGCAAACAGAATTGTTGCAGATAGAGGAGATCCATTCATCGATAGACCAGAAGATTCACCCGATTGTTCAGATTTTGATGAGGGTGATGATTATGCAGGAAAACCCAGGGGATTAGTTGGTTTACAAAATATTGGCAATACTTGCTACATGAATTCAGCGTTGCAGGCTTTATCGAATGTACCACCTTTAACACATTTCTTCACGGATTGTGGTCACATGGTTACCAACATTACTAGAGAACGTAAACCCAATTTGAGTTTAAGTTATTTAAAACTTGTTAAAGACATGTGGAGTAGAAGAACCAGAGGCTTTGTGGTGCCTCATGCTATCCTCGCTAGTATACGAACGGTCCATCCCATGTTTCGAGGTACAGTAAATGGCATTTGTTAAACATAATTTAAATAATCTCAAAGTAGAATGCAAATAATCTCCAAGTCATTGTTATTAATCGTTTCAATAGACTTTTCTTTATCGACAGGTTACCATCAGCACGACACACAAGAGTTCCTACGTTGTTTCATGGACCAACTTCACGAAGAATTGAAAGAACACATAGAAGAAGATCGCGAAGGCGGTTCGCGATTAAAAAATCATGGTGAACCATCCTCAGACGAAGAGGAAGTAGAAGTCGATGGTGCAGGATCGAGCCAGTCTGACGGCGAGTACGAAACTTGCGATTCAGGGGTAAGCGAACAAAGCTCATTAAGCGACGAAGGCGATCGAGGGATGAAACGAAGGTACTCAAGGGTCAGTCAGAGCGAAAAACAAAGAAGCAAGTTTAGCAATCGTGGCGCAAAAAAAGGCTCTGTCGACCTAGCCTATTCACAGCAGCAGAGATCCCCTCAAGGTTCACCCACCAAACATCGTTCGAAAAAGCAAACGAAAACGCGCAGCATCATCAGCGAGATATTCGACGGCAAACTGCTAAGCAGCGTACAATGTCTCACCTGTGATAGAATATCTACACGTATTGAGACATTCCAAGATTTGTCGTTACCTATACCCAGCCGAGATCACATCGATATGTTGCATCAAGGTTCGTTGACTCCGCAAAAAGCAGGCCCATGTTCAGATGTCGTATATGTAACAAATCAGTCGGGTTGGTTTGCTTGGTTTGGTTCGATGTTCCAATGGGTTCGTTCGTGGTTCTGGGGTCCAGTAGTCAGTTTACACGACTGCCTATCAGCTTTCTTCAGCGCAGACGAACTCAAGGGTGACAATATGTACAGCTGCGAAAAGTGCAATAAACTGCGCAACGGTATCAAGTTTTCCAAGGTGCTCGAACTGCCCGAGGTGCTGTGCATTCACCTTAAGAGATTCCGCCACGAACTCATGTTCAGCTCGAAAATTGCAAGCTACGTGTCCTTTCCACTGGACAACCTCGACATGCGCCCTTACTTGCACAAAGATTGCGTCTCTAAGGTCACCACGTACGACCTTATATCGGTAATCTGTCATCATGGAACGGCTGGCGGTGGACACTACATCTGCTACGCCTTGAATGCCATCACAAATCAGTGGTTTGAGTTCGATGATCAATGTGTCACACCTGTGTCGCCCGAGACTGTCAAGAACTGTGGTGCTTACGTATTATTTTATAAAAAGAGGTCAAAAGATATAATGGATTTGCGTCGGGAAACAGTTGATCTCGTCGACAAATGCTCAAAGGAACCGTCCGATGTCAACTATTTTGTTTCAAAGCAATGGATCAATCGATTCAATACGTTCGCGGAGCCAGGACCAATCGACAATTCTGATTTCTTATGTCCTCACGGTGGAGTCAACCCGACGAGGACCAAATTTGTAGATAAACTTTGTACGCCTATTGCTCAACCTGTTTGGGAGTTTTTGTATCAAGCGTGAGTTAATTTTTTATCACAAAATTAAATTTATTTATTTGAACAATGAATAAGTTTTATAGTTATGTAATCTGCAGATTTGGTGGTGGACCAGTTTGTACGCATTTATACGAATGCTCTATTTGCGAGGAGAAGAAATATGAAGCATTAGAGAAACGTCGATTCTACGAGCAAGAACTACTGAACCAATTGAGTCGTTCGGATAATCCGAATGCAGCTTACGCTCTTGCTTGGTTTAGGCAATGGCAGACCTATCTCAAAAACAAAGAAAGTCAGTCTTCTGGACCAATAGACAATAGTTTCAGTCTTGTAAATAAATGTGGTCAAACTGTTTTGAAAGTTGGTGAGTAATTTGGAAAAAATTAATTAATGTTTTTAGTACTATTTAATTATTATTATTACTTCATAATTGAAACAATAAGTTGTATGGAAAAAATTATATTTATAAATACTTTTATCGTAGGTTCTGAGTACAGTCCAATACCAGAAGATGTTTGGCAAGCCATTGTAAATACGTACGGTAGCGGCTCTGAAGGAATACATCATTCGAGTCAACGACCAGTACCTGCGCATTCGAGTATTTCTACACATTCCGCAACAAGTCTAAATCTCGTGGATCAAAATCAAAAGCTCAGCCGCGCAACGAGTAAATTGAAACAATCTATGAGCGCTTTTGACAAATTAGAAATGATGCAAGATAGTGGCGTGCTAACGGAAAACAATCCAATTATAAACAGTGAAGTTCATCAAGTATCAAAAGAGGTTAATGGCTAAGAGATTTCTCATATCTTCCTATTTTATTATTTGTAGATTTTTGCAACTCATTTTATTGTGTGATAAAAATTGATTGATGCACTAGGTACATTTTTTTTGCGGTAAATATTTAAAATTTGACAGAAAAATATTTTAATTTCACTCTATTTTATTGAACAGACTAATCGCTATTTAGTGAAGTTTTATTATTTAATGTCTATTGATTTATTTTTGTTTACGAGTCCTTTAACATTTTCTTTTGTTTTTATTTACAATCTCGCAAAGAGTTGTATAAAAGTGTAAATAAATAGTCAATGTATAAATGAATTGCAAAAGTCGATAAAATAGTCGTTTCGCATCATTAGACATAAAGATTCACAAATTTACGCGCTGAGCTTTCTTCAAACTTGTGAAAATTGCTATGAGGTTCATTCTTTTCTGCAAGTCTATGGAAATGGAGAGTATTTTATTAAAAGTAAGTTGATAAATTTATTATGCAGCACGCTTGTACAAAGAAACTAGAGTATGGATGAAATTTTGAACGCCTCTGCCAAATCAAGAGCGTTCTATTTTGAATTCTCCCCCACGCGTGAGAGGGAAGCAACCTCTTTTGCTATATCTTAAGTAATTTTTTGAAGCGAGACCTGAGATAATGCATTGTAGAAAGACCAATGATATGGGCAGTATGGAATCAATTTGAATTTTCATTTTATTACTGAAGTAACTAATTGAACTATGTCCTTTATTATTTGTCATTTTATGGTATAATTGTGTTTCTACAACTACTATGGTGTTCAGCATTTTATCCTTTTTCACTATTTTCCCATATACCACTTATACAAACATATTTTGAGTGATGATGCTCTTTTACATTGGCATTTGCGTTAACATTCTTTCTTACCGCGCAAGATAGCAAATACGCATGAACGGTAAACTAGAAAGAACAAAAAGACTGACAATTGCATAAAACTAAAAATTATTTTAGTAAGTTTCTGAAAATCTATCTATTTTGTGTTAACGAAAGTCTATTAAATTTGTGTCAAAACTGGCTTGAGTTATCATGGAAGAGGATATGTATATATATATATACATTATAAACAGATTATGGGGAAAATGCCAAATGTAAACGAAATACATACTTAATGCTATACAATTCGTTTATTGTGCTATATGTAAAATAATTATTGTGAAGTGTTTGAAGGTGCGAGGTGAAAAAAATTTATGTTGTTGAAAAATAGCACATTAATGCTATTGTAACCATTTATTAGTGTATTAATTTATTTGATTCATTGTCGCTTGACGATGAACCGTATGGATTCTTTGTTAAGTGCTAAGCTACTTTGTTCAACGAAAATAAATAAAAATGGAATAATGCTAAATTTAGTCAATTGTTTCTTCTAGGCGTTAAAAAAAGAGTTCAATATCAGGTATAATTGAATAATGGCTTATTGTGGGATTGCGTTGAGAATTGAAATTCATTCGTACTATTGATCAATTAAGATTGTGAACTGTAACATAAGCTAGGAAATAAATAAAGAAATTTTTTATTTATTAATCTTTCTATTGCTTTATTTATATACACTTGAAAGCAGCTGTATAAACATCCCTCTCGTCGAACAAATGTCAAATAATACAATGAAATAACAATAATTAACAAGCACTATAAGGGTTCAATATGCTCTTAATGATCTTTTAAAATTCAATTATTGATTGTTTTTACTTTTCGTTTGGATTCTTTTTCAGCTATACCATGATTCATTGTAAGCTTGGTGTGTATGACGCGCTGTAAATAATAATTCTTTCAATAAGCTGTTACACGACGAACCTTGTAATTAAATAATATTTATAAAAAAAATTTCTAATTTCTATTTGATTCCTATGGATTAAATTAGGTTTATGATTACAATATTACGGGAGACATTTCATAAATTAGCATAGTGCTATAAATTTTACAATCAAACAGACACATAAGAGAGGAAACAAGAAGGTCTGACGAAAATAGCTCGGAAGTAATCGTAAAGCAAAGTAAAAAAAATTCAATAGTGAAAGGGGAGAGAGAGAGAGAGAGAGTGGAGGGCGCGCGCGCAAAGCATAGGGAATCGATCGGAGGTACGCGCGAGGGATGCTGCGCGGCTGTCCATTCCGATTCGTGGCAGTCCAACGAGTAGCATCATCACCACCCCCTGCAGCTGCGGATGCCGCGATTAAAGTGATACCTCCTTGGTCCTCCTCCTCCTCCTAATAATTCAACGTTGTTGTAGCTCCTCGGCCATTAGCGCAAGTGAAAAAAAAAACACGAAAGAAAAAAAAAGTTCTGTGCTTTTCCTATTCAGTCGATCCTATTCGAGATTTGGAAAGTTGTTGTCGCAAAGCGTCCATGAGGCAAACTCGCGCAAGTGCCAGTCGCCGAATCAGCCAGCTAAGAAGGGCCTCGGCCTGATCGATTCTAGCTATCTATCTCGCTCTCACTCTTCTCTCAGAGAGCACACTATCCCGTAAGTATATCTTTCTTTTATTATTTTTTTCCGTTCTCACGTATGCGAGTGACCTTCGATGTTGCAACGAGAACAACTGATAGTATATACCTTTCAATGAGCATAAAACCATAGCGCGGACTCTTACTACTTGATATTCGTCTAATTGTCGGGGTGAAAAGTTGGAATATGATGAGATCAGTAGGGATGTTTAATTACACTGTATTATTAATTTTTTGTCCGTTATTAACGGTTTGCAGAGCAAAAATAAATTTTGTCGATTACATTCGGAAGGATCATGGCGACTCGGTTGGAGCGTGAGATTTTTCAATCAATGTCAAACAGCGTAAGAGTACCACGAGGCTCGACTTTATAGACGAATGCTCGTGGCATGAAAATCATAACGTAACTAATGCGTTTGTTGACGTTTATTAGAAATGAAAATTAACGTTATTCGGAGTTATCTCGTAATTATTGAAATATCGTATACTTTTACATTCTGTCATTTTTAACACATAGTTGATCATTCGGATCACGTCACGACAATTTATTATCGCTAGGCTATGTATATTGTCCGGAAGTTTGAAATTAAATTTATTGTGATTACAATACAAAAGTTGCCTCCAACTTCCCACCCTACTCAACAATTTGTTACGTCAAAGCTTGCACGTCTACTTAATACGTATAAGCTATACACTCGAACATAAATTTGCTCGCGAGCCTACAACAAAAAGATGCATATTACAATTATAGATATTCAATAAAAATGATAAATGCATCCACGTTTTTCAATAGAGAACATTTTTACGCTACGATGAAATAAATGTACGTACTGGCTCATTGCTGCAGATCAATCAGTGAAAGATGGCACAGTTTAAAGGGTTTTACATACCCTCGTTTAGCGCGACAGTAAATGTCGCGTGGGAAACGGTGAAAGCTTTATGGCCGGAAAACAGTCCTTGCATGGAGCTGTTAAGAGGGCCAAGTTCTGGCCAACCAGGTGGCGGCTATGATCAGCAGTATCACGAGGGTGCCAATGCCGCTGAAATGACGACCTTGAATAACGGCGCCGGTACCTCGTACACTGGCGAGAAACACGTGACTATGGCCGAGGAATCATTCAGCTACCAAAGGAGTGGGTGAGTGTTTGATACCTCGTGTGTCTTTTTATTCGACGATTGTTATTCGTATGTTTGGATACGAACGATGACTGTTATTTTGTGTTTTGTTCAATGTATCAGGGAGAAAATTAGGCAAGGGAGTGTTAGTAGCGGCTTCAGCGAGTACGACGAAGGGGGTGGTGAATTTGGTTCGGGCACGCCGATCAACGAATGGCAGGCCGCATGGAATGTTACCAACGCTATTCAGGTATGAATCGTCTATGGCGATTGACTCTTACCCCTATTCTTTCTTTTTTCTTTAAACCAAACAATTCAAACGCCCACGTTCTTATTTTAATTTTGTATTATGAGAATTAAACTGAACTTTATTTGACTTTTATCGAAAAAAAAATTGACGTCGATTGAGGACAATTTTCCTAGAGAACGTGTCACTCCTGACTTGGAGAGAGAATTCACGTGCTATTTCGATATGCCCTATTTAAATAGAAAAAAATAGGATTTCATACAACACGTGTATGTGCTGTATGCACTTATACCTAATTGTTTACATCCAGAAGGGATGCGTAAATATTCCTTTTTGTTAAAAATTCTCGTTCTTCCAACTGGCAAGTAAAATTTTATTGTAATGTTTGTCAATTAATACGCGAGTTTTCATGCTAGTGTCGAATTTCAGACAAATAATTCTTTTTTCGCATGCACCTTTATGTATAAAGTAGTTTTTGACTTTTAAATGAAATACCGAAATATTGTTCGTTCAAATTAATAATTAACGAAGCAAGATTTTTGTTTGCGAAATAATACATTTTTTTAAATAGTTTATTGTTAAGAACTGTTCAACTATTTAGTTATGTTTTCGAATTCATAAAAAAAAAACTGATTCGATAGCTTAGAATGAAAAAAAATATTTATACAAGAATTTATCATATTCTGCCATTAGTATGCGTAGCATGATAATTATTTTAGAAATTTTTTTTTCGAATTTATTATGCCTTTATTCATATCTCTTCAATTTTTATTACAGCTGTTGACTTCTTCGTTAATTTGATAATTTTTTTAAAAGTTGAACATTTTAATGTATCGGCTATTTCAAACACATAATAATTTATCTTCTAAATTACATTAGAAAACTAGTACAAATAACATTCGTAAATAGCGTTTCATTTTGTTCAGTATATAATTATTTAATGAGATGCTGATTCGATTCTTATTTATACAAGTCAAGTAAATGATGAAATCAATAATTTCCCATTCAAATTATGGTGTAAATTCATTTGAAAAATTAATAAATAAAACTGAATTATACTTATAAATTTAAACACTTGTGTTCGTTTCCACAAGTGAGACTTGGGCGTGTAAAAGTAAAAAAATATTTATGTTTTCAAGCTATTAATTTTAATTACGTAAGAAATCGTATTTCGATGATTTAATCAGCGTGTAAATAAGTGACGTATTATATAAAATTTAAAAGCTTCTCTTGAAACAAATTATTCGTTAAAATATTTTGCACGTATTAAGTGTTTAAATTTATTTCGTGATTTCTTCGTGAATGCTTGCTTGTTTCAGTATAATAAAAGCCTAAATTTCAATTATTTTATAACAATATTAGTGCTTTGTATCAAAGTTAAGCTTCACATGAGAAGTTGTTAGTGCTTCAGAGCTTATAGAAAATAAATTAATTACAGCTTCAAAGAGGCAACATGTTTGACTAGTTTTTCTAAAAGTTGAAGCGGTTCACAAGCTTTTCATTTTACGTATATTTTATCTTGTCGACGTGCAAAACATTCCCTTTAAGAAAAAAATGTCAAGTTGATCGTGATTTGTCAATAATTTATACTTAAATATAATCGTTTATTTTAAAATTACAATCAACTTGTCAGTTATTTTCCTAATGGATATCTGAGCTGCTCTCCAGTTAGTTGCAACAAGCAGCCGATTTTTAAAAAACGTCGAGATAAACAGAATTCAACTAATAAAAAAAGGAAACAAACGTGAACGTCTTGATCTCGCAGGGCATGTTCATCGTGTCGTTGCCATTCGCTGTGCTGCGTGGTGGCTACTGGGCGATTTTCGCGATGATCGGAGTTGCCCATATCTGCTGCTACACCGGTAAAATCCTAGTGGAATGCCTGTACGAGGTGGATGTGGCAACGGGTCAACGGGTGCGAGTTCGCGACTCCTACGTAGCAATTGCCAAAGAGTGCTTCGGACCACGAGTCGGTGCTCGAATAGTCAACATTGCCCAAATAATTGAGCTGCTAATGACCTGCATCCTTTACGTGGTGGTGTGTGGTGATCTAATGATTGGCTGCTTCCCCGAAGGAGCTATCGATACTCGCAGCTGGATGATGCTCATCGGTATATTTCTCGTGCCGTTGGGATTCTTGAAATCCCTGCATCACGTTTCGGTTTTAAGCTTCTGGTGTACGATGGCCCATTTGTTCATCAACGCAATCATCATTGGATATTGCATATTGGAGATCGGCGACTGGGGTTGGTCGAAGGTCAAGTGGAGCATCGACATGGAAACATTTCCGATCTCCCTTGGCGTAATCGTCTTCAGCTACACGTCGCAGATCTTCCTGCCGACCCTCGAGGGCAATCTCATCGATCGCAGCAAGTTCAATTGGATGCTCGATTGGAGTCACATCGCCGCAGCGGCCTTCAAGTCTATCTTTGGTTGGGTCTGCTTTTTGACCTTCCAAAACGATACTCAGCAGGTACCGTCTGTTTTCATTAGTATTTCATTCCGTAATATTCGTATCGCGCAAATTGACGTACAAAGTAATACAAGAACATAGATAAATCAATCGAGACTTTTGGACATTTGTAAAACATGTAAATTTTCAAGATGAAACCTTTCGAAAGACTTTGTCTTGAAAATGTAATCAGAGGTGCATAAGATGAAATATGTAATCAAGGATAACAGATTGTGCAATAGTTGAAATAAGATATTATTGTGGAAAAGAACGCTTGAAGTTAGTCTTAATTTTCTGTATTGAAACAGGTAATCACGAACAACCTGCACTCGGCGGGCTTCAAGGGTCTAGTGAACTTCTGCTTGGTGTTGAAGGCCATGCTCTCGTATCCATTGCCGTACTATGCGGCATGCGAGTTACTCGAGCGTGCCTTGTTCCGTGGCAAGCCAAAAACGCCATTCCCTACGATCTGGACGCTCGACCGTGAGCTCAAGGTGTGGGGATTGGCATGGCGAATCGGCGTCATACTCTTTACTATTCTCATGGCCATCTTTATACCACACTTCAGTATTCTAATGGGCTTCATCGGCTCGTTCACCGGCACCATGCTTTCCTTCATCTGGCCATGTTACTTTCATCTCAAGCTCAAACGCACCTCGATGACCAACAAAGAAGTTGCCTACGACTGCTTCGTGATTTTCCTTGGTGTACTGTTCGGTACAATTGGCGTTTATGACTCGGGCAAGGCACTTATCAAGGCCTTCGAAATCGGCTTGCCGTTTTAGGCTCGCCGACTTCCCATAATCGCATATTTTTGCTCTGCATCGATCAAGTGGCTTCGCTTGTAGGTACTACACCATATTTGCTTTCAAAAATGTTTTGGTTATTGTCGCGCTTGGACCGAAGTGAGAAAAACAATACGATTTTTATTATTTTTTCACATTTTTTTATCGATATGATAATTTCTAGATACCAAAGAATCTTACACAAATGAAATATTGTATCTTTACCGAATATGCTAAAATTTTTTAATTATACGGAATTAACGATTGGAAAGTGTGATAACGTGAAAACTATATAAATATGTCTCGTTATTAAAAACATTGAATAACAAATTCTATTCAGAAAACTGTTTTGTAAATATTATAAAAATCAGCGTTTTCCATTGCTAATTTATGTAAAGCAACATACATTGATTTAAAAAACTAATCAGTTTAGATGTACAAACTGTAAGAATCTACGAATTTTTAAACAATTTTAATAATTAATACATCAATAACGTTGTTGAGAACAAAAAAGTTACTATTTTTGTTATTGTGCTGATTTTGAATTTCAAGTACGTCAATTAAAAGTCGCAGACTTCGATAATCAACACGCCTTCAATTGAATGATATATTGGGTAAAATTTCAATTGATTCTCGATAAATTTAACGGAATAATAATTTATTTCTAATCAAGAAATGGGTCGCTTATATTTTTACCAATAAAAGTATTTTTATAGCATGTATTTAACGAGTACAAAATAATTTGTAAAAAAAGTTCACTTCGATCCAAGCTGATTTACTAAAACGAAAATTACCTATGTAGCGAAATCATAAATTCCGTGCTGAGAAAGTACACCATAGAAAAAAAACTTCATCGAATGACGCTGCACCTTGCGGGTGCTCTCTCTTTCTCATTCTCTCTCTCTCTCTCTCTCTCTCTCGCTCTCTCTCTCTCTCTCTTGATCGATCGATCGATCGCCTTGGCGTAAAAAAGTTTCACTTTCCACTTTTTTGCACGTACAAGTTTATCGCTTTGACAATTCGTATGGTCAATTCGTGATCGGACTTTCATCAAACTCGTGAAATTTTCAAAAATGGTAAACAATACATTATCACTCCGTAATTTCTCCGATGCAAAACAACATGTAAAAATATTTACGCCAAGAGTTCTGTATCGATGAAAGATTGCACCGATAATTGATTAACACTGGTGTTGAAAATCGCGATAATTTATGCAATTGTCTTCCAGAAATGTCTTCCAATTGACAATTAATTTAAGGAAAAATTAAGATGTTAATTAAAAAACACTATAATAAGATAAAGCGAAACGTAGCCTTTTAGTCATCACGAAGTGATCATGACTACGAGTATGAGAAAATGAAAATACGTCTTCGTAAATAAATGTCTTCCATTACTAGGTGATTATTCTGAAAAATATTGAGAAATAAAATCAAAGAAAATAAGAGAGTGCGCACAAGTATAATATTGAATGATTAAAAGTGGTATAAGACAAGATCATAGCTAGTAGATAAAGCCTGAATGTGTCAGACAATAAATAAACGAAAGAGACTGGGAAAATCATTAAAGTTGTAATATTGTAGAGTTATTGTGTTTCTTGCAGTTGATATCTTTGTATTGTTATGCGACACTACGGTATTTGAATTTGATTTTAAGCAAATTTATTCAAACTCGACTATTTCGTTGGTATTAGTCGAAAATGCTTGAATATTTCAATAGATCAACAATTTATTATGTGCCATAAGGGCCGTCAAAAAATAACTATTGATCGTTAGTCTCAGATGAGTTATAAAAATGGACTATAAAAACTGTTGTGTAAGTCGAAGCGCAAATTTTATAATTATATCGAATACCTTTCGAATTGTAACAGTATTCGAAAGGTATTCGCGCATATAGCGAAAGGTTGATCGCTAGTTTACTGTAGATGACGAGAATGTAGTTTCATCGGGAATTGCGTTCTTATTATTCTGTTTGTTTTCGTCTTTCCTCTTCCATTTCCTTTTTTATTACATCCGGTATGTCAACGAATAATTAATATAGAACAAGCGTTGATCGCTAGTTTACTGCAAATGACGATAATGTAGTTTTATCGAGAATTACGTTCTCATTATTCTGTTTGTTTTCGTCTTTCCTCTTCCATTTCCTTTTTTATTACATCCGGTATGTCAACGAATAATTGATATGGGGTGACCTGACACTTGATGAACTCGATAATTATGTTTCTGCGAATATCAGCTTACGTAAATTGATTCCTCGCTCTTGAATTATTATCGCGCACTGTACAATTTTACATGTTAAACACGCACTTATATGCAATTTTATTAGAGTTAGATAGAAAAGTATTTACAGCTTAGAATGTAAATTACCGAATGAGAAACCGTCGTTTACTTCGAACTATATCGATGAAAATGTGTGATCATGCAAAAGTCTTCCACGGTGCATTTGATTATATAAATGCATTTTATTGGCTCAACGTACGGATCAATTTATTCATGTTTCAAACATGTTTGTCTTACTGAAACTGACAAGAACAGCCATCGAACGTCTTCCAGTCTGTTGATGTGCATATTATTCTACGAACTTAGGTCAATACCCTAGAAATAAATTACAATGAAACTGTAAATGTTGACAAATTCGTCATAAAACATATCATTCTGGCGAGAAAAAATATTTCTTTGACACTTGGTTATATTTTACAAAATTTTGAAAAATTTTGTCACTTAGTATACCTTCAGTACAAAATGTAACTCGATTCTCCAGTTTTTTCGTGGAAAAATAATGACACGTTTCAGAGTTACTAATTGATGATTAGTATTCCTCGTCAGTATTACTATAAAATATTGCGGATATTGAAAGATTTTCATGCTTACGAGTACATACAAAAAGTGAGTCTATACGAAACAATGTCTTCCAAGAATGTATGATGTAATTATATTATACATATATACATAAAAATATATATATATATATATACATATATCCATTTGCGTTGAGATCAGCTGATCGCGTTGAACCGAATGATTATGTCAATGATACCAATAAAAAAATATACGTTAAATGACAAGAAATTTATGAAGAACAGAATGTGTAACAAGAAATTATAAGTTAACATTAAGCATACTAAATAAGAATAAATACGGTCTATAAATAGAGCAAAGGAAAACACATTCAACAGAAAGGAGTATAAGAAATAAACATAGATAGGTAAACGTGCGGCAGGCTGCCACGAGCTAAACAACGCATTGTTTTCAGTACCCGTGTAATTCGAAACGTCGTGAAACACTGAATTCTCATGCGTTAATTGTTGATATTACGTCATAAAAAACTTCCAAATATTCTACCGGCGCCTTATGGCTTTTGAACTCGATGAATTGATAACTTAGGCTGTTTCTTCGTTTGCTTTGTTTCTCGTGTACAAATAACAATTTGTAAAAGTGTTTCCGTGTTCATTATGAGGATTCAAGAAAACAAAAAGTTTACGAGAACATAATAACCCTTTGCTTCATCTCATCGGCACCAGCACAACTTAATTCGTATCGATTAAGCAAACCTTGTTATAAAAATAACTTGAATGGTATGAAAATGTCGTGAAAATCATAAAATACTACAATCAGTCATTTTTGCTACATAATATTTTGTTTAAAAGTTGTATGAAAAACATGAAAACTGTACAACTCACAGACAAAATAAACTAAAGTGCTATTGGTACGTTTAAAAATTATATTTAAAAGCACCAAATTGTTGGATATTGTGTGCAAATTTGAGCAATATAAGATAGCAACGTTTTCCAAAATACAGTCTTCCGGTGAATAAAAATTCATTGACAGGTGAAATAATGAAACATTAGAACCAATGTCGATATTTTATTTAGATCTCCTATTGACTGTTACTAAATGTGCAATTAATTATATTCTTCATTGATGATCCAAAAGAAGTAAAAATATTTATTATATTGCGATTATTTTAAAGAGTAAAAAGTATCGCGGAAGAATTATGCGGTTTAAATGTTACAGTTGGTTATACTTGTAATAGGCGTCGTTTATCACGCGCATTGTATCACGGGCTTCCATATTGTGAGATTAAGAAATAAATGATAATGAAATTTTAAACCTTTCAATTGTTTTCTCTTCCTTTTTTTCTTTTCCAAAGTCATTTCAAAAGTCATTGATACTTGAATGCAAAGTACCTTGTAATACGTGCCGTTCCATCAAAATATGAAATTTCTTTTGTGACGTGGACGTGACGAATTTGTAAACCGCAACTGAGAAGAGCAAGAAAATATTTTCATGGTTCAACGCAAACCATCGTATATTATAAGCTTTCTTTGACTATACGCTTCATTTCAAAGCTCAACAATGAATAGATACATTCTAAATGTTCTTTATACATTTATATTTCTTATAGTCATGGGTGATGTATTATGCGATAAAAGTGATTTATCTGAAATAAACAATTCTGGTGATGGTAAGCTAAAACTATAATATATATATATATATATATTGGTCTTTAGTTTTTTTCTTTCACAAATTTTCAGCGAAATCAAATTCATTTTATTTCATTTTAAGAACAAGATGTGCCTCGAGTCACAATCAAAGTTTTTCGAGGCCAATTAAAAGAGGATAATGGACAAACATATGCTCCTTGGGGATTCTGGATAAGACAACCTACTAGACGAGTTTACTAACCACCATATATTAAAAAAAATCTTTTCGTTTCTCAAGATGAAGCTATATATATATAATGCTTGATGTGAATTCTTATTCATGAAATTCAATAAAAATATTTTCTTTTCCAATGTCTATCAATAAAAATTGTTTGAAATTACCAAAGGATCGATCCCATAAATATAATTATATGTAATTAGATCAACGTGATTACAATAAATAAGAAATACGACAACAATATTTGGAATTGAAAAAATTATTTATTACACCGATTCATTGTTATTACTAACAATCAAATTAGTTCACTTATTTTTTCTGTTGGGGATTCATCTGTTTACTGTGATTGTCTAAATCCGCCTTGGTGCCGGTGCCAGTATAACCGGCTACATGTCCTGGACCGGAAATTTTATGATTTGGATTGCACTGATTTGTGCGATTTGAATCATTTTTGTTGGGCATCTGTAATATAAAAAATACAATTTTTAGCAATTGTATTCCATAGACAGTTGAGATTTTTTTATTATGACATTTTAAACTATATTATTTCTTAGTACTGATGTGGAGTTTTCATTATTTTTTAGCATGGTCCTTATTTTTTGTTTAAATTTAATTCTGTGGAATATCATTTTGGTATTACATATACATAATCATGTTATATAATGCTTGGCATTGATAAAAAAATCGATTGCAACGTAAATTTTGTCAACGAGGAACTTAGAAATACAAATAGTTGTAATTCATGTCTGAATAAAAAATCTAATGTTCTTATAAGATCAGAACATGAAATTCCATTTTAATAAAATCGTATCATACACAGTTGATTTTTTAAAAAGTAACAACGAATATAAAAATATATTAAACAAAATCGTGGGCGATTCAATAAAATAATAAATATATTTGTTAAAAACACGTCAAGGTTGCGAATCTTTTTATTTAAAATACCGAAGAACTACTTCTTAGACCACATACCTTGCTTTGCAAATTTTTCCAAACTTCTTGCCGAAGAAAAAGTTATGAGAAATAATTGATCCTGACTGTAGTAAATGCAAGTATCAACTAAATGCGTGGTACGATCAGGGATCGTATTTATAGTGGCGCGAGTGCATGTAGAGAGGGAGCACAAAAGTACGTATATGTGCCACGTTATCTACGTATACATTTTTACAATTGCATGTATAAATGTCCCACCAAAGAAAGCTTTATGGTTTAGTAATATATGACCGGTGCAAAACGGAAATAACATACTTTGCTTGTAATTCGCCTTGCTTTGTTATCGGTCTCGGCCACGAAGGTATGTAACCGTTAAGTTTTAGCTACAGGTACACTAGATTTTATTTATGGTATTTTATTGATATATTTATTTTGTTAATAATATTGAAATATCTGGAATTTTAAAAATATCAAAATTACAAAGATACCACAATCAGAAGAACTGAAATACGTAAACAGAAGAAGACGAAATACGTAAAACCACACATTCTTTATTTATTTAATTTATTTTTAGCAATAATAATTATTAATATTCTGTACAAATATTTAGCTGAGACATTAATTTAACCGTTAGCTCGATTATTACGAGACTTCATAATGATGTTATGCACTATGGGACAACTTTTATATGGTTATACGTATGAACTACATAATGAGCGTTCTCAAAAGTATAGGAGTTTGTACGAAGCCTACCTAATTGAGTAACGTTACAGCTATTAATAAATTGATAACCATTAATTGTAGAAAATAAATACTACATTCTGAACAGAAAATTGATTTAGTAGCCAACAGCTATTATCTGTTTTCATGAATGAACGATACGTTTTTGTACATATTTGATGGGGATGAACAATGAAATTAAAATAGTTATTTAACGACTTTTCTAAAGTGGAGATTTATTCCATCTGCAGCCGCAGTAAATGTAGACCTTGGATCGAGAACTAACTTATTCTCCGGTTGTTGTATCACCTTATATTCTCGTAAAATCATGGCAAGTACGACTTTGGCATGCAGCTGTCCAACTTTCATGCCTGTAAGAGTTAAATTTCATATTGTTTAAAATGATAATAGTATTTATTATAATATATATCCCGTTTACATAGGACGGAGTAACGATAAAAAAAACAGTCAGATCGTTGAAAATCAATCTGACTTTTTATAAATATATTATTGAAATTGAATGAAATTAATAACATACCAACACACATTCTTGGCCCAATACCGAAAGGAATATAAGCTTCCGAAACTTTTTTATCGTCAGCAAATCGTTCTGGATCAAATTCTTCTGGTCGTTCGAAAAATCTTGGATCTTCCTGAATTCCATAAAGAGATATGTAAATGGGGGTACCTTTCTCGATAGTGACATCAGTACCAGGAACCTACATAAAAATAACAATTCATGAATGTACTAAAAACGATTAATTTTACGTACATGAAGAAAATTCTTTCCGATAGCCGGAAGTTTGTCCGTATTGGAATCAATAACGGAGTCTCGCGTCACTTGTCCGTTCGTACTCGACATTCGTAGAAATCGTTACGCCGATTACACTTGTTTGATAAGATTTAGTAAAACATAATTATGAGAAAAAACTGTACTTTATCATGCCAGCACTCGACAGTACTTGTTTGTTAATTGGCGATAAACCCGGTATAAAGAAAGGTCTGTAGTCAAAATATCTCACACTCGCTACAGGATTTTGAGGAGACGCTAGAAAGTCAGTCTCTTCGCAGCGAGAACACTACACGCTCGACTGAACGATGAAAAATCGATACTATTATGCTATTTTACTCATTAGATAGTTAATTATAATTTATTTCTATATTTTGTTTTACGGAAAACCTCTTTCTGTTACTAGTAATATTGTAATTTATTAAAATCCAATAAAAATTTTCGTATACTTAAATTTTGAATAGTATTTATGTGTAAATGGTGTTTTCGTCGACGAACGATGTTTTCAATTTTTTTTATAAAATTTTACGTTTAAGTAACAATAGTTCAATGTTAACATACACAATACCTTGTAATCTGCTTTAGTGTATCTGTCGATAGTTGATACGGGAGGATGTAGCCTAACACCTTCAGCTAGGCATTGATCAACATATTTCATATCTTTGAAAGCCTCGTAAGTCATTCCATGTTCATTAATTGCCCGTTCGATATCTTGGCGTGCACGTTCCTGCACCTCGGGATGTGCTGCGAGTTCCATCAATGTGAATGCTGTTGTCGTTGCGCTAGATTCAAAGCCGGAAAAGAAGGTGCCAGATTGGTAGAGCAAGTTTTCACCTTCAAACTCTAAAAAAATCAATTAAAATTATTAATTATTGTATACTTAGTTTAGTTTGCGTATGATCATTAAACAGTTTGTCCATATTGATATATAAATACAATCCTGCGAAGTATGATGTAGCTGACATTTTAAAAAAATATATCGCACTACACTAATTCAAGTTTTTATTCCAAGCTTTTTGATATTCAAATTAGAAAAACATTTTTAATAGATATTTAAAGAAACGTTAAAACCTACGAATTTTTCTATTTTAGTTGAATATACCAAAAATATATTTATACGACGACTGAGATACGACGAGACCATGTAATACCTAACTAATTTTAAGTTTTATATGTAATATTACGATATAAAAAACGACTAAACAATATCTTGTAAACTCATGTACAATAAGCAACATGTGTCAATTGTACACTTCTAAAAGAAATACTCACTGTATACGGGATTCTGTTCACCATTCTTCAACTGAATGAGAGAATCAATGTAATCTCCTCGTTTTTCTCCACTCTTCTCGCGATTATTGACAGCTTCCCAAAACACCTTCCTTACAAATGTGGAATTGAATAACATGCTAGGACCAATCAATTCCACTAATTCTGGCATGAAGAATACAGTGACCAGAGCGACCATTCGCTTGAATCCATGGAAGAACTGATAGACTGAAAATAATAATTTTCGGTAAGAAAGATCAACGTAACAATAGTTGAACAACGCCTACACCACTAATGTGTTGCCCAGTAATTACTTCGTAACACTTAATGATAATCTATTTCAGTGTTAATCGTAATCTATAAATACTAGCGGTTTTATTTTTACCTGCTTTAGTAAACTCTTCATTGGGATAGTGAAATGAATCCATTGGCGTACCAAGAGCTATATTAGCGATTAAATCCGTGGTGTACTTATAATTCATTTCTTGAGCGTCGATCATTTTCTCACTCTTCTCGTCGATACCTTGCGACTCGAGATATTCCATCATCGGCTTGCCTGTTTGTATCATCAGAGGCAGCATCTGTTTAAGCTTGGTTTTCGTCAGCGTTGGTGTGATTTTCGATCTCAAATATTTCCACGCGGGATTCTTTAGTCCAAACAAATTCTTCATACCAATGCTGTCTTTTTGCTGCGAGCCCGCAAAGTGGCGATCGGAAAAATTGTCAAAGTCCCGAATCATGATTTGCTTTATGATCTCGGGATCTCGAAGCATGAGACACGGTTTATGGAAAATGTAGAACCCAATGAACGGCGCGTTCTTATTCGTAGCGGCCTTGTGTATGTTACCGAGATGCCAGCCTGGCGAGGTCCTGAACAGTACGGCATCCTTGAAGTTTCCGAAAATTAAGTTTGACGTTGATAATTGATCGACTCCGCGTCTCTTCCAATAATTTAATTTGTATTTTGCATAGAAGCGAAATAAAAGCCCGACAATAGCCAAAAAGGCCAAGATTACAAATATGGATGGCATGTCGCACGAATGTACCGTTGATAACTGACATCACATCTTCTCAAATCTTCCTTATATGTACTCCAATGGATTTCCCTGTGAGAACATTCATCCGCACTCAGTGACGTTATCTTGGTTGCTCCCCTCGTATCTCGTGATTGATCATTTATCTACAAATCTAAATTTACTATCGAAACACTTAACATGTTTTGCACGTGAACTGGAGAATCGGAATAATCGATTACTTATCACTTCGATCACTCAGACGAGCTACAATATACAAATTATTGTTGTATTAATGTTGATATAGTTTCTAAAAGTATGCTATGCATTTAATACGTTTTCCTTCGTGAGAAATACAATTTTGTCATTCTAAACATTTTGGTAACCCGACTTATCAAACTTTCCTGATCGTAAAGTAATCAAAGATTTCTAAATACTCTGTCACTCGTGTCATATACAGGATCAAATATTCCCTTAATTGGATGAGTTATAACATTTCCAGTAAACATTATTGTAATCGCAATTTCTTTTTGAAAATTACTGTCTACTCGCCTGCCTACTAAATAAATCGGATAAAAATGTTTAATCACTATCCCAAACTAAAAATGTACACTTCTGATGGCATATTACATCTTTTTTTTCATTATTATTAATAAATATTAACAACGTTTTAATTGAAATTAACTTACGATAATATATATTCTATCAACCTACAATTTTTACCGTCGATCATTTGTTCCAATCAATACGGATTATACAAAACAAAATGCAACAAATTAAACGGTATAATTGACATAAAACACATCGTAAAAATGTTATACTCTTTGTCTTAGTATTTAGAATATTTGCCCTATAAACATATCGCGTAAGTGACAAGCATTAATTATACGGAAAACAGTCGTATTGGCATGACGATTGTTATTCCTATAAATTGCGTTGTAAGTTAAAAAGTTACTGGGTCGTCGATAAAGTTCTTTCCTAGTATTGTACTGTATTACATGCAAGTCATCCAAAATTTAATCGATCTAAAATATATAATTATCAATCACCGGACATGAAACGCCAAATTGCTATCACGATTGGATATTACAGATTAATCATAGTATCTCTTATAAACGAAAGCAATTATGCTGATAAAGAATGTTAATTTTCGGCGAATTACCTACGATAGTGCCACAAACATCCAATGTAAACAATCCAATATCACTTTTCAAAATAGGGATGACGGAAGAATTTTTAACATTTAGACAATTGTTCAGACATGTATTATGGTAGTATTAATATGCGTTTCATGTGACGGAATGCGAAATAAACTAATGAACATCTATAATATTTTCAGCCTCATAGCAACCTTAATCAAACTTATCAATTTTTTAATTAGACTTTCTTCTTTTTCAAATTATAATCATTTTCATAAAAATTATATTTTAATTTAAAAAATGCTGGCTCATTCAATGTTACACTTATAATTTATACAATATAACAGTTCCGTTGATTCAAGCGATAAAATATGATTATATAAAATCATTTATCTAGATAATTATATTTATACCCACGATTAGGATAAAGCGAAATGAACTTGATTGATAAAAAAAATATGATTGCGTATCGCGTCATTAATTAACTTTACACTACAAAACTAAAATATCATTACAATTAACTATTATCGTCATTTTTTACATCGCATACGAATAATATTGAATAGAATCCAATAGGAAAAATGTACAATGCTAAATTTAGATTGTTTTGGATAAAAACGGATATCTAATCTCCACGCGAGACAAGACAAAATTGCATTACGTAATATAATCATTTCTCGAATATCGAGACGTTAAAACGTGTGAATAATCTCAGATTAAATTATTATAAATTCTGACGTCTGAGTTTACGCTTGATTCGAAATACGTGGATCGTCGCGTAATAGTGTATGCAATTATCATACGGTGATCAGTGCAGAAACTGTGCTTGCATCATGCAAGTATCGCAGATAATTGATCACATAATGAAAAGGACGATTCCACGTAATAGAATATTGAACACAAACAAACTTGAATAGGGAAAACCAGCAGGTGATAGTTAACGTCCATTAAGACGAAATGTTACCTTTTCCTTCTTCCTATGTTCATTGCTTTTCCTGTTATTACAAGATACTCTCGCTTCCATGATATGCTATATATCTAATTGATGTTTCTTTTTTCATTGATATAAACATGTTTCTGTAATTGAAATTGTTCAAGTCTTACTAGAAAAGGACCACATGCATTCGACTATTTGATTTTGTTTCGAACTAGATTGATAATAGCCTGGCTTTTCGTAAAAAGTCTTTGAGCGCTTTAGATTATTTCTTGAATGAATAGTTTTTCCTCGAAGCTTAAATTGACGTCTTAACATTATTCTATGAATAGACGAAGTATCATTGTCTAAAACGAACGTATGCGGATACAAAGATCGATTTCAAAAATAAGGAATTTGAATTTCAATTGATAAATAAGCAAGGTTTATTTTTTATTAATTTTACAATATTTGTGATGGATTGCAAACGGAGAAATTAACGTTTTCTTTCATAGTAAAAATGTACATTGTAACACATCTAAATACCTAAATTATTTATTCTTAAATTATTGTTTCTTAACATTGATCTTACAATACATTTCTTACAAAATTAGCATAGAATGTATAAATTACAAAAAAAAATTAATACGTATGAATAACATCAATTAAATGCAGAATTTACAAATAATAAAACCTAATCTTGTTATGTACACATGGTTTATATACATATTAATACATATTCAAATTTTTTTATCATCAGAAATTAAACCCATTATATCCATTACTGCAGCATCAAAAGATCTAAAAAATACATGATTTTTAATTAGTTTGAAAAATATTTGTGAAATAACACGTTCATTATTTAAATTCTTTACTTGGATTGGATTTGGTCCCCTGGAATGTAAAAAGGATCACTGACTGCATTTGCATATGCTATATGCAATTTTCTGAACATCTAAAATAAATAGTCATATAATTTTTAACTTATAGAAATCAAATTCGTACAAACTTACAGTTCTGACTTCGTTATCTCGTAAGCTAGCATTAGAAGATTGTAAGACAATTATAAACTTAATTTTGGTATTTGTTGCATATCCAAATCTGGAAACCAATGGAAAAGTTAAAACTTTATATAAATAGCTTGATATAAAAATTAAATACTTTATAAATTGCCTTATATAATTACATTTTATACTCTTCTGTTGAATATAACATTCCTAAAAATAGTTCTCTTACATCTCCAACTGTTTTAGTTCCAATGTTTAACTTTTCCTCTACAATATCAATGGAAGTATGAACTTTGTAGTGAAATTGTAAAGCATTTGCTTCATCTGTACATTTGATGTACTTTGGAGAATTCTAAAGTAGAAATATATAAGTAATCAAGTTAATAATTAGTACAAGTTATTTTTAAAAATTCAATAAATTTGACTTTTGGCTATATACATAGGAAAATTATAAACGATTATTACTTAGAGTAGATCTATCAATAACTTACATCTTTTCCAATTACCGCTACACAAACTGCCATTGTGAAATTTATTGAAACTATTCTATACACTTTCTATCAAACCGTGATTTGTATTCTACGAATAAACCAGGTTTAATATTGTTAATTAAATAATTCAAATACATTTAACGTTGACGCAATCATTTTTTAAGGTTATGTATCGAAATCACTACTACACGTCCACAACTCGACACACCGCACACAAAAATCAGCTGTTACCATTAATAGTGTGGGTATCGGTCAGGCGTAAATAATAAATAAAATAATATAACGCTACGTCAATATGCACAAAAAATAAACGTAAACTATCACTTGTATAAGTAATGTATAAGGTATAATAACACTGTACTAGGAAGTAAATAAGTGTATATATTATTTACATTAAAAATATATTTATTGAATTCAATTTCTACGCGTTAAAACAATATTAAGTCAAAACATTTACAGAAATTTATATACACAACATACGTTAATTTCCAAATTGTATCACATTTAATTGAGAGCTGTATTACATTCTCATTAATCGTAATATCGTCTCTTAAGAGTCCTATATTTTTTCAACATGTACAAAGCTTCAAGTTCCTTGATTACAAAATTCCCATGTGCTAACATTTTTTCAATTTTTTCAGGATTAGTTTCTCCTCGATTTTTTTCAAAGACGTTTTTTAATCTCTTTCTGAAATAATCGAAACCTTTTGGATAATCCTTTCCTAAATGCAGCAACTAAAAATACATACGTATTAAAAATTATTCCATTTCCACTACATATATGCTTAAATTTTATTTAACAGTGTGCGTATATATATATATATGTACAGAAGTGAAGGACTGATTAAATTTATTATTTTCCTTGATTATTCATCGAAAGGTTCTACTATGATTGCAGTACTGAACGGAAAGTATTTTTTTGTTTATCAACAAAAATATACTTTCGCAGCAACGTATTATTTTACTTACAGTCTTATAGAGATTTATAACTTTACTTTTTTGGGACATGATTAACTTTTGTTCGCTTTAATCAATTAATTTTCATGACTGTTAAATATTTCAAGTTGTAAATGTCTGTCAGTACTGAATGAAGTTTTGATTCAATCCACGAACCACATAAACATAATATTGACGCATGCTATTTAAAAAGATAAATGTCAAGTGCATATATATATATATCAATGGATTAAACAAAAACATAACTGATCGATATCTTTCCAGATGATCAAATAAAAAAATTTTTATCAGAAAATTAAATCACATGAATGTCCACTCTAATGCCAGAATTCACTACAATAACAATTATCAAAACAACCAAACAAAATTTAGTTAACAAATTAACCACTTGCAGCGCTGACTGTCCAACTGAAATATAATACTGATCTATGCTTCTCCACATAAAAACCAGTAAAAGCAATAGCAAAGCATCAAATACCAAAAGTGTCAAAACAAACGCAGACATACGCATACAGCTGATAACCATAATACAACAAGAATGTATGTGAATGTATTTACTCTTATTTCATTTCTTGTTTAGCTTAGTCGATGACTAAAGCCGTGTGAGGCGTATCATCCTTTTGGAGTCAGCAACAGTCGGTCTTTTGTTCCGTTTGGAATTCCAACTAGGAATTCACAGGTATGTTATAATATTTAATTAAATATACTACAATTTTTCTTAAACGTTTATCTAGATGGTTCAGTGTCGTGGTACATGGTTTTTCTTTTCACTACATAGTTAAAATTTGAATTTAACCGGATTCTGGTTTACAAATAAAAACCATTATTCAACGTCGAACGTTGATCGTACTTTTTCTTTGTTATACTATAGCACGTAACGCACTGTGGATATAAGTTTCGACGTGATGTATTAGAAGAACAATTTAACTCTGAAACTGATTTTGAAGTAAAATTACCGATAAGAAATATTTGAAAAAAGCACATTAATTTTATTTATTAAAAAACACTAAAATATTTGTAATAAAGCAATCATTTATTGGTTCAACTTGACAACTTCAAAATATAACTTACTGTCTAAGTATGCTGAATTATAATATGGCAAAAAAGTTAAATTAATACCTTAAATTAATAATTACATTTTCAAAACACATTTATATTAATCATATTTTGAAAATATTATAACTACCATTCAAATTGGTTTACTCTATAAAATTAAAGAGCATAAAAACAATACATTTTTATTAAAAAAAACTGTGTGTCTTATCAAAGTTTGTCTTTCTTTTACTTTTACTGATAAATGATAATAGTACTGGAATATTGTAAGGTCATTAAAGCTATCAAACTTATTTATTTTAAGCTGCATTCTCAATCCATTTTTATAGACTTGAGTGTGAAGATGTTCCTTGTTACTTTTAGTTGGCTTTTACTTTTATGTGGTAAGTTATTGATTCTAGTCTCACCATTGAAAAGAAAATATTTAAATTAATTATTAATCTAACTGCAATTTGACAGGATTTTGTTCTGCACATTCTGTAGAATTTCCTATGTTTAGTAGTGGATACACTGCCAAGGGAACTTTGTATATACCCTATGCAGAGATTCGAGAGCCATTTTATGCTTGGTATGATGGAAAAAGTGGCAATAGTAGAATTGATTATTACGGAGGTGCATTGACACTTTTCTCAATTTTTATCAAAAAGCTTTAATGTAATTATTTTAATAAAATTCTATGTTTAAATTAGGTATGGTCAAAACTTACCAACTTTCAACTAAAGGACTATATGGATCGAGTTTAAAAATAGCTCCAATGACCACTGAGGATTATTTAAATCAAGTAACTTGCCTTCAAGTCAATGGAACAAGTAATATGAAAATCAGGCCACAAACTATTATTCCTGATACTACTGGAATGGAGGTACAATCGTACAAAATTAATGCTTCGAATTTTTGGGCAATAATATGATTTAAATAATATTTGTTTTTTATAGTGCATTGGAGAAGAAATGATCAATGGAGTGGCATGTGAAAAATGGCGAATGGTTGAGTCTTTTGGAGAAAAAACTAATAAATATACATTATGGATTCGTTATAAGGTACGTAATAAGAAGCGTTTCATTTTAAATCAAGTAACAACCTAACAAATAAAATTTATATGATTATAGAAATCTCCTACCACACCTCAATTGAAAGAACCGATTCCAGTAAGATATGAAATGCGAGGCTTCAATTCCCTTTTGGGATCACATTATGATCACTATTACTTGGAATATGACTGGTATTCATTTGAGACACCTAGCTCTGAAGTATTTGAAGTAGAACAAAGTTAGCAATTTTAAGAACTATTTAATATTTATTTACATCTTTATCAATTCTAATATAATTAATCAAAATTTGTAGATACTAGTTGTGTTAGCTTTCCTGGTCCAGGTGAACACCATGTTTACCTCTTTAATCCAATGAAAGAATTCATTCATAATTATCAAGAACACGTCGATGTAGCTTTTGATGTATTTAGAAGTAAACACAAGAAAAATTATCTCAATGAAATTGAGCTCAAAAAACGCAAGGAACATTTTAGGCATAATCTGAGGTATTTAAAATGGATGTGGGTACAGGTATAAAATTGGTTAATACAAAAAAGAATCTTATGGTTATATTTGTATCAGGTATATTCATTCCATCAATCGCGCTAATATTGGGTTTCAATTAGCAATCAATCATTTGGTAGATCATTCTGACGCGGAATTAAAAGTTTTACGTGGAAAGAAATATACTAAACATGGCCATAACGGCGGCATGCCTTTCCTTTACAATGTTGTAAAAGAAAAGAATAATTTACCTGAATCTTTTGACTGGAGATTGTATGGCGCAGTGACACCAGTCAAAGGTAATATATTAATCGTTAACTCATCGTTTGAAGTTTTAATTATTCATCTATTCACAAATTGAATTTATATTTTGTAGATCAATCAGTTTGTGGTTCTTGCTGGAGTTTCGGTACGACTGGAGCAGTTGAAGGTGCTTACTTTATGAAATATAAGAAACAAGTCAGACTTTCTCAGCAAGTAAGTTACTGGCAAATTCGATGATTTTGAATCATAATAAAAATTCGAATAAATTACAATTCTCTCCCAGGCTCTTATTGATTGCTCTTGGGGTTTTGGTAATAATGGTTGTGATGGAGGAGAAGATTTCCGTTCTTATCAATGGATAATGAAGCACGGTGGTTTACCTACAGAAGAAGAATATGGTGGATACTTAGGCCAGGTAAACGGTGTACATAGAAGTCACCATAAATACTTATCTTTAATTTTACGCTTTCAAATAAATGCACCTACTATTTTGCATAGGATGGATATTGTCACATTAACAATGTGACCAAGGTTGCCAATATTAAAGGCTTTGTGAATGTGAAATCTGGTGATATTGATGCAATGAAAGTTGCTCTATTCAAAAATGGACCCATTTCCGTAGCGATCGACGCATCTCATAGAACATTTTCATTCTATTCAAATGGTGTATATTATGAACCATCGTGTGGTAAGTGTACTTAGGAACGTTTCAAACATCAATTAATTAGTTTCGGAATCTCAATAAACATTGCAATGTTGTTATAGGTAACACTGAAGACGCTCTTGATCATGCTGTGCTGGCTGTTGGTTATGGAACAATGAATGGTCAAGGATATTGGTTGATTAAGAATTCTTGGTCCAATTATTGGGGTAATGATGGCTACATACTTATGGCGCAAAAAGGTAACAATTGCGGAGTTCTGACTGCACCAACTTATGCTATTGCGGCATAAATTAAGTGAATTCAAAAATGATCAATAATTAATGTCAAGAATTGTATTCTGTAAAAACTACATTCTGATAAAATGTAGTATTTCATTATTGGAACATTTAATTTTATATGAATTTACTTGAAATAATAAAATAATTATTTAATATTAAATGTCGCAGCTTTCTAACTGTAAAACGTCTATTTTTTAGCTACAAATGAATATAAATACTTTGCATTGTATATTAAAAATATATAATGAAAAGTCATGTGTAAGAATGAATGAATAACTTAACGTGATCAGATTAAAAACTTTATTGTAAATTATATTGAATGTTGCATTTCACATGGTTATAGAAAAGATCTTTTTCAGTTTATTTTGTTTGTGACAAATTGAGACGTTGAACTGTTACATTATAAAAATCAATTTTAAATAAACGATTGGAATGTATACTTATGTATGACTTATCGCCAAAGGAGAATCGCAAAGGAAACATCTTAGAAAATCACAGAGGAATCAATGTAATAACATAACGCATGATTGCACTCGCGAAAAATTCAATTGGTTTAAATGCTGTTAACTTTGATATTTTAAGTACATAAAATGTTTGATCAAAGATATTTTGTTTGGATAAAATTTGTCTTGCCCTTTCCTACTTTCTCGCTTATTTCATACACATAAATAAGTATAGAAGCTCGCTAATATCTTTTCACGTTTGTTTAGAAAGTTTCCTTAATATATAAATCTTTTACTTTCACTTTACTTTCAATTTTTTTCGTTTATCACTTTTTTTCGACTCAAAGTCAGTCCATGATCGACCATTACGACCATTTATAAAATTTTTAATTTTTGGCTTCACTGCCGTACACGTACAAAAACTTATTTACTAAAAGAACAAAAACATCTTATTTGCTAAATTATCGAAAATTCTTGAAAATTAAACTACTTTATATAGACATACTATTTTTTCATAAAGGAGGTCGATGAATTCGTAAAACAACGTTTTTCGAACTATTATAAAAACTTGTTTGTGCATAGATAGATGTATTTTTAAACACTAATCATTCGTTTGTTCGTATTCATTACAATTAAGATAATTAGTTTTTTTCTTTATAACGTTCAAATAAAGTTTAATAAAAAAAGACAGACATGTTCATTTCGCGGTCACGCGTAATACTTTTTTTGTCAATATAAAAACGTTCAGCTTTTTAAAGGTAAATTATTTCTAAGAGATACTATTTTCAGTTTCATCGCGACTCGCTAGCTTGGCTCGACAATAATTTGTCGAAAAAATCCAAAACCGAAAAATGAATGAAAGAATAACCTTTTGTACTTCGCTTTCGTCGAAACGTATGTAATGAAATTGCAACTAAATCCATGCCGATTTGATTCGACACGTTAAAGGAAGTCCATTTCCAGGGCATTGTAGAGCGCCTGCATGTCCGAATGACTCTTTATCCTCCAGAAAGGGAAGTTGTGCGTACGCGCGGCTGCCTCTTCGTCTGAACCGTCGCCTATCACCACGTATGTGCACTTGCGCCCGAATCTAGCCACTATCCTACCGAAGCAGCTTTCTTTACCTGAAAACATCGTTAAACGTTAGACAAGCGATACGGTGAAAGATAATTTTTATCACAGCAATACGTTTAACTATATTTTAGTACAATAAGACATGTCCCAAGACATGTCCCAAGACATTTTTGTTGGTTTTTTTGGCGAAATGTAGCATTTGAAGAACATAAAAAAACGTTCATCACGTTACAGCAGTCGTTAAATCAATTAATTATATTCGCCGTATCCTTTTTTTTATCGAACTCGAGATTCCAACAGCCCATATCAGCGCTCAATCAGACATTTATCTGACAATTGAGTTTATGCCGGGACTACCTCAAGAGCACCATCATAAATCTAGACTTAACACGAGAATTCTCGGCATAAAAATAAAGAAGTTTCGAGCAAAAGTCAGAGGGGGTCAAGAAAGAGACCAACCGGTTTTAGAGGCCGAATAGATGTTCTCGATGGGGAAGAGTCCTCCGAGGCCAAACAGCAGAATTTTGGAGAGCGAGGGTATCAGTTGATCCGAGGTGACAAGTATGTTGACGCAATGGTTTCGCTTGCCAATCAGGCTTAGACATTTGACGGCAATGGTTAGCCAATTCTCCGTCTGCTGTTCGATTTCAGCCCTCAAACTTAGCCAATGTTCACGTTTCGCCGCCCCGAGAAGTCCGCCGACGTTATTGCGATAATTGCAGTAAGTCTCCTTGATCTTGCGGTAGCGAAAGGCCAGCTTTCGCATCCAATCAACGCCACCTCGAACTCCCGACGGTAAACAGATGCCGTTGCTCGCGGCTTCACAGTGAAATCCATCGGTGGCGAAGTTGTACGAGGACAGATCCTGACCGTTGTCGTCGGAGGACACGTCGTCTATGTGCGCCTGGTCGCAATCCTGCGAGCGCAAACTCTGTTTCATTTGTGTGACAAAATTAAAGATTTGTTACTTTTTTTTACAATACGAACGCGTTGCGGAATATCTCGCGATCGAGGGGAAAAATAATCGTAGCTGTAATCGTTGCTAAGAATGCGTACGATCGGCAAGAAGACGTGAAATAAGAAAGAGGCAAGCACGCGAAAGAAAAAGAAGCCAATGACTCACAGGCCTGCTGCTCACCTCGATGTCGTTGAAGAAGAAGTGCGAGTCGGCGAGGAAAAAGATAATCTCCTCCATCCGGTAGGCGAGCTGAGCGAGTATCGTGGGTTCCTTATTGTGGGTAGTGGCAAAGTGTCCGGTAAGCAGGCTCTGGAACACGATTATGGTTTCGTCGAGGTCCCAGATGAATATCCGGTCAGGACCTGCCTCTGTGGTGTCGGCCGACCCGATACTGTTTCCGCTTCCGCTTTGGCGGCGTCCACGTCTGCAGGGCTTCGCGCTGCTCCCTGCAACAACATCACAGCCACCACTTTCGATTGATCCGTGGCACATTTGGACACGCGCAGCACGCATACACGCTCTCTTGCTCGCTCGCTCGCTCGCTCGCTCTACTGAAATCGGATACTTAATCGATGTGTGTTCCGCGCGCGCACAACCCAAGACGACTGCTCTTCGCTTCTGTTATTATACTATATACCAACTTGTTCCAAATTATTGTCGAGACTGCGATTATTGCTAGTACACGAGTTTTACGTTGCGTCAAACACGATGGGAATGAACGCTCGACACGTGTCTTGTTTGATTCATTGTCAATGAACTTTTTTATCGTCTTTTCACACTAAGCACGAATCTATCTGCGCGACACGTTTGACGCTTCAATTGTATTTTCAATTGTATTCCCTTTTTTTGATACGTGAATACCATACGAATGCAAAACGTATTGCAACGCATAAAATACGAATTATCTTTTGAAATTTAATCAAGGTTGTATCCAGCCTACAACCACGAACGTTATTCTCTCAAAGTATTTTTCCACGGCAATATAACATTCAAACTGCATTACCTTCGACGTTTGCGGTTTCCCTCGCGGTCAGATCATTTGTGCCGTGAGAAGTTGTGTCTAACGTCAGTGCTGATTTCGTTGAATCTAAAAAGATTATCGAGTTAAATATTTGTATGTACAACGACCGTCGTTTTCTCGTATAATGTTTTTGAATCGTTACGTTATTTGTGTACCATTCAAATCATACGTGTAATTGTTCGATGAGAGTCAAATAAAAACAGTACACAGAAAAACACGCATAGCAATCGGCATAATTGGCCTGAAAATATGAATTATATACACACCTACAAAATTTAAGTTACTAATATTAAAGGAGGTGGGTGTCGTATGGTAACCGGGCATTGGGTAATATCCGGAATACTGTAAAGGTACCCTGTCGTTTCCGTACAGAGAGGTACTGTAGGCCGTATAGTCTAGTTTCTGAAAAAAAAAACGCAATAAAAATGAAATGTCACTACTGAAGGGTTGGTAGCGGTATACTCGATATTTACTTGAGAAGCCGAAGATATATTTTGTGGAACGGTAGGAAACGTCGTGGAGCCACTGTTGTAACCAGCGTACGAGGAATATTGCGTCATCGAGCTCGGCGTCGTATAGGAACTTAAATACGAACTTTGTAAAGACGACGAGCCTTTGGGGGCTGTTGTACTTCCATAAGATGGTGAACTGTATAAACTACAAAAACAAATGTCATTCGTACAAAGTAGTTTGAGCAAGACAAACAAACAAAAGATTTCAATGAAGTGAAAATAATGTAATTAGTTACCTATTGTAGTAGGGATTGGCACCGTAAAGAGAGCCGTAATCGGCCTTCTCCATCGAGTCTGGATAATCTTGCTCTTTCTCCTCTGCATTCTCGTCGATGTATAACTCGCCACCTGGCACACTCTCCGTCTCTGGGCAGTCCTGAACCTCATTCTTGACCTCTGTTTCTATAATACGATAGTCATATCGATTAGCGTGTTTTTTTTTATACCGACAGTTTTTAACAAAATTAACGAGCTTTCGAAAAAAAAATGCTGGTTGATTTCGGTAAATAAAAACATAAAGATATTATCTACTATTGGATTTCAAGCGACTTTGTACAAAAATCGAAACAAGCTGCTTAAGTGAAAATTTTATAGTCGTTCGCGACATAACTATCGTAAGTACTACAAAACGTCAAGTGAGTCGTTTCAAATTTTAACGAGAAATATAAAATTGTGCGATTATAAGTAAACATCGAGTGAAAGAAATTCAAAGAATAAGCGATAAAGAAAAAAAGAAAACTGATAAACGAAGCAATAACAACGATGTTTGTAAAATATCGATCAGCACGGAGTTGGAAGTTGGCTCGCCGGCGATATGAGTAAAGTCAAGGAGGCAGGAAGTTAGCCTACGCCAATGTCGTTATCTACCATTGTTTGCATTGCGAGGGTGCTGTATTGAGGCCTCCGTTGACGAAGACACGTTGCCAGCATTGTCTAAAACCCCTGCTGGTTTCGTCGGGTCATTGTCTTCGGTTAACATATCACTCTTCCTAAAATCACACCACAATCACGTTTTTTTTTATTTATACATCTTTATATTCATTAGTTTAATTTGATAATTAGTACATACGTCTAAATAACATTCGAAAATGTACAAAATGTTATTCATACGGCAATTTACAATTAAACAAACCAATGTTAACGTTGAATGTTCATATGTGAAGGTAATTGCATTTTGAAGAATATTCAAAATTGCGTACGACTCGTAAACGCATTCGTGATATTATACTGAATTTCAATTGATCACGTATTATCGATCCATTGTGAATTACGGAATTCAAGGTCTTGGCGTAGTATTTATTAATTACGGTAGTGATAACTTCAAAAATATTCGTTGAAATGGTCGATTGTCAATTTATAAGTATTATACGTACTATTATATGCTACTCTCACAAATCATCTCGACCAAACGATTACTTATTGTTACGTATTTTTTATTTATTCTAAAATATAAATAATCTTGTAACGAGCGAAACTTTAAAAGTTCGATAGATGCTTTTTCTAACTTTTCAAATCAGAGCGTACGTTCATCTAAACGTGCTGTTCCGAACCTTTACACACCGAGCAATTGTACCATAGTCCTTTCTTTTACTGATTAATTTAGTACTTGGCTCTCGGTGTATTTTTCATCTTATTAATAACGTACGTAATTAATAGACTTTAGCAAAATGTCACGCAGCGAGTTGTTAAAGGTTGACCATTTAGCAATCGATATAAACGGTTTAACGAAACCTCGAAATAATTAGCTCACTGAGTAAATATTAATAATTGAATTACTGACCAGTTAACGTTTACACGTTGGATAAAGACGCCTTCGAAACTAATGATATCGATATCGATGGCAAAGTCACCTTTGAACATCCAACAAATAGTAGTAGATAGATTTTAAGGGATAATTAAAGATCGGCAGTCAATTGTTGTGGTGTGCAGTGTTGGGTAGGAGGAGAGAGGAGGGGGCGTTGCGCGGCCCAGCCAATGCGGCGGAGGGCCCCAACTTACTATCTTGTCGGCGCGCACGCGACGAACGACTCCGCCCTTTCGGCAAACCGGCAACCGAATATAACTCTCCGAGGCAAAAGATCGTGCAAAATTACAGCCCGATAAGTACTTTTACTCACAATGGAATTTCCAGTTAAAATATGTATTTGCGAAAGTTGTAGGTAATCTCCTACATAGGTACCGATGAACTTTCCTGTTTCCTAATTTGATAGAGAGAGGGAGAGAGAGAGAGACACACACACAGATGAATAGTCATCTACTGTTAGTTGGAATTTTATTAGATGCCGTTGAAATTTAAGTTAATGTGGTATTGATGTGAAATCTATTGGAAAACCGTAAAAAATTACTCAGAAAGTACACGTACGGATAAATGCATAAAATCATTTTTCCCAAGGGTTAGACAACAAATGGAATTACAATTCTTTAACGTTTATTATCGTTAAAAACATGAATGTTCGTGATTTTAAGAAGTGTAGAAGAATGATATAATAAAGCTCTATCGAAATAATCCGTTGAATGAAAATCCAAACGAAATCGCTTAACGAAAGAGCTTGCGTAAAAAAGCAAGACAATGCGTGGAAGGAATGCAACAACTCTGAGATAACAAGTAGCAGACGTAATCCAAACAATGGACTTCTCATCATCAGCCTTATCGTCGCGGGAACTATGCAGAAAAGTCTGCGTCCACAGCGTCGTAGTGATAAGCGAGATTTTATTGAATAACATTTAAGAAAAGAGACATTGGCTTCCAAGATGTTGGTACGAAACATTTGTCAGATTTGTCTCTTTGCCAACCCTCGTTAAGAGAATCGTTCATATTTGTTAATGAACAAAGTTCAATAAAAATTGCCCTTTTTAGAAGAATACTTGCTGGTGTTTGAAATATTCTAATACAACCACATAAATAAATTGTTTTTATATTCTTTGACAAATTAAAAGAAACACTTGACTTTTTTATTACCGATAATGGGTTGATGTTGCTATTTTCTTCGTGAAAAGATTGTTTACATTTACGTATCCAAATGTACAACGCGTAGTGCTTTTTGCGTAATTTTATTCAAGCGCATAGTTTGATATAAAAATTTGATGTGTCTGACGTTCCAAAATACAAGTCAATTTAGAATTCAATCTAGAAATTTAAAAACCCAAGCGACACATTTCGATAAATAAACAAACTACGTGTGTATTTTAAAATGAAAAACAGACGTTCCCCGTTCCAAGAAAGCATAGTTGCTATTTTGCACCTATACAGAGTTTCAGGTTACTGCATTTTTTTGAGATCAAAATTTTTTTTCCCACGAATGTTATTAAGCAATTCGGCATTTAATTAACAAAACATATTAGTTTTATACATCCACAGATCGAAAATATCGCTAGTAAAAGGTTTGGAAAAAAATCTCTATTCAACTGTTATTGCCTCAATTATTTTATCAAATATTTTGTATTGATTTCAAACTTTTCAATTATTAATTTGCCAATACGATACGCATATGAAAATGTGCTGAATTGGAGGTAAATGTGACGATAAATAATAAGAATTGCGCACAACAATAATCATTCGACAAATAAACAAATAAAGTAGACGATGTGGTACGCTCGGAAAAAAATTGATTAGCCGCGAAAATAGCGTCGAAAATAGCGTCGAAAATAGCGTCGAAAATAACGTCTAGATCAGATCTAAAATCTATCGTAACGTAGGTAAAATACAATTGGGGAAAAACAGAGGAAAATGGTTGATTGTATTATTAAAGTAAGCGAAACGACATTGTATTTATTTAGATGGGAGAGAAAGAGAGTACACGCACCTTGAGCGTTTAACTGGTTGGGACATGTGCCGCTTGCATCTAATTCGGCTTGTTAGCGGTTAATGTATTTTAATTGGACGAGCGCAACATTCGTTAGGTCGTTCAAGGTGCCGCCAACAAATGGATTTCCCAAGATCGCACTCGTGTGCAAAGCTATGCGTAATTCGATTAAACACTCGGGTACTTGCTGCACATGTACTTGCGCCACTCAAACCGTTTGTCTTTATTTTTTACGAGCGACAAGGTTATTGATTTTAACACGACCAATGAAATTTTAATCGAATCGTTGATACAATTGATTGCCTCGATCCTCGTCGTTGTAACAATGTTTTTTATCGAAGCATCAACGACTCCGGTCCCACGCGTTGAACATTTATCACATATGTACAGGCGTACGGCTTTTTCCCGTATTGGCGCGGCGCGTTTTTCTCGACCTTGGCTAAACTTTCTCTGTGCGCGTGCATGGCTCACGCATGTCAAGCAGATGTAGCGCGCAGCCCTCTGCCTGCTGTCCTCTATTATACGGACGTACATATACATATCTGCCTCTTTTTTCTGCCCCGAGGGCAGTTCCGTACAACAATTGACCAGTCTTGGCGTTAAAAAGAAAAAAATAAAAAAAACAAGAACGTAATACGTGACAATCACGTTGGAATGACATCATTGATCTTTGAAATTTTCATAAGAATAATCGCTTGAAATTCAAGCCCTGACGTTTGAGGAATCGTTCTCTTACATACGCGTAGCGTTATGAATGAAAGAAAATCGATTCTTGGAATGTATCAACAAACAAGTCTCTGCACGCTCGTTAAAAAGGCTACTTACGCCTCAGAGCTTGAGCTTCGTTAAAGAGTACTTAATGCACATAGCAATAGCGACATTAGCTCGTCGGAACGACTTTTATAATACGTGTATTATGTACCTCATCAATACAGACGAGTTTCGAATCCAGCGTCGTAGTCGGCGGCGATTCCCACATCAAAAAACGCACTGGCGAAAGCTCCTTCTCTCTGGCACGTAATAAACAACACGGCACTGCACAATAAAAACACACGCACACGCACGCGCGCATGCACAACGAAGACAGTACGTCGTCGTAGTCGTGCTTTTTTATTTACTTTAACGCTGTTATTATTGTTATTTATCTGTTGTGCGCACTTATACCAAACCAAGCTCGCACCTGCGCCGGCGGCGGCTGTACATCCTCCCGCAGGTATTACAGACGAGCGACACACACATACACGGTTGCAGGGCTTCTTCTTATTACACGCCACGATAAGGATTCTCTTCCTTCCTTCGATACTCGCACCTTTCCTCTCTCACATGATGCTTTAACGCGTCACGTAGGTGGACGCTATTGCAACAACGCGACACAAAGGCCAACCGTAAAAAATAAAAAAAAGCTGCGTTGTGTGTGCGTGTGTGTACACACGAGAGAGAAAAAGAGAGAGAGAGAAAGAGAGAGAGAAAGAGAGAGAGGGGGGAGAAAAAAGGACTGCTCAGTTCGGCGCTCGACTGCCTTGTGATGCTGGCTGCTCTGCTGTGGAGCTCTCTACTACTACTATGCTTGCGCGCACCCCCGCCCCGGGATCACGTGGGACAACGCCGCTGCTGCTGCTGCTGCTGCTGCCAACTCCGCCGCCGGCCGGTTTGCGCGCATACACACGATTGTATGTGCGTCGCAAATACGCGCGCGCGTGTTTGTGTACGTACGCTGCGTGTGTTAGCGAGGGGCCGCTTAATTAGAGAGAGAGATGCCAGGCTGTAAGGGATGGACGATATTAATGGCAGGATGAAATGATAGACACGCCAAGAGAGGCTGTACATGTAGAGCTAGAAAGAGAGAAAGTGGTTGGGGTGCCAAATGTGTACGTAGACTGTGTGTACTCTTTCTCTCTCTCGCTCTCTTTCTCTGTAATGCTATGATTTCGATGTCTATTATCTTTCCGATACGTTATTTTCACACTTGGGATTACGTTAACGTTTTTGGGATTCGTTTAACGATTACTTCAGTTGGATTTATTTATTAATATCTGTTCAAACGCTCATCTTGAGGTTCTTCAATTATTTTTTATTTCTAAACATAAATAAGTCCTATTCAGAAACATATCGTCGAATGGTCAATTAATTATGGATAGCGAATACTTCCTAACTTTTCACGTTATCTTCCACACGCAGACATAAAAATGTTTCGTTTAATTAAACGAACGAAATTAAAAGAGAGGGAAAGGACTGACATATGCTGTATGCGAAGGACCCCAACGCAAAGTAACGTAATATTTAATTCGACGACTACACACTGATTAATTCCGTTGACAGCCATTCTCAATCTCCCCTCAACACAATAATAAAATATGCATCTCACTGATTCCATCATTTAACCCTTTCGACTTTGAAAAAAAAGACATTCTTGATCGTGGTGATTAAGACGGCAGACGCGAGTGAGATAAATAGGAGGTATATTAATAGAGAGGGAACAACGATAAAAAAAGAAGCGAGACTGACGACTAGAGACACTCGTTCGAATAATTGTGTAACGGGCGACGCGTAGGCTGAATCACTCGCGGAAACAAGACTGCGCATTCCGGCCCTTTAATAATCGTGCCTCATTGCTGCGCACACGCACACATGCAAACAACCGCAATTAATAGCGAATCCAACATTTAAGTGCACTATTGGGTTACTCCCCTCTCATCTTCATTGGTCTCGCTTTAACCACGACGATTTTCGACTTTCCCCAATGTAATATAATGGATTTTTTGAAAGACAGTTCAGTTTCTAGAATATTTTATCGACGCGAATATTTTTACACAACCACCCAAGATTTTAGCATTTATTAATTAGCTATTTTTAAGCAATCCACGCTTGTGTATTAGTCAATGATTACATATTTATTTTTGGTTTATTTCTTCCTCGTATTTGTTGTTATGTAACGCGTATCTTCTAATGCGGACGTTAGCCTATCTTCGAAGCCAATTAGCGTTCAAATAAAATATACACGGTGAGTAATGATTTGGATATATGCTAATTTGCCTGTACACCTCGAATGGAAAGTTAATTTATATACCGATCCTACATACTGATAACGATTTCTTATATACGATTCGTGTGATCCTCCTTAGATATTCTCACAGTAGTTAAAATAAGTCACAATTTCATCGTATTTTGACGGTCTTTATCGATACAAGTAAACGGCAATTAATGACAAACTCGATAATCATGGAGATATATAATACAACGTCGACCCATAATATAGACACCTTGTCTAGTGCTCGCGTGCGTTTTTCTCATGTCTGCACCACCTGTCGCGACGACGACGACGACGACGGCGGCACACCCGCGACATCAAATCTTTCTCTCTCCCTCTCTCTCTTTTGCGGCACCTTTCGGCGCGACGAAACTGGTTTCCTTCGAATAATAATAACTGTCGTCTCGCTTTACAACTTGTTCCACCTCCTCCTGTACTCCGTTTTCTCTCTCTCTCTCTCTCTCTCTCTCTCTCTCTCTCACTCTCTTACTATGGCTGCAGGTAGAGCGGATTTTCGCGTGAGTTGCCACGACGATGGGTTTCGCTGATGTTTTATTTTATATATATATACATATGTGTATATATATATATATATATATATATATACACACGTATATCTGTGAGGCTTTTGATAGGCTTTTTATCATCGTACGCGCGCGAGAGTGAGAGAGTGAGGAGAGAAAGATAGCGGTCATTGTGATTTCTCAATTGATCGGCATGGTTATTCGATCGCCGATGCTCGTATTACTTTTAAGCGGCCTCGGTTACCGATAAAACTTGTCAGGCTTAAAAAAAATTCGTTGCTCGTACACATACTTCCTCTCTCTTTTTATTTCTCTCGCGATGCGGTACTATATACACGCGGGAAAATTGATTTTTCACCATATTGCTTTTGGCGCATAAAATATGCAAGCTTAAGAGTGTTTCATTCTTCAAAAGAATATCGATTTTCGTCTACATCCGTTCTTCGTAGCCCGAATATGGTGCTAACTGAATTGCTCATTACACCCGCAATCAATCTCTTCGATAAAAATAAAACAAATAATAAAAGACGCTTAGAGACGAAGAGCACTCAAGTTTTGTCCGAAAAGAAAGAGAATGCTAAACGTATATAAGAACTGGTGTCGTATTTCGCGAGCCATTATCAGCCTTAAAACGCATTACACGAGAGTTTTTTTCGTTCGTGAGAGGTAATGTTTACCATACAACGACGAAAATTCCCTTGGCAGAAAAGTGCAGAAGGAGAGAATGAGAGAGAGAGAGAGAGAGCGCAAGGAGTCTTACGCGCAGACTCTCTTTCTCGGCATCAGGGACGCTTTGATGGATTCTCGTATTTCGCTAAAAGTTCTACGTCGTTGCGAGAGAGAAAGAGGATAAAAAGAACGCTTGGAAGGTGACTAGGAGAGAAAGCACCAAGATTGACGGCGTCGGAAGACTATTTACCGAGGAAAGATTCTTCTTTGCAGCAGAAAGGGGAAAGTTGAGTTTCTTGCGTTATCATACTTCCAAAGTTGTTATATACAAGCATCCAAAAATACAAGTTAGTTTAATAATTCCCTCAAATATCGATTGGAAAATTCAAAACAATTTCGTTTTCTTGAGAATTTTAACAACCCGCATAAAGTCTTGTTTACCGGTCCAAGAAAATGCGTGAGAAACTCCCACACTTCGGTCCTCCTCCACCAAAAAAAAAAAATCTGCTACGATTCCCCACTCGACAATTACACTCTCATATAAGTAATCTCGGTATCTTTCGCGTGCATCGCGACCCATTTCTCTCAAAAGATCGAATAAGATTTCGAAAAAAGAGCAGTCTTTCGTTGGTGAGTAACTTTTCGAGGGCCATACCAAAGCGCGAGAGCCATTGTAGCGTGAAAAAAATGTGAACGATATTATAAAGGATCGAGAGCAGATTAGGCCTTGGGGGCCATACTGCGGCAGCAGTATCCGTCGTGTGTTACGTAAAAACCCCGCTAATCCGCTATTGTTAGCTTGCCTTTTGTCAAAGCCCGATGCTTGCGTCGAACCCCGCGCTCTCCCAAACATATGTGACGACGGAGAATGCGCACGTTTACGTTGTAATTATTTTTCAAGCATTTTCCCCGGCTACCCAACAATCTGTATACGTCCTTTTGGGAATCTGTCAATTGTTATTTTGCAAGTGCTCAATGATACACTCAGGGGGATGTATAACACGTGGCTTTGTGTAGTTCAAATATTAGTAAGAGGAACGGATTTAACGTTTCTCGTTAAATCAATTGTAAATTGGGTTATTCTTTCAAATTCAAAATCACGAAATATTACGTATACGGAACGTATATTTTCACTTCTTGTCACGAACCGCATAAAAATGCAAAGACAAAGGAAAAATTATACAGAAATATAAAATGATTAACACGTAATCCGTGTGTCAGAAGCCAAAAATAAGTCGTCGCAGACGCGGATAATCTCGTCAAAAATCTGCTGATAATCGAGAATACAGCGTTACACGGACGGGGAAGGAGGCTCCTAAATAGCATAGCTTCTAAGAAAATAGTTCACACACACAAAGCCGCGAAGGAGAGGCGAATATTACGCGACGACGATCCAACTCTACATACGTATCTACAACACAAAGTACAGGGAGGCGCGCACGTGAATGAGAGAGAGAGAAAGAAAGTCGAAAAAAGGAGAGCAAAAAAAGAAGAGCGACGAAGAAGAAGAGGCGAGGGAGGAGCGCGGCCAAGTGTATACGATCGAGCGCGAGAGGAAGATACGACGTGACGCGCGAGAGCTCCGGAAGAATGGCGTTTAGCCCTATATGTAGTCGACGAAGACCGCGAGGCAAGGAGGAGAAGAAGCCTAATGGTTACAAGTTCTTTTTTTATGTGCATTTTCAGGTATCTCTCGCGCTCTCTCTCTCTCTCTCTCTCTCTCTCTCTCTCTCCTTTTCTCTTGCTTTTGTCCTCTGCTCAACACCACTTTGTCGTCCCTGTATTAAGTTCTCTTTTGCTGCTGGTATCATGGTGGCTTGTTCTCGTGACGAGTACTTATTCGATTGCAAAAAAGGCGAAATGAATGTTAGTTATGCGGAGGAATTAGAACAATTGTTTGGTGATTTATCTCACTGATAATAATGTTTGCATCTCGTTTATTTTTCAATTATAAATGCACCACTTTGCATTATATTTACACACATTTAATAACAACTATGTCGCTGTCGGGATATGGCAATAAAGATTGAATACAATAAAGATCTATTCAAACATTTTGTTGCTGGAGTTTAAAGATTCTGCGTTGTTTGACCTTCGGCACGTTTTTATTTCTATTACTTTTTCTATATATTTTGTACGACATGTCGTAAAAAATAGTGGTTAGGTATAGTGCTACATATGAATACGCGTTTATTTTTACTCGATAACAATTGTATTAGAACGTTATTTTTATAAAGCAAGACATTTATACGCATGCTTTATTTAAAATTATTGTGCGTGAACAAGTAAATTTCCTGGAGAATATCGTTGTACAAGCATAAACACAACTGAACGATAAATTTGACGTTCTGCAAAATCAACACTCTCCCTTTCGTGTACAATTTATCAGACAATTGAAACAATCGCTCGTGGAGATTTACGCTTTAACGTCGCTCGTAAAATAAAGCGTTTAATCAGGTGGATATAGGCGCGAGTAGAGAAAAAGACGAAGGTGGAAGATAAAGGAAAGTCGAGAACGGAGTACAAGCGAAAACGTATGTTTGGTGCGTGATGCGGCCCGCACGACCACCCACGTGCCGTCTCAAAGGCATATAATACAATTCTCCGTGGCTAGGGGCTTTAAAAAGACGCAAATTACATTCGCGGTTTGTGTACAAACGATTGTTGTCGCACATGTGTACATGTGGCCACCGCTAGAGATGCCTGCATCAACGAGGCGCACGTGCTTTCGATGCTATGTCTATCTTCTTCTATAGGTATCTAGATGGGGGCTGTTTTGTTTTGTCTCGACAAGTTTGATGACTACTTCGATTTCAATTGATATTTCAATTTTCCTGTTTATAATAACTTATCAGGCGGTCGCTTTATCGAGTCATGCGTAAATAATTGTGCCAAAACAGACGATGAATATTTCACTTTTCGATAAAGCTCGTCACTTCAATAAAAAAGGAAAAACACGATAAATTGCGGTTTTCGGTAGAGTAGATACAGGCGTGAACAGCAACGAGAGAAATGACGATATAGACAATGAAGAACGTAAATTTGCTTGCACCCTCTCATCGACTCACTTCGCGCGCGAGTGCAGCTCTCTCTCTCTCTCTCTACCTCTCTCTCTTTCTCTCACCCACACTCGCACACGCGGCAGCTGTCACCTTACACCAATGCAGCCAGCAAAGAGAGAGAGAGAGAGAGAGAGGGCCCGACCATTCTCGACCTATCTCTTGGATCTTTGTAAACATGTCGTGAAATCCGAGTATTCCGTGCGCCAATGGCGTAGTCAGTCCCCGCGAGCAAGCTATATACTTCGCGAGTGGCTTTTACCCTTAGGACCCCCCCGAGCACTTTCGCTACTGATGCCGCTGCTGCCGTCAACAAGGTTTTCCTTCTATACGTAAGGTGTTTGCCTGTGTGTGTATATATATATATATATATATATATATACTTATCAGGACTAATTCGCTTGGACTGGTTCTCTCTTTCTTTTCTTTTCTTTTCATTTATAAATACGTGAAAATATCTTACTGTCAAATCTTATTGTAAACACGAGTACGAATTGTACGTACGCACATTAACGTGAGGATCGTTCAACAAAAGTACTACACTTTTGTCGCTCTTTTAGAATAATTTAAGGTCATTTTTTCACGCATGAATAATCTTACTTTGACTGGCTAACGATCGTTGAAGAGGAACGTTTATTCGAATTACAATACGATAATTGAAAATTGAACGTTCGGTTTTCTTAAGGCTTTTGTTCTTTAAAAAAGATACGTCTGTAAAAAATGCTCAGAGGATGTTTACAACTTTTCAACAGTTAAGTTGGTTAATAACTTGAGCAAATTAGTTAACAGTTTATAAAGTATAATAAAAGTAATTTCAAAGGAGATAATACAGCTTAGATGAATAGCAAAATCTCGTTTGTCTGGGTAACCCCTGGCAACGTGCTGATGCTTGGCAGGTCGCCGTCACCACCGCTGCCATCGCACTGTGACGTCACTAAATGGAGCGCACATCTTTGTTCCGCCCTAACAAAAGGATGTCAGGGTCTTTTCGCGCGTCGGAGATCTCTCTCACTCTCCCTCATCCGTCTATCTTTCATCTTTTCTCTCTTATTGCTGTTCTTTGCGCTTTGAGAAGAAAAGCTTTAGCTGACGTGATTGCGCTCTTACAATGTTATAACGATCAGGTTGCAATCGCTTTTCATATAGTAGTTTTCGTTAAAAGCGCATAACGATCAGGGTGTAGATTTGATGAAAATTCGTTGAAAAAGTGTCTTCACCTATTATTCTTTGTCCCCCCCTCCCTTCCTTCATCCCCCACACACACATCTTTCTCTCTCGCCCTCACTTATCTGGTAGATAAAAATACACGTAGTTTGCAGAATACCGGACAGGTTCTCGTATTCGGATCTCCTATACACAGATATATACGAAGTTTGCATGCTGCGAAAAGATGTTATCATCACCGAGCACGCTCTTCTCTCTTTCTCTCCTCTCTTTATTTATGTCGATTCTGCTTTCTTCGCAAGCCCTGCTGAACCGTTTGCCTTTATTTCCACCTGTCTGTAATTTCAGCAAATCATACTGCAAATTACCATCTGATTTTTTACGTTCAATTTGAAATAATATTAAACAAAAAATTATAAAGAAAACATTTTTAAGCTCTGAAAACATATTGACCAAGACACGACAGCAGCAAGTGGTTGGTCACGGTAACTCGATGAATCTCACGCTAACCGGCACATACGTGTTAAGTAATCGTGACACAAGTGAATTAAGAAATTGACTGGTGTGCAGGCAAGTACCTTGCTCCAATGATTTAAAAATCATTTTTCAATCTATACACAACGCAACGTGAAAAATGAAGTAACGAATAAATAAAGAGGCATGTATGTGACAGATAAAGTGAAAAAGACGGAGAACCACGGAACGCGCGCAACGGTGAAACATAATCCAGGTTGCACCAGCCGGCGCAGCTTCTCTCTCTCTCTCTCTCTCTCTCTCGCTCTACCTCCCGAGAGAGGCTTAGCCATGCGGACTGCGGCCGAGCGAATCAGATTACATCTTACGCTCTCTCTCTCTCTCTCTCTCTCTCTCGCAAGCTTATCTTCATTCCAGCGCATCTCGCATTCGTCTTTTTTTTTCTCCTCTCTCGTCTCGGTATGCATCACGCTTCATTTCGCATCGACGAACACGTCGAGCGTGAGCTGATTCCATGGGGATGCCATACATATTTTCTTTTTATTTTGTCGGTTTAATTTGGTGGCAATAATTGTATTAGAATATGCATTTCTCGGGTGCTTCTTTTATCTCGATGGAAATTAATATTTGTGAGTTTCTCGGAGAATACTTACGACGCTTTGCTGATCTCGAGGATGCGTCCTCAGGTAAGCTCATATTCCATGGGCTTCTATCCAAGAAGTCTAGATATCAAAAATAGAAAACTAAGGTAAACTTTTGAGGACGAAACAAAAAGATTGTCGGTTGATTAATGAAAATTAATAACGTTTGATTTAAAAAAATATTTATTTTCAATAAACTTTCATTAGTAATATAAGTGGCTAATATTCACAATTGTTTGTTTATACTTATGTTTAGTTGGTGAAGAAACCGTGATGGTTAATTTGAAGTGAATTTATTATTAAAAATATCTGATGATTGAATAACCTAAGGATTTGAAAATCATTCGGTATCGGCTGTGCTAGTCTGTAAAAATACTGGGGTTTGGCCACTTTGTGCAACTTGTATTAGCTGTGGTTGAGTTTGAATGGGTGTAGCTTGAATGATTATTGGTTGATTATTTCCACTTTGCACTTGCATCCGAATCATTTGTAACTGTTGAGGTGTCAATTGGATCTGCAATTTTTCGTTTTTTCATGTAACTTATGAAAGTTTTATCAGTAATATTTCTATATCTTTGATTCATACTCACAGGAATCTGTTGAATTTCTCCACTGGGTGTAACAATTTGTTGAACTATTTGTATACCTCCATTTGTCGAAGTTGCAGTTTGTTGAGGTTGCTGTATCTGTATAACTTGTTGGCCACCTTGTTGAGGATTTTGTACTGTAAGGGTTTGGGCTGTACTAGTAGTTGTATCCTAATAAAAAAGTCATAGTTAACATTTTGAAACATCTAACAAGTTTTAATGTTATGGAAATTAACATAATGTTATGAAAATTATTTAGTTTATTTTACAATCGATAAACTGTACTTACTTCCACAGAACTACCAATATTGATCGCTTGAATTTGACCTGTGGAAGGTTGAACTATTTGAATAGGTTGCGAAGTTGCTGCATTGCTTTGGACACCTTGATTAGCTGACACCTGTTGTTGAGCTAGCTGGAAGTAGTATTGCACTTGATCTGAATTCATAGACGTTCGAACAGGACTATCTGTTTGGGCTTTACTTTGTTTTAACTCATCTCTTGGAACGATATCGATGAGAAAATCAAATTGATCATATTTAGTAATAGCCATTGCAATATCATTCCTTTGAAGCGTTCTCCTTTTATTATCTTCTGTGTGTACCCAAGCTCTAAGAGTTAGTTCGTGTATAAATATTTCTGCTGCTTTAGAAAATAGCATAGGAGCTTCTGCACTTATCATTTTAACATCGCCATCCAATTTCATTATTTTTTTTATCCTTGCAAGTGGCAAAGACTGTGTTTTCAGGTCCATCTAAAATTGAATTATGGTTTGATACTATATTCGTATAAATATTTTGAATTATTTGTACAATAACTTGATAATGTACATACAGTAGTAATCTTTTTAATTTCATCATTAACTTTTGGCCAAAACTGTGTGATTGCCTGCTGGGCTTCAGAACTTCCTGGCGATGCAATTTGTAAATCGCCATTATCTCCTTCAACTTCACTATCATTACTTCTGAAAAAAATAGGCATAGTTGTTTATTAAAAATACAACATTTTTCATAAAAGAAACAAAACAACATAAGACAACTACAAAATACACACGATTTAAGAAACAACTCCATAATAAAATCTAAACTTCGTCAAGAAATACAAAATAAAGTCTTAAAAATACAAGTGTTTTGAAATGAAAATATGTAAATAATGTTTTTAAAGAACTATACCGCCAATAACATAACCTAAATTTGGGAATGGCGATCGTTAGCACTTACGTATTTACGAAAAGAACTGACATTTTGCCCTCGTGTATTCTAAACTAACTGAGTTGCTATTAACAATAATGTCGCCACATTATTTGGTTAATAAAATTCGCAATTACTATTATGTAAAACGTTTGTTTTCACTTAAAAACAAAGTAAGACACTTAATCGCGATATAGTCAATTCGAATACTGTTTGATACCTCATAAGTGTAATTCTAAGCTTTGGTCATTTGTCGATAGGTGGCAATAGAATTTGTCAACAAAGCAAAACGTGAGGTTATTGCGCGCCTATTTTTGAATCGTTTGGCATTTGGGAGATAATTATACAATTACATTGACTATTCGAAATAGAATTTTGTTCGAATTAATCCAATGTAACAATCATCCACTCCGATAAAAATAAAATAAAGGTAAAAAATTGTTGCAATAGAAAATGTATTTTTCGACATTACATAAAATAGACGATTCGTACATGTAACAAACAAATACAAATCGAACAAAGATACAAAGTAACACACGAGAGTCAGTCAGGTGTTGATAAGATACTATTAAAATTAGTGACGAGCTGCTTTATAACTGCTGATTTTCATAAAAACATGATTAAGAATACTCTTAGCAGTCATTGTTTCACTGTTATTGATGCGCATCATTGCACCAAATTCACGTATATAATAGTCTAATTCTTTCTCATTTGTCGTGTCACTATCAGTCAGGTATTTATTGGTCAGTTGTGAAAGTTTTAAATAATTCGAACTGAAAGCTTCATCCAAGTCGTACAATTCCAAGGCAGGTGGAGGAAGGTCTTGAAATGTTGGTGGAAATACCTGAAACAACGATTTTTCGTTGGAACATACATTAATTATTCATAATGTACAACGTATAATTTCAAGACTAATAGCGAAAGTCTACAGATGCTTGTGTCGGCGGTAAAGGTGTTTCAAAGTTTGGAGCAATCAAACTCAATGGCTCGTGCTTCACATCCAAGTCTTCGTAGGCTTTCAAGCTCGCCGGTACCAAGTCCAGACTAATCGAATACAAATCATGTTTGAAAAGTTTCGTGTACTCTCTGGGAATATCGACGCTATCCAAGTCTTGGGTGCAAACTTTCGGTTTGTCAGCTTGCTGGGTGATATCAGGCACAAAACTATACTCCCAGAACTGAAAATTCGTATTTTATTTTTATAAACATAGAAACGACAATATTTGTATGAAAAAAATATTCTAATGCATACATCTCCGTCGTCGCTTTGTAGATCGGAGGTATCTATTGCTTCGGACTCGAAAAATTCGAAAATCATCTCTCTAAACGTATCGTTATTTTCCTTGTCAATATACGAATCGGTGAGAAGTTTTGTTGAACCTAGAACTACAAGTTTGCCCGTTGATTTTGACGAATAATAAGCACAAATTGGTCGATTCGTAGGAACGGTAATTGTGCCACTTGATACCGCAACTGTGGATGGTTTCGCAACGTTCAACGTAGCTCCGTACGGGTATAAAAACTTGAATCTACAAATATTTTGTATTGGTCGTTAGGAACTAGTACTTCAATAAAAGAAACTAAGTCGATACTTACTGTCTACCTTCGTGATTTTTTGAAAATACCGATTTGTTGGATAATCCTTTGATAATAATACTTTCTTTCGGGTGCAAAGTTCTGTCATAAGTCATTCTGGCTACGCAATCTGTGTAATTTTTATGGATAAATCAACGACACTGACGTCAAATGTACATGATAGAGGCGAGTAAATTTTTATTTACCATTATTTATCATAATACCGAACTCTTCGAGTAAAAAATTAATATTAGTGTTGAATCTTTTCTCTCCGCCTTCTCCAAGTGTAACCAAGACATTTCCACCTGACGTAATAAACGATCTTATCGAGTTCACTTCCAATTCTGTAAACTTACTCTTTGGTCCTGCTAACATTAGTATCTTGCCTATTGCAAGATGCTCCGTAGTCAATACTTCTGTATTTCTATAGCACGTTACGGTATTTAGTCTCAATTAAAACTTGATCAAACATTATTTTCGAATTAATACTCACTCGATGAATTTCCATTTCGATTTCAATTTGCGCTGTAAAACTTTATACTCGTCGTTTAGTTTTTTCTCATTTTTTGAAATGTCGTAAATCACAGTATTTGAGTTGCCGTCATGAACAGCAGGTATTGTACTGTTAGTCATCTTCTTTTGTTGTTTTATTTAACGAAATGTGTCAACTCATGTTAGCGGTCTAAAATAAAATCACAATACAAAATAAATAAGCGAGTGACGTTGCTATTAGCAACCGTTTCATATCAAAAGGGACTTTTCAATTCGTTTGGTTCACACCAATCGCAACAATACACTCTTTTAAAAACAATATAACGTCTACGCATACTGACTACGTTGTCTGTTTGAAATAAACACCGAAAATAATTTTACGTTTAAAGTCTATTTTTTATGTTTCGTTCAAAGTTTTGAATTGCAAGATTTTTCATGTCTCTGTTAGTATCGTGGGCAATCTGCGCAAAAATATTTTACAGAGGAAAACAACAGAAAAATGCTAAAAATATCCTCATACGCGACTAATTCCAATTTCGAATTGAAACATTCAATTCTTTTAAACTAGCACGTATTACGCGTTTCCCGCCAAACATTGCAGACGACGACACGAGGCCGCGTTAGTAGTCGTTGGACACTCCAAATTGTGTTCCATCTCTTTGTCCAGATGCATATGGCAGGAGCGACGGAGACGGTAGTTTTTTTGAGACGGCAAATTAATATTTCGAGATCAATGCATCTTTGACAATGGCTATGGCGTCACAGAGTGATCACGAGTTAAAGCGGATCCTCGCGAGCCCTGTTAAAAATGCCGGGAAACAAGGCTCCATGGCACCGCCGCTCACGGTAAGCGTGAACGTTCTATTTGAGGTTATGTTCTCCATGGCTTCTTCTGTAAATAAAGTTGTTTAAATGTTGCAGACAAATGTGCCAAGACCGAGCACGTCTCAGGCCAATCCACAGATGACGATGGTGCCTATGGCGCCAGTTTCTGGTGGCACTAAGGAACACGATGAACCTATCTTACAGTATGTGGCACTGGACATTTGTTTGGGTTTTTACCTCACTTTCTTAATCTTTCTGTGATACTTTTAGAAATGTCGTGTCGACAGTTAATCTATGCACAGAACTGGATTTGACCTATATTAACGTGAGGACAAGAAATTCTGAGTACAATCCTGCTAGGTTTACCGGGCTGGTTATGCGGATACGTTCTCCTAAAGCTACTGCTTTGATCTTCCGTTCAGGCAAATTAGTATGTACTGGAGCAAGGTGCGAAGAAGATTCGTTTCTGGCTGCCAAAAAATTTGCAAGAATCATTCAGAAACTTAATTTTTCAGTAAGTAAACGGAATGAAAACAAATGTCGCAATTTATTAAGTTGATATCATTCAATGATGGTCCATCCAACTATTCAGGTCAAATTTAAAGACTTTAAAATACAAAATATTGTGGCAACGGCTGACTTCAAATTTCCAATTAAGCTGGAAGATATGTGTGTAGGACACCAACAATTTGCCAGTTATGAACCTGAATTATATCCAGGTTTAATATATAGAATGGTTGCCCCGAGAGTAGTATTACTTGTTTTTGTGAATGGAAAAGTCGTTTTAACAGGTGAGAAAGTACAGAAAATTAACAAGAGAAAATTTACATACCACATTACTGTATGAGATTTTTAACATTTTAGGTGCTAAGAATCGTCAAGACCTGAAAGATGCAGTGAGTGTAATATATCCAGTTATTAAAAGCTACAGAAAACAGTAACTTTTTCATGGATTTTAATCAACACTCAAAATGCAATATCACAAGTCAGAATAATTATTTATTTGTACTTAAGTAAGACTTTGTAAGACTTTTTTTAATATTTAAAATATAATTTTGTTAATAAAACGTATGCAGCTTCATTTCAATCAAAAATATATTTTCTCAAATCTAGTTGTAAATTATACAGAACGTCGTTCGATAAACTCTAGAAAGTAAAACAGCTATAGAATTTTTAATTAGATATGTCACAATAAATATATCTTACGTTGTCAGTGTGACAAATGGGAACAAAAATATTACGATATTTGAGTACTGTGGACATAGAGAAAACTTTCGCTGTAATAAATATTAAACATTTATCATGTCGTCAACATTAATAAATACAATCTTGTAAGTTCATTTTTTGTGTCTGTCTTGTATAATTTAAAATTTAAGAATTTTGTACTGTGCTTATAAAAGCCTGAAGAACTCTCAGACACGCATGTACATTTGACGTCTGTTTTTAACAGGCTTATTACTCTTCCTGGGTTTTAATATTACGAATATTGAAAAGACTTTCTTGAAATTGCAGATGACATGTACATTTATATGATATGATATTTAATAACCGATATTAAATCCTTTCTTTGCAGCGATAGGCAATTTCTCACCTCGGAAGTACGGATTGTCTTCCTGAAAAGTCAAATAGTATTTTAACAACTGCTCTCTGCTTGTATAAATACAACGTGTCTGTATATATTGTACTTCACCTCAAATCGCTCAACAATCTGATCAAAATCAGCATTGGTAATGGGCATTCCAGGTACAACGTTGTTATCTTCATCGACGCTATTAGGACATTCGATCATATGCTCGGAATCACACATGCATTCTTGAGCACTTTGATAATCGCGGCTGAATGCCGCTGTATTCTCGAAATTCTCGATACATTGATTCTCGCCTACAATTAAAATTATTGGTTACTCTTCAATAAAAACATAAATGTGGTATTTCTGACAAAAAACATACTAGTGTAGCCAACGGGACATGGATTAGGTGGAGTGCAGTAAGCAGGCAACTGATTTTCAGTTTTCTCGTCCTTAGTTTTTCCAGCAGACGTAGCAGCAGCAGCAGCAGGAGCATTTCCTGGCTTTATCTTGTGTCTGTCATTGGGTTTGTAATTGTTGAGTTGTTGATGTGACCACAGAGTACTATGTTGTAAGTATTCCTGGTCGCGGATACTGGTTTTAGGATTAAGTGCGTCGATGCCATCATAGTCGATGGGCATTTCAATAGGCATTTCTTTATCTGGTAGTCCTCGACCGACATCGCGGTTGTCGATATACGAATCCTCGTCTGCGAGTTCACTACCCATACGCTCGATCAAGTTTTGCAAGAGCATATTGTCCATAAAATGATCAGCCTAAAAAACAGTCAAGTAGTACGAGTCAAAAATAGTCGGCCAAGTTATGGTAAGTCACGACATTCTATTGTGACAAGTAATAAGATATAATTATAAATTATATGGTGTTGTAGGAAACAAAACCATGGAATGATCTTTCATAAATTTCGTGTTGATTAAGATACAATGGCATCAGTGACCCTCGCTTCTATATTTTTTCATATGGATGACGTCGTTAAGAAGATAATTACATTTGTTTTTATTGACAATAAGTGTGAATATTTCATATTATTAAGATAACATATCTTAACTAAAATTAAAAGTATAAAACATTGTTTTAAAAAATTGCATTAACAGTACGTAATTATAGGACTGAGTTTTTTAAATAGAACTGGAGTATATTATATGATGCTTTGTGTGTAATGTAAAAGGATTCGCAATTCATTATTATAGAAGTATTCTGTTTAATAAACTTACTTTGAAATCAGGATAAAATGTTGCCTGCGAGCACACAACTATACCGAGGAGAAGAATGAAGCGATACATCTTGAATAATTCAAAGCTGCTTCTGTAAACAGGGAAAAAAATATGATTTCAATTGATCAACAGCACCATTTTGTATCGATCACGTTAATAACACTACAAGCCATCTTTATTCGGCAAAGAATTTTCACGTATTTTACAAATATAGCTCTCTCCCCTCGAAAAATAACAATTTGACAAGCCAAAAAGCAACAAAGTCTGGATCAACAAGTTACTCGCTATCATCATATAGCAATACACCATCATAATCATTAACCCCCCCCCCCCCTCTCCATATGTTACCAAATCCACAGACAGCTCTTATTGTGTACTGAGACATACTCGAGGACGTATGAAATCGAGGCGACAATATAATCCACGAAACTCTCGACAATCTCATAGACTGCAAAGCAGGGATGAATGTATGACGACAGACAATGAACTTACTTGGGATACGACAAGAGTTGCAGCTACGATGAGAGAGCGAGTCCTCCTCCAAGTACGCAGCTACTTTTCCGGTTATCACGTCAACGTATAGAGTCTCGACGACGAGAGAGCGCATGAACCATCACCGCGAGGTAGTATTGATCGGAAGCGCGCGCCGACGGATATTCGTGTTCGTCTACTACGTACATATAGATATATACAAAAGCGTGCTTCAGCCTGTCTCTTTCTCTCTCTCTCTCTCTCTCTTTCTCATATACATTTCGAAAAATCGAAAATTCAAGTCCTCGGCTTTTTCATGACGTCAGTTCCCGCGTGCGTAAAAAATGAGGGTGAAATCGAAATGCGTTACAAGTTGACCTTTTGGGATTCGTTTACATAATACGTGTGTGCGTGTGTATGCGTATGTGTGTCAGCCTGTGATAATTGTTTTGCGTGATGCGTATAGAAATTTTACATATGGCAACATTTATTTACGTTGCGAGAGAAACAATCGGAAAGATAAAGAATGGAAGGTAGCTGTTAGAGATTTCTACTCTATCGCGTAATATAGTAATAATTATGATAGAATATCTACGTGATTTTCTCTGATTATATTTCTTCAGATTTTGCAGTAAATCGACTTCAAATAAATGTTATAATCATTAGCTTCGTTAACTAGTTAATAATGATTTGTTCCAATGATAAAAAATATCGTTAGGCTTTATCGTACGATGGCAGTAATGCTGATGTACATTCATCATATAGATTGCTCTCGTCACGTTCAACTGAGTGCACAATCAATAGAAAGTTCAATTTTAATGATTCTATAGTTCGTTCAATGATCTCATCCAAACAAAAACTGGAGCAATCAATTTATTTCGAAACTCGTTTGCAAACAATCATGGCTAGCATCCGATATTAATATGTGAAAGCAACGCGGACAAAGTACAAAACCGAATATAACTATAAAAATGTTAGATTAGCGTTTTATAAATATCGTAATAGTATATATATAAGGAATCTGTTTACCAGTAAACAACCGTAAATTCGTTTCTACGTAAAGCTGCGCGTATACGGATGAAACTTGAAAAGCTTTTGCCTCCAGTTTGCGCCATGATCAAAGCGACCGCCGAAGCCGCCCATCCTTCCTCTTGCCAATGTAATTTCACCCATACGTGCGCACGCGCGTTTACAATAAAGTGCTGTGACATCCGTATAAAACTAATTATTTTTCGCTTGAATAAACTGTATATAACGACTCAAGATAAGATTAGTGGTTTGTGGTTACGTAGCATAGCTTGGTAAATGACTTTTTAGTTTGCTAGCTAATAGCTTGTTTAATGCCAAAAGCGCGTCGAGAGAAATGGAGCGAAACTGCTGCGGGTAAAGGCTTACTGTTGTACTCATTAGTAGAATGCAGTTTCAGCTGTCCGGTCAGCCGGATGAAAGCTCTCGCGTTCGCTGGGTTTTATACGGAGAAATTGAGAGAGATAATGCTCGTTATAATCTGCTGCTTAACGTTTCGTAATCTTAAGTGTGGGCGTCGTTTTGTCATCAACTCAATTGATACGATGTTTTAGATTTTTTATGTTTCCTAAAAATTAAGTCCTTTTTTTGTTGACAGTTGCCACAGATTTCGCGTCTTTCTTTTCAAGTATGCGAAATATTTGTTTGGAAAAAACTTTTTTTCTCTCAATGGTTGAGAATAACAAATGAATTGAGTATCGTGAAACGATGATTAAAATATAGGATACTTGTTTAATAGTGAACTTTGAATAGCCACAAAGTATAGAACAGAGTAAAGTACGTACCAAATTAACATACAAGCATAGGACTGAAAATTTGGAGTAATTTTTTTGGGGCAAACGATCGATCTTCAACGTGTGTAAAAAATTTTACAAAAAGACCAATGGTTTTCAATATTTCTAGAGTAAACGTAAAGAGTTCATAGAAAAGCTCGTAAAAATTCATCAAAGCATTATTGCAGCGTCACAAAGAAATCTGGAGACTCGTTGTGAACAGACGAAAAGTACATATACATTTTAACCACAAGCAGAGTTTACATCAATGACAAGTTATCCACAGGCCAGAAGTCGTACAGGTTGCTGTTTTCTTCTTTTTCTTTTTTTCTTCGCCTTGAATCACATTGCTTTGAAAGTGAGAAGCCTCGGCACTGTGACTTGGAGTAGTTAACTGGAACTCCGAGAGCGAGTAATATACCTAAACAACATTGCTTCTCCACGGGCGTAGCAAAGTGGATGCAGAGAGAAAGAGAGGGAGCGAGAAAGAGAGACGAGAGGAAGAGGGAAATTTCAATTTAGACGTCTGGTTTATTCGCTCAACGCAAATTAGAGATATTTCATTTTCTTTTCCCTCCTTTTGCCGAGGTGATGGTGTCGATAGCGTCTCGCTGCCTATTATACCTTGTTTTCTGCTCTCCCCTCGTTTTCGTTATTCAATGTCTTCTTCATTTCCAGCTTTTAAATTTAATTTTACCTTGAATTATTCTAATTGCTCGTTATTAATTCAAGTCGACACGAATTTTCCATAAATTAATTGACATCTATCGGTACAGACTAACTCGATTTTCGACAAAAGTGATATTTTCGATAGGTGTAATATCGGACAATATTTTGAAAACGATTAACTTTATCGATGATGTTTACTTTCTCCATAGTTGAAATGCTTGCTTGAACAGATTGATGTATTAATATACCTGCTTTTCTCACGATGAAAACACCTAATGAAGGAATTAATTTCCCATGAAATAACAGTAGTGATAAACATAAAAAAAATCAATTGACCACAGAAACTCGATTTACCATAATTTAATGAGCCAATGATCGGAGTTCCAATAATTCTCCATTAAAAGTCTACAAGCGAGTGCGTGGGTGCAGTAATAGCAACAACAGCACGTTCACGTCAGCGCTCAGGGCCAAGGACACGCGGTTCGATGCAACCAAGAGCTTGTCGTTAAGGGAACCCACGCTCGCGCTTTGTAGCTCTCTCTCTCTCTTTCTCTCAACCACGCACGTGCTACCCCGTGATTTTCAACCCCAAAGAGCAGTTAATGATTTTTTTATTCGACAGAATAGGGAGAGAGAGAGAGAGAGAGAGAGAGAGAGAGAGAGAGAGAGAGAGAAAGAGGGTAACCTTTATCCTACGTAATCCCACTGAGCTTAGGATGTAGATTGTTCGATATATCGTTGTCAAGAGCTTTTGATAGATTAGATATCATTGGTTATATAAAATTTCACGGTAATGAAAAGATTAATTGACGAAAAAAGAATGTATGAGAAAAACTATTTTGTGTGATTTGAAAATCTCGATAATGCATGTGCATAATAATGTACGAAATACGGTTCTATTAAAAGTCATCGTACGATCGATGAGATGCGTGAAATTTAAAACATATGCCGAACACGAGTCAGCTTTAACTTGGCCGTTGAATGAGTTTTCTCATTTATATGCGATTTTCCAACTGTAATAATCAATGTGATTAAAATGAAAGCTCAGTAGAGCAGTCAATATTAAGTCAGACTTTGCTTATCCGTTCTGTTTGAATAAGGCAAATGTGATGTGTGTGGCCGAATATAAAAAGGTATCCACGTAGGTTCAAATTAAATTAGCTTGACAGAGACATAGTAAAATACTTGCACTAGTTAAACCTAGCTGTTCATTTGTGGGAATATACGTAGATTGAGGCCATTCGCGGTTGGAATATAGCGTGGAGAAAATGACAAAACTAAGGAAGTTGCAATCGTTGACGAGTACGTTTGAGTTTTCGCATGCTCCCCCCCCCCCTCCCCCTTCCCTCACGTCATCTCAATCGGATATGACGCCGGAATCGTGACAAGCTTGCAAAAACATTTTTTCGTCGTCTCATTTTTTATACGGCTTTCACTCTGCTGCGAGAGAGAGAGAGAGAGAGAGAGAGAGAGAGAGAGACTTTTAAAGCCAACGCGCTTCGAGAATTTTCAAGAAGGGTCGCACTCTACTCGCCACTCGCTCTTTCGAGGCGTTTTTCACAGTCACCACTTAATGTGTATTTCGCAAGTCTTTGTACGGTCTGTTTCGGGATATCGAGTCTTTTATTGACTACAACCACTGTGGGGAGAAGCGACAGACGAATACTCAAGTTTTATCGATGCATAATGAAGTTTCACTTATTTCGTTAATGATAGTTCTACCAAAGACATTATTGACGATAAATGAATTATCTGCTCATATGACGTGTTCTTATTTGACATTTCATTTTAATAGCTACTGAGATTGTTTTACATCATATTCATCTTCGTTTATTGAAGAGTAATTTATATCGAAACACGAATTCAACGAAGAAACACAATTCTTGTAGCGAAATATGAAAATATTTCGTTATTCAGTTTTTAAACAGATTATACCGGCGCTTCGTACTTTCGTTGTATTCCTTCAATTCTAATCGGATCAAGACTTTGCAATATAAGCATCTTATCTCTTATCCAGATTTTTCTCTTGTTTCTCGTATTGTTTTGTATTGGAAGAAACACAATCAAATGTTTCAAGCACGAATTTCCCAAGTGAATATGTGCGGTTTTAAAAAATGCAAAAATTCTGAATAACTCAACAAATAAATTACCTCCTACTTCGATCATCGTAAAGACAAAACTTTTAACGAAAACATAAGTATTTTATACTTGACAGCATTTCATTGACGCTTGCAAACTTGCGGGAAAAAACGATTGGGGAAAAGCCATCGAAACCATTGCAATCTGAAAAAGCCGAGGCACTCGGAAAACAATCGATTGCGTATGTGGCTGTACACGATGTGTATGCTATGAAGCCGAAGAGAGCATCGGACGACAGTGAGTGAGTGAGTGAGTGAGCGAGTGATAGAGCCGCTTGAAAATCAAGAGTGGGAAGCGCGCGCGTACGTTTACGCGTTGTCTCTCTTCTATGTCTCGGCGTCACGAGTATTGATCCCCCACTCTCACTCACTCTCTCGGGGGAGAAGAGTACAGTGCAGCCACTGCCGCACGCAGCCGCTGTTATCTCAATGGACCGCGCAGCAGCAGCCTCCCTTTATTTAATCTCGCAAATGGAGTGATAAAGACGCGGCCGACTTTCTCCTTCGTGTTTGTTATATTTTCTTTTTCAGAGTTTTACTTGGCTGTAGCCTTGGACGTTTGCTTATTACTCACGTTTTGCTTATTAATGTTGTTTCTAACTTCTATTTTAATTTATTTCGCCAATAGCAATAATCTAAATAATCTTCAAGTCCTCAAAGATTCTTGTTGTAGCAATTGATAAACTATTTCATGTTGAACGAATGGAAAAAAGTAGTGGTTGGAGCAAATTACTTTGAATTTTTCACGTAAACGTAGGCCTATTTTGCGAATTGCAAGCACTTTCAGCTCCCTATTCTGTTGACGTAATTACGTGGGTTGAAATTTAGTTTGGCAATGGCTTTTTCGTCGACGTTCTACGAGCCCGTGCGTTTATGGTTAAATTTTACTAAAAAGCATTCTGCAATTATAATATTATTAAAGAGAATGTTTTTCCAATCAACTGTTTTTTTATCGTTCATCGAAATGTCGTTCAAAATTAAAAATATTAAGGTGAAAATTTGTTATACAAGGAAAATCCTCGAAAGATCAAGTTTCGACATTTTATTGCTTCTCTTTCTCGTATAGGCCGGTCGATTGGATCGTCGTTCAAACAGCTTATGTGCTTTTTCCGAAGTTCCTCCACTGCTTCCTTTTCTCTCGCACTCTTCCACTCCCTGCCAAGATTTATTAGGTGGTTGTACTCTTTGTTTCTTTCGCTCATGTATAAACCACAAGGAATTTTTTTTATTTTATTGGCTCATATATTGCATGCACGTATGAGTGAACCGTATAAAATCAAATTTTTTCATAACTGCCGTAAATATCGTCCTGTTGAATTATTCAAAATCTAGACACGGCTTCATGCTGCAATCTATATGTAATTTCCGTTGAGTTGTATTTCAATTAGTACTTACAACAGCTATTCGCGTCGATATATGAAACTAAAGTACTATTTACTTTTCGTAATTCGTACACACTTGAAGTGTGTCGCTTTTTAACGACAAAATTGTTGTCGACGGTCTCTCCTCGCGCGGATTAACGATTTCAATTTTGAAAATAGTAAAAGTAAAATTAACTGAATAATTTAAAATTCTAATCGATAATGCCACGAAAAAGATACTTATGAACTGCAAATAGTTTTAACCACATTCAATATGACCGATTCCAGGAGACAGGAAATCTTAAAAGAACGATTTTTAGTAATTGAAATAAACTTACTACGCTTAACCTACAATAACCTAGCATTAATATCGAGTGCTCTACTGTAACAGTAAAGATAAATTCACTTGTACACGCATAGTAATTTCATACATTTTTTATCATACAGAGCAAAGTGTCTACCTATATATTGAATGTGGCAGAACGAGTCGATCTAGATCCGTACGTTCCAATCTTGGAACTTCTACGTTGGTTATTCGTTCCCTCGATCGATCATCGAATTCTGGCTCTACTTGAACATTTCGTATACACCGAAGACTCATTCTGTAATGAATCAGCGCAAACTTTCCTCTGCGATATGAATGTATGGCTCGAGGCATCTACGAAGCTTAATCAATTACTCAAGCCAGAGGGACTTTCTCGTGCTTTCATCGACTCAATTTTGCTGGGAAATCGTATCACGCGAATTGGCCAACAATTAGATAACTTGGGTGTCGAGAGTTCGCAGTATAATTGCACAAACGCGTGCAAGCGCAAGAGGAACGTGGATTATTGCGCTGGCCAATATCAGTCGACGTAGGTAAACAAAAATGTAAATCTTTGCGTACATGCTTGGGCATTTTACACTCGTAATTGTGTTGAAGTTTTTGGGATTTCTTTTCTTTTTTAATACTTGAGTTGTTCTAATAGTGTATACGTTCGTTGTATTTGGTCTTACATTTTTGCTTAAAATTTCATTAAATGGCATGCTTATTTCTTCTTTATTATATCGCCAAATTATAGCGAATGTCCTAGCCCCGATGTAGACAAAGACGAAAGATCCGAGGCAGCTCGGAAATCTCGCAAACGTAAAGCAACCTACGAGAAGCTCCCGATGTCGCCGAAGCCAACTGACACTTCAATGGAGGATCAAACAGAAGCGAACGAGGGAACAAAGCGCGGCCGTCATCAGTCCAGAAGCGATAAGGTCCGTCTTGTCGTCACGGAGCTTCCGTCAAACGAGGAGGGATGCAGTCGACGTAGAACCGATTACTTGAGGCTACCTTGCGATTGCCGAGCACTCAAGCAAAAACTTTTCGAGCATGAAGCTTCAATGCACTTCGGTTGGGTTTCTTCCATTTGTTTTTCTTCTTCTTCTTCTTCTTCTTCTTCTTCTATCTAAATTGGCTTTTTTTCTGGAGATGGAAAGGAAACGACTCGTTTTCCAGGTAAGTTTGATGAACACCTGAAGAATGTTTGCAGCTGTTTGAACGATATGACGGAACGGATGGATGACGAAGCGATCAATGACGCCGCACTCTCTTGCGACCTTCGTAAGAATTATGTGAGATTCAAGTTTGGTAGGATCAAGTCGAAGCTCTGCATGTTCGCTACAAGGATAGCACTCAAACGCCAGCAAAGAAAGAAGGATAAGCGTCAAGAAATTGACGATTCTTCGCACTGTTGGAATGGGAATCGGTCGAACTTTGAAATAGATCGTGGGAATAAAAGTTCTGACGAAGAATGTGACAAATCCATGTATTCTAGGACGAGTGAAAATGACTGTTCAACGAGGTCGGTAATTGCAATTCGTTCGATGATTTGATTGATATTTCCTAATTCTGTTTATTTGGCACAATTCAGATTCTTGTGGAATCCTAGTCGCCATTGTTTTGCTACATCTTCAATTGATGACGATTCAAGCGCTGACGAAAAAAACCTTTGTTCGTCTAAGGAGAATAAAATTTGTGAAAAATCCGACGTTTCTTATCGTGTCAATCAAGCACAATATAATAACACGTCGAATTGTAAATGTAAAAGTCAGTCAAATATGTGTGGTAAAGAAAACTGTTGCGTCGATGAAAAAGCGTTGAGCATGAACGAAACGAAGTCACCAAGAATGAACGATAAAAAGCGTTGCCATTTTCAGAAAGAAGAATTTGCAGCGACGACTAAGAATTTCAAAGAAAAAGACTCTAACAGGACTTCAGATCCACTGAAAAATACTGAAGTAACGCCAGACGAAATAGACGAACCCATAGAACTTACTAATATTTACGTGAATGAAATATCTATTTGTTGCTGCAACGAGAGATATGAAGTACTAGAAGATATTGGCGTCAATACAGAATGTATATTGGCCCATTCGATTGGGAAATACTCTATAGAGGCGAGTACAAATACAAAAGGGTGCATATTTAAGGAAACATCCACCCAAGTATTCTTTAAAGAGATTCAATTTTGTACTTGTTACGAGAATATTGGTAAAGAATTAGAAATTGAAAATGTTAAACTGGAAAGCCCAGAATTTGATTTCATTTATACGTGTAACGAGGATGGAGTCGTTAATAAAAAGGGTGAATTGATTGAACTAGACAATAAAATGGCTAAACAAGATATATTCACAAACGAAACGCATTTTGACAAGATTATTAATCAATTGAGCGAATCTCCGTCTAAAAGTTCTAAATTAACAGAATCGATGAATTTAAAAATCACTGAAATTATAGAATTGAATGAAAAGATCCGAAAAAAAGTCAGTGCGATTAAAGACAGTAAAGACGTTTGTTCCGTGTCAGTTCAAACGTTGATAGAACAAAAGTCTTCCGATAGTTTAAACACAAAAATACAAGTAAAAACGTCAGTCATATCTTTAGAATCCAAACTAAGCGGTAAAACTTGTGCAAACAAACCAAGCATAGCAAGTTGTCAAAAAGGCAATAACATCTGCAAGAGTGTTTGCCATAGCATAGAAGTGTGTGAAAACAACGCGCGTGGATTCAATATTATAGAAGACGACAATTCCACGTTGAAAAAATCGATTCTAACAGCAGTTACGGCATCCTTAGAAATTCCAGGATTACAAAGATTGAAAACCGATGTCATCTACCAATGTTCGAAAATGTCAAAATCATCGTCAATTAGTGACAATTGTATTCGTACAGATACGTCCAGTATCGAACATCTTTTCATTTATAGCGAAAACAACTCTTGCGAAGAAAACAATATTCAAAGCAGCTGTCCATGTTCCAAAAGGAATAATTTCCTCAATTTCCTGTCGGATTATCTGACAAGAGAGAGCTTTGAAAAATTCAAAAGAATCTTACGACTCATTTTACGAAAAATTCTAGAAAACGTAAAAATGTTGAACCGACTGCGAAAGTCCCGGATGAGAACTGAGTGCCATTGCTCTTGCTGTAAAGACATAAGATGCTACGAAGAATGCAACGAGTCGACGTGCAGTTGCGAGAAAAACTTGGCGCCGAGACTATCTGGCGGTGGCGATGGCGACATTGTTTCCCGCAAGAGTTTCAGAGAATGCAGGCCAGCCAAATTTACAAGGAACGCATTCGCGTGTCGGGATCCTGATTATGCGACAACGACAATGGCTCAAAAAAGGTATAGAAGTAGACGATCGAGAAGAAAGTCGGCACATAGAGTCGACAAGTCATCCTGTACTAGCGCGAGTTGTACTATAGGAAGTGCAACCTATACGCAATGTGGTAATGTTTTGAGACGTTGTCGGACCGAAATTTTCGTTTCGAGACGCGACAATTCTTGTGCTGGTCACCGAGATTCTTTGGTGTTTACTAATTCATGGAAGTATTGCTATATTCGTTGAAAACGTGTCATCGCGTCTTTACGTTCAGTCTTCCCCCCTGCCCAGTGTTGGATTCTTATAACTTCCCATGAACTATAAATTGTCAAGTGTATACCTCATCGCTGATGTTGCCTAGTTTATGTAACGTTCCGTTTATCAATAAAATAATTAGAAAAACAATCAGCTATAAATTTAGTCTTACACATCTCCTCATCGGTAAAATGATGTCGTGTCCAAGAAGCCGATATTAATATCTGGAAATTTGAACTAATTGCATAACACCGTCTATTATCCTAATCGCGTGAACCATGGGCAGAATAACAGCTGTGCTCGACACAAACACGCACATACAACAAATTCATTACATCACCCATGCGTCGCCAAGCAAAGCCAGCATTCATAACCGGCGAAAATGACGTTATCCTCGATCGACAGGTGGGAGGACAACCACCCAGAAAATCGTGCACGACCAAAGTCCCTAATTGCCATTAAAGTGCTCTCCCCTTTCGGACGTTCTATATCTTTCAAATTCCTCTGTGTGCGTGTCTATTTGCGAGTGGTTTTCCTGTTGGTCGATTATGGAATATCCGTTCGATATTACGAGGCCAGACGACTTTCGAAAAGGGAGCTTCGCCCCTCTATCTCTTTCTATCCGCACGAGCTGAATATCTCTGTGTCTGCTCCGTATAATCAAATTTTCCTGTAATCGAGTCTGCGCGCAAACGCTTTTAACGCTCTGTGATTTCGATTATACCTTGGTTATCAAAAAACAGTTTTTCATTAAAACCGCATTTTTACTTCGTTTTTACTTGTTTATTTGCGTATTTTTCGTTCGAAAGTATATTGTTCTTAATAAATATTCTTATGAAAATGCACTCTTTTTCACGATACGTTCACTCAATATTCGGATATTTTGAATAAACCCATTAAATTCATAATACTTATCACGTCTAAATCCGCTTCAGTGATGAAAATATCGAGCCTCACACGCAACATTCGTCATATTTTTTTTCTTCTTTTCGGACTACTGCTTCGATCCTCTCCATATATTCTGCTTATTGAGCTTTCAGATCTTTTGAATACTTTGGTATTGAGAAATAGAGGGGAGAAACGGAGATAAAGAATGGCGAACGAATGAAAAGGTTTCTTATAGATTGGCTATATATCTGTATGGCTGATTCAAAGGACAGATTTCAAAGAAACGTTCGATTTCCTTTCTTTTTTTCAAATAAGGATCTCGTGTATATTTCTGTAACTAGGTGCGACGATTGAGTGATATTGATTCCCGTGAATCTGATATTTTTGAAATATCAAAGAGTACCTTGGATGCCGGACAAGTAGTATAAACTTAAACTGATCAGACATTGAAAAGCAAAGAATTTCTAAAATTTGTATAATCCGTAACACGTAGATAAGAAGTATAATTAGTTTTGGAGTGAAATATATTTGTCAATGTTACTATTAAAATTCAAACGAATAATTCTAAACGTTATTTTTATCATCGCAAAAATCCGTCGATTCAATCTTGGGCAACAATTAAACTCTCAACAAAAGCTATGCAGCGTTGTCTCACCTATATAATCCCAGCCAACGATATCTCTCGAGTGGAAAATCGGTTAGCCCTTGGAGCGCAACGGGCAGAAGTAGAAGTATCGAGGCTGCCGTCGGCGTTTATTCAAGGTCCCTCATTGTTTTCGCTCTTTGCCAGAGCTTAACGGCTCCCTCGAGTGATCATCGCCTAAGGTGGCAAGAAATCAATTTCACCGTATACCGATAGCTTGCTTCACTCGATTATTAATGATGTTCAAGATGTTGAACAGAAGGGAGAGAAACTTTTTTTAAGGGCGACCTAATGGCCTGTACTTTTTTCGGATTGATGAAGCGTAGCGGGCGGTAACTTTAGGTGCTTGCGGTTGTAAACGACAAGCTGAATGGAGAATCGAGCGGTGTAAACATAGATAAATGAAGAATGAAAATTTCAAGGGAAGTTAATGTGATTACGGTTAGAACAACTCTCTTAGTGTTTGGCTTCAAGATTCTTCTTGTTGTGATTACAATTACCCCCTTGTATTATTTTAAATTACATTCGATAAGTGTTGCCCATTTTAATTTTATACAAGCCAAATAAAACAGACAAATTAATGTTTATATGTTATTATTCAAATTCAAAATGAATTCGTGAAGCACCCTACCCTTTCAATTACTTTCACTTTAAAATTACGCAAAAAGTGTTTTCAAATACGCAGTATCTATTTTGTATAACAAGAAAAAAAACCATCGCAATGAAAATTTTCTCTCAATCAACTCTCCCCTACAAATAACCCCCCAAGAAATAGAAGAAAAAAATCATCTCTATGATCTGTACGAGGAGAAGAAAAAAATGAGGCTCGTAATTTTTCCACCGGCCACAAATACGAGCAAATTTTATGTGGTTGCGGCAGAGTGAGAGGGAAATAGGGAGAAAAAGATAGATAGATAGAGAAAGAGAGAGAGAGAGAGAGAGAGAGAGAGAGAGAGAGAGAAGAAAAGTTAAAGATGAGCGAGTGCGGCAGTTCAGTCAGCAGATAAGGCGCAGCATCGTAGCGCGTATTACGCGGGTTGGATCGATATTCTCTAGCGGCCGAGAGAGCTTCGGCATACACTACCACCCCCTCATGTTTGCGACAATGCCACTGCCACCGCCGCTCATATACAGTTGCGTATCCTGAAACGCCGCCGACGAAGGGATACGCTATCCCTATTTTTTTTCCTTTTTTTTTCAATGCGACGCTCGCTCTACCCTTGCTGATTTCTTTTGCGATATTTGAATACAAATTTGTTGTGTTTTTTTATCTTTTTGAACGAAAAGTTGACGCAAAGACTTACAAAGACACTACGAATGTGAAAGAGAAACTGGGACAAAACTTTGGGAGCGGGTTCATTATGATAAGTCTTCGGAATTTGTACAGACGCTACAACAGTCTTACTCTATGTCGTTACTGTCAACAAGTGTGTCCTGGCGATATAATTAATGACACATTTGGAAAATTGGGTCGAATTCTAATTATGACTTGTTAAACTTTTCTTGCACTCTGGGATAATTGAATGTTATTATTAGGTTGGCTATGTACACAAATGCATACGAGTGCTCTTCAAGTTTCGTTTTTCTCTTTATGTACATGCTAAATGCTTAACAATTTTCTAATCAAGTCTTATTTCACGTGCGTCAAAAATTTTAATTAAAAATATAGACTACGGACCATTTTTACGTACACGAGCAATATGATAATTGCTCGAGCAAAATAGGCTCGTCACTTTCAGCTCTCGCGATCGATTTCCATCGGAACGAGAATCGGCGACGATGGCATTTCTACGGTATAAGAATAAAAACCAAGTGAGTGAGTCACGTGCGAACGACGCGATTCTGAGTTAAGAGTAGGACGAAGGGTAGGGAGAGGTTTGCTAGCTAGAAAAAAAATCATTTCCGTCCTCATTGTGTCGCTAGCTGTTCTATACCAAGCTTTCGACGATCGGGAAGACGATCGCGCACTTGACAACATCGGGACGCTTTTTTCTTCTTCTTCGAGAGCGAGTACTCTTGATATTCAACATGCACGCGCATACGATTCCCGGTGCAGATGATGGAGTAACGCGGAACTTGACAGTATAATGGAATTTTCGCTCCATTACTGAGAGGTCGATAGGCATTTTATTCCTACGAAAGAAATATATAATTTCTCAGTTATTCTACATTTAAGAAATTTGAATTTTACATTTCATTTAACAACCAAGTAGACCTTTGGCGATCGAGTATTTTCCAAGTACATTAATAGCACTGAATACTCACTAAACGCGAATGATTATTATTTTTGTTCTCATCGATTTGCAAACTGAAAATGTCGAAATATCTATATTTAGACATCGAGCCAATCCAGATTGTTACTCAAGACAGTGTACATTCCAAAGACCTATTCCTTTTGGAATATATTTTATAAAGTACCGTCGTAAAAAGTTTATTGTTATTAATACAAACGGAAATAAAATCTCGTAAAACGTAGCAAATGTTACTGTGTTTTTATCAGCTTTTATTTCCGGCTTAGCTGCTAAAATCATTTTTGTTCCGAATAATAAACTTATTTATGAATGTATAATGCAAATATTTTTTCAAGGATATGTTGTCATTTGCATAAAAACCAGTCGATTCTACGTTATCCAAAAAGTGAAAGTAACAAATACAATATCAATATCAAAATGAAGTGTAAGCTCAATACCTCAGCTTTGAGAGCTTAGTAAGTTGCTGCGTGTTGAGAGTTGCATTGGAGAGATAAAAGAGAGAGAGAGAGAGAGAGAGAGAATAGAAAAAGGCAAGCGATAGCCGACGGCGCCGTTGTCCTGGTGCGAGGAAGAAGCTCCGCCCGGGGTCGATCTGCGTTCGGCCGGGCTCGGCCTCCATTGGCCCTCGCGACGTCGATGCGCGCGCGCACGCGCCACCCCCCTCTGTAAACGCCAAAGCACTAGTCTTGTACTAGATATATACTATATAGCATCGCTCTCTTTGCCCATGACGATCCAGCTATAACGCGACGAGAGAGCGACGAGCCCGCGAGCCGCGCGCGCGCTTTTTTTTTGTTCGCACGCCGAGCACCCCCAGCCAGTCCTGGACTTAAATTATTGGTGAGTTTGCGTTTTTCAACATCGATAAACAAGACAAACTTTATTTTTACTATATTGTTCGCGATATGTGTATGTGTGCCTGTGTGCGTACGTGTGATTTTGTGTGTAGGGGCGGTTTTTTTTAATTGTTTTTGAAGGATGTAGGTCAAAGATTGCGTTGTCCGACGGAGGGATGAAAGTGGATCAGCAGTGATTTGATGTATTTTTTTACCAAGGGTTTAACAGAGAAATGTTGTGTGGGAATATAAGCCCGTTGGGGCCATCGATTGTCATGCTGAGGATGCTGTGAGTTTTGGGTTACGCAGTCGAAAGTGGAGCATCGATTTCGTGTGATTTTCGCTGCCACTACTGTTGCCGTTGGTGCGCGCTCCCTGTCCTTGGGATCACTTTTTTCATTTTTATATGCATGATGCCCGAGTGAAAGCTCACAACATGGTTTTCATCGATGAACTGAAATTGTCGCATTGGGAATATGCAATGTGATTTCGTGAATTTGTGAAAAATATACATCATTGAAATCCTTTCGATGTCATTAGTGAGTAGGAATGTAGTGATGTAATACGATACAACTTGGAAAACACATAGTTTTTGGCGAACGTGTAGAGGAATTATTCGAAAAATTAGAAAAATCGAATTTGCAGGTGTTGAGTTTTGGAGTGTATCAGTTATCGTTAGAGTTTCAATCGCCTTGTTCGAGATTATAAGCTCATTTTTTTTTGCTAGACTAAACGTTGAGCGCCATTACTGGAATTTAAAGTGCCCTCTCATTGTGGCCTTGTAATGAGTTCTTGCTCGCGATTTTTAAGCAGCATCAGCTTTATCACATTGATAGATTTTAGAACTTTTTATGAAATTGATCATCATTTGGGATATTTGACGAAATAGAACAAATGAAAAATTATATTGCTAACCACCTAGCAAAACGGAAAGCTTAGTTTTCAATAATACGCATCGAGCAAAACTTGAGAGCAAGAGTTTTTTAACACGAGTCATCCAATGTGCTTTTAGTGAGGTTTCGAAGCTTTTGGTCAAAGTTCGCAGAGCTACGGAATGAAAAATTGACCTGAAGATTTCATCGGACAAGTCTCAGATCAATACTGCGAAATAAATTGCTAAAGCCGTTTAAAATCGATATTAGCATGTTGTTTATGTTACGTATTTAACGATTTATAGAAAATGCGGTGCAATACAGATTATAACTAAAATTATAGGAGTACAAAATCGAGAACATGCGAGAACGGATGATATTGAAACGTAGGTAGAGTAGTAGTCATTTTGCTAAAAGCATATCGAAAAAAGGGAAACGTATTGTCCATCGATTAATCGCATTGCAAAAAAAGAAAATATACTTTCGATATAATTGCACAAGCTTTTATAAATTTATAAGCTAATCTTGATCGGATTTACAATTTAATATGTAAAAAGTGATTTATACATTATTGATCTGCATGTCTGCATTCACACCATAAATTTTTCAATCTATCACAAGTTCTCTATTTCGAAAAAGTCGTAAAATCGAGCCCATAAATTTACATATCGTTTAACCGGACTTATCTCGACTCTCCTTAGTCAAAAAATATAGATATATATCTCCGGCCAGCCGTTAAAACAAGAAATTCACCTCGTTCGTGGGACTTGTTTTTTCATCCCGAAGCAACAAGAATCACGTAAATGCGCCGCGTAAAATTAATACAACAATAAAAATCGATCGGTTCGTCAGCAGTCATGTATGACAAATCGCACGTTATACGCCAATAACTCGTGTGCACATATCGCTGTCGCTGGCATTGCGCGTTGTCCCTTTTCGCTACGTTTCCATTTGTCGGACACGTGCCGTGCACATTTAGCGCCCATTGTCTAATATACATGTATATATATACGTATGCTCGCGACTACGTATCTGCGGTTGCGATTGACGATCTTCGATCCATGACCGTCTTTTTTTTCAGTTTTTGTTCGACACTGCACACGTTTATCAGTTTGGACTCGCCTGCGCACACGATATTGGAATTTTATCGAGACTTTTCGGCGCCATCGCCACGGTTGTGAGCTTTTAAAGATACTTTTTTCCGTTCTGTCTGAACTCTTTATAACAGTTCCTAGAATGCTTGTAAAGATACGAGAAAGTTTTCGAAGAAAATAATGTATTTATTAATTTTTTTTCACGCTCAAAAATAAGGAAATAGAAAAGTATATTCCATTGGAGTCTTAACAAATTCCAACACGGCCGATACGGAAATATACAAAGTCTACAAGTTGAATAATAAATAACGTCTCCACGCGTATTAATCGATCGCATAGTAACGCAAAAGTTAAGATTATACGAGCTCTTACACCCCATCTATAGAGCCGCGTCAAGGAGTCAATGAAATAATGTCCCCACATCATCGATAACAATAGGTTGTGCACGCGAACAAAGGCAGAAAAAATAGGCGCGCGCGCCTTGTGTTAGAAAGAGCGCGAAAGCCGCGAAAAAGCTGTGCTGCCCGCGGCCCCCTCAAGGGAATACGGATTACGGAGTTGAAGAGGTATATAAACAGCACGGTATGGCGGTAGTCATGGGTAGCTTCTTTTTTTTTTTCTTCTCGCCCTCTTTCCCTGTTGTCCTCGTCATCGTCGTCGTCGTCGTCGTCGTCGTCGTCGTCGTCGTCGTCATTGTCCTCGTCGTCGTCCGAGATTCAGGGGGATAGCCCGCTCTTGGGGGAAAATATGAGTGAGATATAGCCTTATTGGGCCATTAGGAATGCCGGTGCGACTCTATCCGCTTAGGGAATTGTCTCTTGTCCCACACTTTCTTCTTCTTTATTTATTTTTTTTTGTTCTTTTTATTTTATGCTCGGCAGATAGACCGAGAAGAGCTGGGCGTTTAAAGTTCGTTTATGGGGTTAATGATTGAGGACTAAAAGTGCCCTTCCAGAATACAGCTATGAAATCGAGGCAGTTGCACGCGATTCGTCAGTGTGATTTCTAATCTTTGATTACGTTCTTTGTCATTTTCTTTTATTTATAGCGTTTGTTCTTTTATCTAATGTAAAACGAGAGATTATATTGCATATTTCTATGTTTTTCGTGAAATATATTAGAGTTCGTAAAATAATAATGAACTGTTAACCGACCTAACTTAAAAAAGCCAAATGAACACAAGCGATGGATAATACATTTTACAAATAAAGTCTCTGCTACCTAGTTCATCGTTTATAAAAGTGCTTTGAATACTTTGAATCGCCTGGATGCGGCGCAATTAAATTTAATCGACAGACATGTAAAACGTACTAATTTTCCATCTGCCAATGTGGAAATTTAATTTACAAATAGTAGTTGCGGATTCAGACAGTATCAGACTTCTGCCAATCTCTGTAAAACATAGAAAATACAATTTCAACTTAATAGTGCATATATTGATTTTCAGGGGCTGCGTAACAACAACGCAATCATAGTAAGAGCAAGAGCAACCCCAATAATTGGAAAATGTCCGGATTCGCGACGGCGGGTCTCGCGGCCTTCGATTCCCTCAAGACCAAGGCGTCTGAGAAGCTTTCCGGGTAAGACGATTTCGCATCCTATGTCTCATTATCGAAAAAAAATCACAAGCCTGTCAATCACTTGCATAGCTCAATTACCCAATGCCTATGTCATGATAGAGTAACATCCTTTTCATGGAAAAAATATAGCCATACCGTCGGACATACAAGTTGTTTAACAGTTTGATATTTTTTCTTTGTTTCAGAATAAAGAGAAGAGGACAAGCCGGGCATGGCGGCTACGAAGAATTTGAAATATCCGGCGAACACGTAAAAGACAACAGAGGCTTCGAAGATGAAAGGGGATTTGGTAAGCAACATTCGCTCGATTCACTACCGGAACCGGAGAGACCACCATTACGACACATTGATACCTACTGCAACCCCGAATGTCCGTGCTTGTCCAAGAGGTACACTATCGCCGTTCTTGCCTGTCTGGGTTAGTATTCTCTTCCTTTTTACGAAATATTCAATATTTTCTAAAAATCATCTCACACAATGTTACGGAAGTATACAATCTGGAAATTCATTCCACGCATACTATGATTTTCGATATGGAAGAATCGTGATAAAGAATTCTACATAGACAACATTCTTGTTGAATAGAAAAATCAAGAAAATATTGGCATAGTAAAGATAAAAAATAGTTTTTCAATTGACTAAAGTATCATTTTATAATTTTTAGCCGTATTAAGTCCTAATGTAATTTTAATAATGACTATTAGGTTTCGTAATCTCGTTCGGCATGAGATGTAACATGGGTATGGCTAAACTGAAACCAAACAACGAAACAAAATTAAGCGAATCAGCACTGGAGGCGGCCCGCGTGTTCAATTGGTCAGTGGCGACGCAAAGCGCCGTTGACTCGTCATTCTTTTGGGGCTATCTCATCACTCAGGTACCAGGTGGTTTTTTCGCTTCTCTTTACCCTGCCAACAGGATATTCGGCGCGGCAATCGTCACCTCGTCCTTCTTAAATCTTCTCGTACCGGGAGCTATCAGCGCCAGTCCCGTCGTCTACATGATGGTCCAAGTGTGCAAGGGTTTAGTCGAAGTGAGTGTCGTGTGTGCATTTATGACATAACTTTTATATGGAAACGCTATTAGTTTTTGTGCGTTGGTTGCAAAGAAGTAATTATTGGGCGAGCCGACATAGTGTATAAATTCGAGTCTCTCTTGATAAAGGGTGTCACGTATCCAGCGTGCCACGGCATCTGGAAATTCTGGGCACCACCACTGGAAAGGTCACGTCTTGCGACTCTGGCGTTCTGTGGATCGTATGCTGCTGTAGTCATTGGTATGCCGCTGTCTGGTGTGCTAACAAGTCTCTTTGGTTGGACGGCTTCGTTTTATTTCTACGGTAAGCGAACCAAATACCTACCAAATACTTGAATACTTGAACAAAAAAAAAACAATGACATTCAGGAGTCTGCGGTATAATTTGGTACGGCTTCTGGCTATGGCTGGCATTTGAGAAACCCTCGAAGCATCCGTGCATTTCCGCGAGAGAGTTACGTTACATCGAGGATTCGCTGGGGCAAGCTCAGATGAATCAACCCATGCCGACTTTCTCGACAACGCCGTGGCGCAAATTTCTCACCTCGATGCCCGTGCACGCTATAATCGTCGCTAATTTCTGCCGCTCTTGGAACTTTTACTTACTAGTGCTTTTTCAAGCTCGGTTCATGCACGAAGCTTTCGACATGCCAGTGGTTGAGGTAAAGCGTGATTAATTCAAAATTTTTTTTCGGGGGATTACGCAAAATGTATCGAGATCTATGAAGGAAATTCCGACAAACTTGTTGATACTTTACAGACGGGTTTCTTAGGTGCCTTACCTCACCTGTTAATGACGTGCATTGTACCATGCGGAGGTTTACTGGCGGATTACCTGCGAAAAACTGGCTTAATGTCGACGACCAACGTACGCAAGGTCTTCAATTGCGGTGGTTTTGGCATGGAAGCACTATTTTTTCTGGTCGTGGCGCGTTGCGCTCATATGAAGAGTGGCGGTGGTGCGACCATTGCACTTACCATCGGTGTCGCTTGCAGCGGCTTTGCCATTTCTGGCTACAACGTCAATCATCTGGATATCGCACCACGATATGCTAGTATCCTTATGGGAATGTCCAACGGCATTGGTACTATCGCCGGTCTCATCGTGCCCATTTTCGTCGACAACATCACGAAGAATAAGGACGCCAACAGTTGGAGGAATGTCTTCATCATGGCAGCTTGCGTGCACTTCGTTGGCGTGACTTTTTACGGAATATTTTGTTCTGGTGAGTTACAACCGTGGGCCGATCCTGCGGCTGACGACAAGAAGAGTTGGAATCCATTGGATGATTTGGGACAAACTAGGCCACCCGTTCCACCACCACCGCAGCAAGCGCAGACCCAGTTCATGGTAAGATTTCGTTTTTCCTTTTGTTCGTACAGATTTCTTTTCTCTTCGAAATAACGCATATTCGATCATATAGCATTTTCTTACGAGTTTATTTTTTAAACACAAGTATTGTTGAAACGCAGATATATTAATAATAGAATTTGGAATCGACATGTGTAGTAACAGTTATGCTGTCCATCGATTTCTTTACATTTACAGGTTTATCTGATGGCATGAATAGAAGCTTCGATTTGATTTGATTGCCCGTAAAATAAGTTATAAAGTTAATTATACCAAAATACTTCGTGAATTTTACGGACAAATAACGCAATATTTGTTTGCAATTATCTTGTCTGGTAACAATGGACAATGTCAAGTGACGAATTCAATACTGTGAACATTTCTTTGTTAATTTTCTTGCAGAGACAATTGTCCGGAGAAAATGCCGGTTGGAATTGCGAGCAGCAGCCACAGCCGATGTATCAACAGCCAGCACCGCCATACCAGGAACCACCGTACCAACAGAACCCGGCTCCATATCAGCACCCACCAGGCTATCAACAATCGACTTATCAGTATCAGCCACCAGCGAACGAGTATCAACAACAACAGGAACCTATAAGTGGTGGCCAAACGGTAAGTTACGGAGCAACGCAGAGTACTGGCAGTAATCCTTTCGCAACGACAAATCCTTTTGCTACGGGGGCGGTAAGCGCGAGCTACGTGCAACCACCGGCAAGAGACGACTATGGTCACGATGTAATACAGGATTCCCAACAACAATGGCAGTAAAACTAATGCATTTCAACTGATTTGCTTCAGTTTGGTAGTCTGGACCAATTCCTTGAGATTTTAATATGTTGCTTTTTATGCCATTTTTTACGTGTCTATTGGAATCCTATAGAATTTGATAGGTTTATGGTCATTAATTTACTTTTGACGATACGTTAGGTATTAACACAACCTATTTGAGTTTTAACTGAAAATGTGTTATTTTAACCACCCGCGTTGTTGCATTTCACAACAGCGTTTCCAAATTGTATTTCTTTCCATAACTAAATGGCTGTTTATAAAATGCATAGTCTATTGAGAAAAATATTAAAATTACAAGATGGTGAGCGGTTCTAACATATCGATTGACGTTTAAGAACGAAAGCCACAATGGCATATTAGCCATTGAGTAGAAATGTATATTTAACAATTACAACAAAGTCTAATTGATACTTCAACTTTGTCCAGATTACTAACTAGCAAAATAATTGTCAGTCGGTCTTAATGTATCAATTGACACGAGACAATTCACGCGACATTTACTAAAATTGATGAGTTGCCTGTGAAGTTTGGAGTAATTGCGCTATAATCGTCGCCGTATTTTTTTCAATATAATACCTAGGAGGGCAGATAACAGAGCTGCTATCATAATGCAATAGACATATTCTCAAAAGTCCAAGATATAATACTTGCGTGTAAAGTATTCGTGAACAATTAATATGATCTAGAATACTTTTTATATTTACATATAAACTACCAAGAGCAACGTACACCGACGATATTTCACAATGAAAGTATGAACTTATCACGATTGAAAGTAACAGACAAATGAAAGTATTAAAGTTGAACATGATTAACTAAAAGGGATAATATGCCATTTTAGCAAAAAGTATTATTTTAAAGTGTAAACTATTAAATGAACGTATATCTATCAATATGTGAAGACAATATCACAAAAGCAGGATATTTCATTAGTTAAATTGGATAACGAGCTAACGGGAATGCAACTTTTAATTTTTAATACGCGATCTATAAATTATTTCATATGCAGTTTTAAATAAAAAATACATAAAATTCAACGAAACCGTCATATTTATAGAGAAATCCAAAAATACGTGTACAAATTGCACTTTTTAAAATTGCACGAATGATAATAGACACATTTTTGAAAATGACAATAATTCAAAAAAAATTCGTTAAATAAAAGGATATAATTAGAGACAATAAATACATATATAATTAAATAGTGTCATAACGAAAAATAATATTTTGATCTTAATATACAAATTACCTTAATCGTGTGCGTGTGAACAATAAATTGCACTTATTAATGATCTGCACAATGAAAATGGGTTTAACATACGTGCGTTACATCAAAACAATAAAAATAAAGTTCTTCTAGTTCGATCAGAAACGACAACAATAACGACCGATAAACTATTGAATTAAACGGACCATCAATGAATTGCGAAACAGCGCGGTTAGCTGCAACTTTTAGGTATTTATAATCATAGCACAGAGTAAAATAAAGAAAATAAGTGGGGTAACAAAATGTAGCAATAAGATCACAGAGAGCAAAATGGAAATTCAATGAAAAAGTATATAAAGAATTTCCCAAGCTATTACGATTTACTGGAAATCCGCAAGATGTTAAATCGTATATATATATATATATACACGCACACACATATATGTATGAATATATATATATATGTGTGTGTGTGTGTGTGAATTGTATGACAAATTACATACGTCATTTCGCATTTTATTGGCAACTTTAAAGTACTGTTATGAAACGATTAAGAAAAATATGTTTAAAAGACGTATCGATATACGCACATTGTCCCACTAAACGATCTTGGTGTTACGGGAACCCTGTCATGAAACTTGAGTGAAAATGTTCTTTCAAAGCGGACGTCTGGTACGTGGAATTGAAAATGCTTAAAAATAAAAGATACGTGACATGTGCTACGTGCAACTGATGAAAGTACTTACAATTAGTAATAAAAATGCCGAAAGCATTTTTATAGACATTTTTTAAGCGCATTTTTGGCAAGTATTTTCTTGAAAGGGATTCACCAGGACTCGAGAGAATTTAAACTAAGTTATTCAAGTAAGATATTTAAAAGAAAAAAGAAGCTACACAAATAAATAAAAATGAAAGTATTTTAAAGAAAGTAACTTCGCCACTTTATAATAGAAGTGGCGATGTCGAAGAATTATGACGAAAGTAAACGTATGAAAGTATAATATCAACACGAAAGTTATTAGACTAGTCGAGACGTCGAAATCAATTCGAACAACCCTGCGTAGATTCTGTTGTTTGAATGGGGAAGTAAGAGGGTTAGAAGGATTATATAAAAATTGTAATATTTACGAAATTAGTCAATTTACGCGAGACCTTTTTAAAGAAAACGTGGGCGAAGGTTGAATATTTATTACTGAATTGATTATATATACATATACTCTATAAACAAAAGTAATGAACAATTCATTGATTGAATATGAATAAAGTTAGACACGGGCGATTCAACTTATATTGTATTGATGGAATAGCTGACGTTGAATCAGGTTTGGCTTTTAGACCAATCCGTTATTGTGTTGTGCTAAAATCAATGTCAATGCTCGCAATACCTTATATTTATATACATAAATAAACGCGCGTCTCGTCATCTAACAAATATTCAGTGGAGTAGTCGCTCAAACCTTACCCAAATATGTTTTTCTTATAAAAATCATTCTTATTACAAAACCTATCGAGTTACACTTGAAAGAAAAGGATATAATGAATAATTATAAAACATGCGATATGGAGGCGAAAAGTCTTTTATATAACACTTATATTTACTCATATTTGCGTACTATGATCGAAAAATTTGAAAGTAATATAGTAAGAAGATGAATTCAATTACGTAAAAGAACGTTTTGATATTTTCATTTTACGCGACAAACTTTTTGCGAAATCGACAATAATTTTTTCGCTCATCGCAGATCGACTATTTCTATAATGTCCTTGATAGCTTTAGAGCGATATATTTATTGTAAATATGAATGACGATAAACATTTAATAATCTGGAAATAGATCGGTGAATATATGTGTTCTAAGAATACTTGTAGGCATATTTGCTTCACTATAATAGCTCAATTATTTTTGCTTGGCGCAGATATTTATCCAAAAGTTCCTTGGCAGCTATATAGCTAACAAACATTTGTTTTCATCCTATAGCGGTAAAAAATATTTATTCGGTTGGTAGTAAAGAGAATTTAAGGGGAGTGATTTTATGTTTACAAGAGAGGAATAGGTAGAAAATCGATTGCACAAAAAATGGTCACTATACGATTCGGAATCGTTTCCGATAACACGTATTAATTGTTTGATTGCTCAAAGCTTATAATTTTCCAAAAATTTCGTTATTATGCAACTATTGGAACGTATTATTATCTAGGTAACACTGTGACGAGGACAGTTCTGACAATTTCGAATGAAAATCAAAAGCATTCTTTTTCAAGCCCCTTAAATGTCTGTTATACAAGTATGCACTCATCCATGCATTAAAGTAGTGACTGGCCTAATAAGTCTAAAGTTGCAATGCGTGATATAGAAAGAAGAATACATGATAAAAACTTTCAATTTAAACCATTATACGTTAATGTCACTTTCTTTAGGCATTTTTCGATTATTCAATACGATATTACATTTCACATTCAATCATGAAATCCGTTCAATCAAGTTATGGACAATAACAATAAGATATCCGCTTGAATTATTCAAGAAATAAATCTAAAACAGTCTAATAAACAATTTTTGAAAAGTGTCTCTATGTAAGTGATTTTCCTAATTAATAATGAATTGCTATAACAAACTACAAATAAGAAATGCCTAGGCTAATATCTAATGCTGTTCGAACAATAATTCTGAGATATTTATATAATAAAGTATAAAATATATATACACAAAAATACTTGTAATGTAAACACTAATAATAATTTATGACAATAAAGGAATAAAACAATTATCGGGCGCTGTGAAACGTTACACGTATATACTTAATTGTTAGTACACATTTTTGAGTTTTTTTTCTCACTTTCGATGAGAAGGCATAAAAAACTCGATTTTGCTGTCGACAATAGTTGTGTGCTTATAATGAACCGTGTGTGCCCTGATTTTAGTTCATTTGGATGGTAAACCGTTATAAGATAGAAGCAAATATGTTAACATGTTGATTCACTTAATAGCATTGTCAAAACAATTTAGTTACACAAATTTGGAGGCACTCAACGAATGTAATTCAAACAACCGTGGACACCTGTTATTCTGCGTGAAATAACTAATAATAGAATAATCGTTCGGTTATTATATCATTTATTATCATATCATACCGAAAAATGAGAGCATCTTTCGATAGTCTATCAGAATTATAACGAGTAATATACTAATAATAGTACGTTGAATTTATAAATCTTCAAAGTTAAATCGGTTGTTTTAATTACATTGTCTTCCTCCGGGAGGTGAGAGTACAATAATGAATAGCTGCGAAAAATTGTCGTTTATTGTTTCTTTCTGATTTCTTGTATAATTTGTATAGACCTGATACTAATTATACTTTGTACATATGGGTATTAAATTATATAAAAAATGTAACACGGATATTAAAAAGACGAGTCGGTTCAATAAAACGTCTCTATTCTAAGCTGAGATTATTAATTTTGGTGTTATTAACACGATACAACAGAGTCTTATTAAGAGATGATAATGCCACACCAAATATTTATATAATATGCAAATGTAATAGTTAACATTCAAGAAGAATAGGCTGGCCATCTATAATTTATTATATTTGTTGTATGTAAATTATATTCATTATCACATGTATATATGTTATGTTACGTGTTAAAACAAATATTTTTAGCCGTCAACACTTTTCCAGTGATTGAGGACATAAAATCAAAGTTATATATTTAATAAAACATGCGAATTGCGGAATCGACAAGAATGAGAATTAAAACAGTAAAAAAATAAAAAAATATGTGTTCATAAATTTAATAATCTCTCGGATATTCTTAGTAATTTATTTTTGTATTTATAGTCAATAATTTTGGCTCAATACAGTTACGTACAGTGAATAAATAATACTTAGAAATGATCAAGATCCACGTTATTCGATTGAAATTTTGAACTCAGACAACTGATCGTTATTGTCTTTATTGTCATTATTGTTTACTCGTCGAAATTCTATAATGTGTCTTTTTGATTTTAGGGTCTTGTAATGTTTACGATATTATGATTGTTCACGTATTATCAACGAACGCTATAAAAGAGGTTTAATCATTGTAGGAAAAGAAAATTCATCGTTCGATGATCATTGAGCGATCGATTACAAGAAAAGATCAAATGTAAATCAAAATACTACCGTCTTCATAAATGCATGCACATACAGGTTTCAAAGACTTTTGATCTTTTTTCAAGCTACATTTTAATTTGTGTTGAATGTAAGTGAAGATGTGAAATTTTGACTTGATAAAACTTAGTTCACTGGAATTAAAAATAAAAAAAATAGACAATGAAAAATCAAATGTCGATATTGATGATCTTTCCTCTAAATAGACAATATAATCACAATGATCCATAAAAATATACAATCGATGAACTGTAAAAATAATAACTGACAGGTATAGTCGCGTTGGTGTTGGAATAACAAAAAAAAGTACGAAAATTTCAAATGCTTGATCTGAAGTTATTCTGAAGGAAATGCTTGTATCTTTACCATTAAGTCAAGCGGAAATGTATTACTCGAAATAGTAGTGAGCAGACGCTATAAAAAAATAAAATAAAAAAAAATGATCAAAGTTACATTGTTACTTACTGATAATGTCTGGTTTGTTAATAATTATTATATCACGGATCATGTAAAATATGTATGTATATTATAAACTTGAGTGTATTATGTTATAGTGACAAAAAACAATGGCTATTGACAATAAAGTGTCAGCGAATTTTTTCGAAGTGTGTGATGTCTCTTACCTTCCACATCTCACCATGTTTAACTAACAACTTTAATTTATTTTAAATTGATAATTAATACGAGTCCACGTTTTATCCCAAATCCGTATTATGTCAGAAATTGATTTAATTCTACCGTAAACATAAATATAATTTTTTGAATTATCTTAGATAGTCTAAGACCGAAAAAACACGTTCACCTCGCCTGACGCACCGAAAATGTCCAGACAATATGGCGTAACACGTTCTGAATGGGAAAAATCCAAAAAGTCAACAAACCAGGAAAAATGCACAAGTCGCGCAACAACACGTGCTTCACTTGCAATTACCTTATCTCACGTTCTTGTAACAACAAAATATGTATACGTACAACCGGATTTGCCATACCTTGAGAAAAACTGGAATATTGTCTGTCCAAAAAGTGACCCAGTTTATATCGTATATATTCTACGATTTTTAAGGAAGAGAGAAGTGGAGATGAAGCCTTGGGCTGACGCGGAGTGCAGTATACGCGCGTTCCCATTCCAAAAATGCCCAAAGACAATTATTGAGAAACGCTCAAACTGACCTTTGATATTCTTGCAAAAAGATCGAAACATCAAAACTTGATTGCCTTGACACGCGACATAAAAGCAATCTTTCTCCATCTAAGAACTTTCCACGCAGAGAAGCTTCCTCATTGCGATTGCTTCATTCATGTATTCAAATTATTACCTACAAATGAAAAATAAATAATAAAAAAAGTCCACCCGCAGTTCACTCTGATTGCTTAATCATCCGCAGCTGCACACAACAGCGAAATAAAGATAAAGCAGTTCCCGAAACAATTGCGCAAGTCCAGCAATCATCGCGAAAGTGCTACCCTATACGTATACAATTCATAATATATGTCGTGCGCGCGTGCACACGTTCCAAAATGTCAACAATGCAGTTGCATGTGCGCATGGGCGACTAATCGCTACATGTTAAAATATATAAGTATACGTACAGCTTCCCGAATCGCGTACTGAGAGAGAAAGAGAGAGAGAGAGAGAGAGAGAGAGAGAGGTCCCCACTCTCGGAAGAAAGTAAAAACGCGATCGCATGCTGCTCTCACTCACACGCATATGTATATATGTATATATATATATATATGCATATGTATATGTATATATATATAGATATAAATACATATATAGAGAGAAGCGACGGTATGGCAGCAGAACAGCATTTTACTTTCTAAAATTCCCTCAACGCGTGCGTCGAGTATAGCAGACGGAGTATTCTCTGCCGGTCGCGGCCGATGACTTGGCATTAAGTACTCGGACGCGAAGCTGCGTGCATCGACGCCTATCGCACGATCGCGTGTATCTTCTACCTTGCCGCGTATACTCACCGATGTCAGCCTGCAGCGGGAGATGGCATCGGTCAGCTTCGCGGTCTCCGCTCTGCTGCTTTTACTATTATTTCTCGCTACTGCCGGTAAGTTTGAATCTCCCGCCAATTTACCGTCTACAATATTCTAGTCACTGATTCTTATTTTGATTATTCCACCACTATCACGATTATTTTGTCAAGTGAATTTTAGTTGTCAATGACTTAATACCACGAGATCAATTAAGAGGTACCGGCTTGAATTGAATGATATTCCAGCAGAGAAAGTCGCGGTTTCAATTAACGAGAAACTTCGGCGACGATCATTCAATTTCTTAGATAGTCTCTCTCTCTTTTCCTTTTTTTGGACTGTTCTTTGATTCGTTTTTTAAATGTGTAAATTGTTTCTGTTACTTGGGTATTGTGTTCAAGAAAAATCCATGTTTACCTTTCGAAAGTTCTGTCGTCTCGTAATGATATTAAACTTTCCGTCTTCATTTGGCACGTATAACGAGCGCGTTAACTAATTTGAGGCATCAGTTTGAAAAAATTATTCAGATGATGTATTAGATGAATTATAGCATCTACGTTTTAACAAGCGTATCATACTATCGTAGTTTTGGTAAATATTATGATGAAGTATGGAGAGTACAATCAAAATGAAATAATATTCTAAGCTGTTTTCTACCTCACGCAATGTGATTTTACAAGTTATTCTCGTCTATGTCACTAATCAAATTTTATTGGACATTTTGCGCTTACTAATCGATTGTATACATAAATCTAAAAAATATATATCATTCGTATTGACTGATATTTGCGTTTCAAATGAAACATCAAAAGCAATTACATACGATCAAGCAGTTTATTGAGAAACCTTCGTTAAATCTTGTCGTTTTTTCTTTGGTGCACGTGCGCGCGCGCGCGTATGTGCAGCAGTTACGAATCATATTAGGTCACGGTATGGTACTTAAATTGAATTTTCGTTCTTCTTCATTTTGAATGTTCAATAACGAGAATTGAGAATTTTCATTTGAGCATTAATCACATGTGTGCTCGGCGGTAACACGATCATTTTTCGTTTCACGGGGTTCACGGGACAAGATTGTGAACGATAAAAATACAAACCTTTGTCAGAGTTGCATGAAGTAATCAAAATGATTGACGATACAGCTTCCAGTATAATTAGCAAAGAATTTGTCGTGTTTGTAAATAATTATTTAGTTACCAAGAACTCATGGGGGGGGGGGAGGGGGGGATCCGGCCCAATTATTACTTATACATTACACGTTACAACCCCACGCGAATATCGACGTATTTAAAGAGAACAATGTCTAACTATACTCGCATGTCCGCATGTCCATTGAATATTTCCGGTATAAGTGCGTGCAAGTGAGTGCACTATATATGGGTTCCGTGTGTCCTTAATTTTTGTCCTCTACCAAAATAAACAAAAACCTTTCTCCAAGAGAAAAAACTCGTAAAATTTCAAGCTTACGTACAAGTTTGATATTGCGTCTGCCTATACTGCGTTTGCGTAAATACCAGATTCCCAAAAGCACGAACTTGCTTGGATTTTTGATTGATATGTTTTCATTGCTGGAAGAAACGTGCCTTTTATGTAGAATTTGTATCCAATCTCAAAATTATACGCGACCAATAATTCCAAGTTATAATTATTGAAAATGTAAAAGCGTCGCTTATAATCTAACGGCCATACTAAAATCCATTAAACGTAGTAGTTTTCTGAAATAACGTAAGTTATAGATGCATACATCCTGCCTCCGTAAAAGTCTATTCAGGAAGATGAAGTAAATTGAGCGGCACCTTATAATCTGATCATCTTGCAAGTCACATAACTTGCGAATCTCCATCAACGCAAACTCAGCATTACAATTCGAAACGAAATAAGTGCGATTTCACACGCATTTCCCGTACAAATTGTTGCTAATCAAGTCAGAATCATTTTATTCTCGAGAGAGACTACTATACGCATTCGCGTGCCCGAGAATCTTCGGAATTGACTTTCGCAATTCACTGGCTCGTGAAAAATTCCATAAAAGTTCAAGTTCCGTCAGGCTTCACCCAAGTTTAGTTTTCTAAGATAGGCAGTACTTTTTTTTTCTTCAAAGTGTTGCGAAAAAATCGTTGAATTTTTCTTATCCTCGCTATGTATATATACGTACATGCGTGGTTTCTCACGTTGTTGAACACGCGGTTTAATCGCCACCTCTCGACGTATCAATTTGACATATTTCGCGTTTTGTTTTACTTTTTTTCAGTACGAATTTCGCCACGGACTTATTGTACGAAACAAAAATAATGTTAGGTTCCTTAGAATGAAAACGACACACGTGTGTTCTCGTTGCATTATATCGTTGCGTGTATTTCGTTCTGACAACACCGAAAACTCGAGTACGTTTTGAGTAACGTAAAATTGAAAGGAAAACTTGGGTAAAAAACCATCACTTTACATTTTATTTTCAACGAGTTGGCGAATCTCAGTTATTCACACGAGTATACAAAGTAACAATTACATTTTGATAAAGGACTTATAACTTCTGCAGAACTGTGTACTCCTACGGAAAATTAAAGTGGAATACATTCGTTGTCAAATGATACATCAGATCTTTTAATTAACCATTACAACATGCCTTACCAAATCTAGTTTGCAAATTTTATCCCAAATCGTCGATAACCCGTGTCAACTTTCTCCAATGTAATCACCAATGAATCGATCGACAACAAAAAATTCGAACGACCTTCACCCAATTATCGGCGTTACGCTTTCGTTTAAGGAATTAACAATGAGTTATACGACGAAGATGATTGAATTTGATAATCAATTCGATGGAATTTGCAGCCAATGTGACAGCGCAAAACAACAAATCTTGGCAAGATCTATTCAACAGCACGTCCTGCGCAAGGCCACCGTTTACTTGTCCCTATCCGCAGATCCAGTTTTTCTTGTACACCAGGTAAGACGACAGTAGATTTATTTCAATCGTTTTTTTACTTGCTTTCGTATATTTTTATTTTTATTTCTTTTACTGGCGCTGTTTACTGCATCATTTAAAATTATTCGTACGATTAAAATTTAAGATAGCGAAAACGAAAAAAAAAACATTTTTTTCTAAATTGCAACTAATCTGTCATAATGATTCCGGGCATATAATATGTTTGTATCAAATCACTCTAATTCACTTGGTCTAGATGTGCAAGTTCGGTCTATTTGAATATATAAATATATTAGTCCACTTTAACCGATCTAGCTTATTTAGAAAGAAAAAAGAAACTAGTTCCTTACAAGGTCTTTTAGATCATCGATGACAAATTACTCTGCCGCTATAGCGTATATAAATTTGGAAGATTGCCTTTCCGATCACGTAGCCGCGCGTGTTGTAATCGCAGCGAATCCATGAAGAAAAGAGCCTACAAATCAGGAAGAAAATTTCTCAATTAGTTAAGTCATTTACGATAATTCTAAAAGTAGCAAGTGCACTATTTGAATTCCATGTGTATTTGTCGAGTAATATTGATAAATTAAAACTATTTTATTATCGTTGTATCTACTAATGAACAGAAAATAGACAAACGATAATATCTTCAGTAATACTTTGAATTTAAAGGTTTATAGACAAGTAATGGGAGTCTTTAAAAAATAACGAAAACGTTCCTACGCGTAATTTTCTAACATCCAACGATTATCTCGTGACTTCCCTCGAACAAATGACATACATTACACATATGGTTTATTCGCCGAATAGCATATACACTCTCGCTTTCAAGATCACGATCATCCGTGCGATGGGCTCTCAACTGAAAGTGACCTCAATACGCGAACGCGCGCAGCTCGCACTGATAGCTACCTTTCTCCAACGACGACGCTGTCGCGCGACCAAGTCAACTTGGCTATATATTAGACACTCGTATGTGTGCGTATATATTATATAGATGCATGTATGAAAATGGCACTCTGAGCATTTAATGACCGTTTGCGTCACTCGTCCCGTTCTTTTCGCTTTCTATACGTATCTCAGCTCTCTGTTTACTTTGATACTGGCTACTATGGATTTTGATTCATCTGTCAAACGACATTTTAGTGTATATATGTCAAATAATAAAGTAAACGCTTCGCGGGATTGGCTCTTCGAAGAATAGAAATGCCAAGGAAATTTTGTAATGATGGTTGGAATGATTTTTTTTGCGCTTGTCACTTGCTGTGCAACTGGATTGCAATATTATGCTAATGGTAAAGTTCACAACAAGCATCGCGCGCGAGGTGATGATCCTTGCATACTAGTTTTGTAATTCGAGTTTCTCTTTCACTTTTTCATAACGTAAAATAAATAAATTGATGGCAGATTTTAAACGTTTTATCGATGTTCTTGTTTCTTTTTTCAGAGAGACTCAGCAAAGTCCGTATTTTTTGGACGTAACGCGTAGAGAATCGTTGACCAAATCACGATTTAATGGAGCCCACCCAACGAAAATCATCATTCATGGATTCGGGGGCGGAAGAAATTTAGCGCCTAGTACGGATTTACGTAAAGGTATGCTAGATGTAACTTCTTTTGTCTTGAAGTTTTAGCGTTAGGAAAGTATTGCAAAGGAACGATTGCGCTCGATTAGAGTACACCAGTGTCGTAGGCATCGTTATAACACCGTACGCAAATCACTTGAGAGAAGGAGTAATCGATCGATCAAATAATCTGCAATATATACATTCTAAAGAGCGTTTAATCGTTGAAAATCTAATGCAGAAAAATAAATATATATAAATACTATACGTTAACAGCATACTTCACTCGAGGCAATTACAACATCATAATCGTCGATTACGGCTCGCTGGTACGCGAGCCCTGTCTATCGCAAATATCTTGGGGTCCAGACTTTTGCTCGCGATGTATCGCTCAACTGGTCAGATATATCAGGGACCATCCACGTGGAACGCCCGTCGAAAGCATTCATATGCTTGGCTACAGTGTGGGCGCTCACATTGCTGGCCTCGTCGCTAATTATTTACCTGACGACAAGATCGGCAGGATCACCGGTAATTATGCTTATTCGCATCGTATCGCAACTTTCGAAGGAACGATGGAGAGTTTTCAGAAATAGAGGTAAAGGTATATTTTGCTACGATGCGTTGGATATTGTTTTCGCGAATATTGCCGCGATGAAAGGCAGAATGTCGCCAAAGGCCCAAGCGTTACAACTCTTTAAATTGTCCATCGTTTCAAGTTAGCCAATAAACTTTCGATAGATTATATAACACGGTGACTTTGGGCATGTGATTGGGGCTAATTGTCAAAACTCGTAATAAGGAACATATGGAATGGTTTTTTGTGGTGTTGAAAACGACAGGGCTGGACCCGACGATATTTTTTTATATGAATGGGAATCGGTCAAGGGATCTGGATACGACCGATGCTCATTTTGTCGATGTGATCCACACGGGAGCGGGAATCCTTGGACAGTGGGGCCCAAACGGCCATGCAGATTTCTATGTGAACGGTGGATCAAGTCAGCCCGGATGCGCAACGGCGTCAATACTACGTAAGTCCTTGTTGTACTCCGAAACAAACATGCCTGTGGATTATACGAATTTCTCTGTGATTCTTTTGCGTAGAAACACTGTCCTGCGACCATACAAAAGTGACGCCTTACTACATAGAATCGATAACGTCGAAAGCAGGCTTTTGGGCAGCACCATGCGCAAATCTATTCTCGTATCTGATAGGCTGGTGCAATCCGTCGGAAAGCGAGTATATACTGATGGGAGAAGATACTCCTCATACGTAAGTTCTTAGAAGATATTCGCGTAGGAAAAAATAAAAACAATCAAATTATCACCTCGACACGGAGAATTGAACGAATATCTAATGCTTTCAGAGCAAGAGGAATCTTTTATCTATCAACAAACGCACACAAACCGTACGCCCGCGGACTTCCCGTAAAAAAACAGCGACAGACAAATCAGAAGCGATCGTCCTCCCGCCAGTATTAAGTCTACTCAAGCAGCTGATCAATATTATTATAGAGTAGCAGTCAAGTAACAATCAAATACTCTTTCTCGTCACTACTTTTTATACCTTACGTACATATACAACGATATGATTTACACGTTGGTCGAAATTGAGTTGCAATCAAAACGCCTGGCCTCGCACTGTGTTTACTCTTATATATTTTATCTTTAGTGTTTTTTCTTAAACATTCATTGACAACTCTTATCGAGATGGCTATAGTTTACTGTAATCATCATCGTATTGTTGTATGCAACGTAGCTGTTGGATCATGTATTTTTATACGTTTTTTTAAAAATACTTTTAATACTTAACTTTTATATATTTAATAAATTATGAAGCTGTATGTATGACCTCTATGGTAGTTTGCAGTACATATATAAGTATAATGGATGGTTACAGTCGAATGGGAAGATAAAAAAAAGTGTTCAAAATTAGTAGTAATATAAGCGAAATTAATCGAAATTATTTATCAACCATTGTACATTTTGAATGTAAATAATTCAACGCTTTTTGGAATAAATGTTTACACAAGAAACAGATTTGTTGGCAATTCTAAGTAGATATAATCCGAGCTGAAATGAAAATACACATAACTGGAGTGCAAAAAATCGAATATCACAACGGTTATGTTAACAACAATATTTATTACATAATAATTATGATATAATAATAACTTCTATGGATTTACAATACATCGTTCGCGCTAATCCTTAATACAGTACGTAATGGAATGATTACAAGATTGGTTGATACACATCCTTCGTCTCTCGGCCAGCTTGGGGGCGTCTCGTTATTATTGTTTGTTTCTTTGTATCTCCTTTCGTCTGCACCTCTATCTCTTTTTTTTTAACTTTCGCTTCGTATTTCAGATTACATGTAGAAATATGCGTGTAATATTCGATCATGCCTGTATAAGAAGGTTGATTCCTTGACTCATCATGGAGTTTGCGGAAAAGAAATACAACAATGTAAAAATCTTTATTTTTCTTTCCCGCATTCTCTCTCTCTCTCTCTCGACTAAAATTTATCACTCGCTATATAAGTTTCGTACGAAGTGAAAAGCTGCGGTCTATAACTTGACGAAGCTAAATAATACTAACGCCCATCGCGAAAGGCTCATGCGATTACACGAGATTTGTTTTTCAACGTTCTCTTTTCCGGAGAAAAATCTTTTTATTGTTTCGCTTTGCTACGAATTATGAAGTGTGCGCCTGATGTATAACTCGGAGGGCCATTCATATTTGTTTTTTCTTCATTCGGCGTGTACCAAGGGGGGGGGGGGAGGATGCAACTTTAATGCTGTACACACTCGTTCATATATACGGATTTGCTCAACTAGGAACAAACGCAACATTTTTTTTCTTCAAACCTTTGTTTGATCTTCTTTTTTTCGTTATCTATTCTTCCATTATTTCGTTTCAACATATCGCAGTGGAGAACGTGGTATTTGGGCCATTTTTTAAAAATCTGTACGTCATCCATTATTCGCAATTTTTCGTTTTAGTTTTTCCTCGCCTAATTGCGGAAATTTTATTAATCTTTATGGCAAAAGCCGTTTTATTGGCTGAGTATTGTATGCACGTGCATGCCAAATGCATAAACGAACTGGAGGTGGATTTCACGTTGTCACAATTTTTATTCATAGTTTCGGTGAAAACGAGCGAATCGAAATATTGTGGGGAATTCGGTGTATAAGATTTCTATGTACGACAATTACTGGTCAATAATTCGATAACTGTGTCAGAATGCAATTATCTTGCATCATACAAGAGTGGAAATGTACGAATTTCAGTCACACGAAAACAACACAATGTAAATGACAATTACGTCAGTTAATTTCTTTCACATAACTGAAACAACAGTTTTCATAATTCAATTTGAATATTCCATTAAGCAAGTGATAGAGTCTTATACAAGTATATACACCCATTAATCATTTACAACTGATTTTCAAGAGTAATGGATGATGGAATTGTAAAATTGTCAAATAGACATACGGAACATATAAAACGACAATCATCGCACCGTCACGTACAGCGAATAATGGGAAGAAAGAATTGTCAGCGTGTATCATCGCACGTAGACAGACGAGAAATAATACGTCTGAAATACGTTTGGGAATACGTTAAATGTCCAACCCACACCTACGTACCTCCCTTTCTTTCGATCTTATATCCTTCAGCTTCTCAACTCTCTCTCTTTCTCTCTCTCTCTCTCAATCTACTGACGAACGAAAGGAAACGAAAGAAATTTACAAATACGTCTACTATTTACACAATTCTTGCGCTAAATGCGTGCGCACGTGTGACGCACTCATATGCACCCATACACATACACGTACTCGCACACGTATCCGCACACAGACACACACGCGCGCGCGCGCAAAACAAAAAAAACCGTCAAAGAAAAAAAGTGTCGTCCCGCCGGCAAAACGACAATTGTCGAGCACACTATAACTATCTCTTTGTCCTCCGTCGTTTATTTTTTTTTATCTCTATACGTTCTCACACGCAAAAATTGTGTGTTCTTTGTTTCATATTAAGACTAGATTACGTTATATTTAAAATAGTTATATTAGCGGGTACTTTTTATACGAAGAAAAAAGCCAGTCGTCACGCGAAAAAACGTCTAATTGTTTTTTTTAGCCGTATAGAAGAGAAACGTAATCCTGAGACGTATTCGTAATATACGGATGGGTCGAGAGAGATTTACGCCGATCAAAAGCGCGAACTCTTTCTTAGTCGCGAACGTTTAGAATGATTGGTTTTTTTGTTCTTCGTATAAACTTAAAATTTGTTAAATACACGTTCAGACGCATCAATTATTGCACTTTCGTTCATTCTTATTTTTTGTTTAAGCTACGATAGATTATTTCGCGTGTCACGAGCGACAAGTAAAGAAAAACAACGTAAAAAAACAGGAAGATGATTCGGATTTTTTTTTACATTGGAGCGTACTCGAAATTTCAAGGAGAATCATCTAAGTGGTGATGATGATTGCGACTGATTGGCGATGGATTTGATCACAACTACACGCGCACGCAATTCTGCATGAAGTTTTATGAAAGCGAATGAATTCGATGCTTATTTTTACACGCACATTTTTTTATTATTCTCCGTCCAGAGTCCGCTGAAAGTGTACACTTTTCTCAATCTTAGCTTAGCGTTCGCCACTGATTTATATAAATCATTATTGCAAAAAAACAAAAAAAAACAAGAACGTTTTGAATGGATTGTAGTTCAATGTATAGCATTGTGAGGAAGAAACTGCATAAAGGTTTGTTTTTTCTCTGGTAAAAAATCAGAAGAAAATCGTTTCCAAAGAGTGTACAAGAGAAAACATTAATTTGACGACGATCGGTAAAAAATCGCTGTCTATCTCTCGAACAAAGCTGAGTGCACAGGCATCGAGGTATTTATCAGTATTTAGGCACGTGGTGTGGTTAAAATCGGTTTTATAACATTCGTGTCTCCGTATTCGAGTACGCTCCTGGCATAATACGATCGATAAAATTAACCGAAAATTAAGTAAGCCTATCCTCTCCATTTGATCTAGTAAATTAGTCATTACTACTTCAAACTATCTACTACTCGCTGCTGCTGCTGCTGCATGTTTATACGCCAAGTATTCCGTTATAACTGCGGCGCCCCTGAGAGAAGGTATATAATCTGTATGTGTTGTTGTGTGTACGCGTGTGTATGCGGCAGTATGCCTCTTATACGTGTGGATATGAAGGTACGATACAGAGTTTAATGCTCGTGATTTATTATGACGTCTACGCGTGCAATATACCTTTCTTTCTTATTTTCGTCTATACTTTGCATTGCCTCGATCAGCTTCTTATTATTAAGTTTTTTTTTCATCACGCTCAAACCATATAGTCAACATATATATATATATAAATGAACGCTAACAAATCTTTAATCTCTGTTCTACGATAATAATCCAACAACAGTTAAAAAATAATTAAATTCTTGTTGTTTCTCATCTTCTATCCGTCTTCGCTCTTGTATATTCGATTCAACAATGTTACTGTTGTTTGCAAGCGATCGAGGTTGTATCATAACCTGTGAGATATACGCGTATAATGTATAGTTTAGCTATTAATTTGTTCGTTTGTATTCGTCGTTCTTACACACACACGAGTCTTATAGCTTATTGTTGAGATACTTGAATTTTTTTTATTTATTCGACTACTGATACAAATCTTTCCATCCGCGTCTCTGTCTCGTCGTCGTTTTTTATAAGTCCATTAATTGGTCCTGATATGAAAAATTTTTTCATGATCTATATATATGGATATCATTAGGTGCTGAATTTTTCTGCCGTCTCTCGTGTCACGGATCGCCTGATACATCGTGGCAAACAACGAAGGTGTCGTTTGCGCGAAAAATTCCCGCTGTCGTATCAATGGTGATCGCGCGAGAAACGACAAGAAACGTTGCTGCTACAGTCGACTTCGATTAAAAGTCTAATCATCTGCGTCTTGCGATTACATACTGTCTATGTATGTGTGTACTTGTGTGTGTGTGTGTTTTTACTCATTTCTCTATAAATCTTTATAAGTAATCGTGGGGGACTGTGATTAGTGATGTATACGCAGTTCTTAGGTGAAGTGCACGTGCTTTACGTAGTTATATTATAATTCGCTATTTTATTTTAATCTGCTTTTTTTCGTCATCTTTCCTGCGAACCTATGTTTTTTCTCTGTGGTTTCGTTTCGAGCCCCCTATTGTTTTGCTTGTTTGTTCAACGAATGCTTGTCGTCGCTCCTAATTGCGATACACGGCTTTCGTACTTGAAGAATTCCGGGTGAGCGGAGAACGGATCGAATGCGAGTTCGTCTTTCATTATATTAGCGTATAACGATCATCTCTGAGTTACTTTTATACTGACTTTTATGCGTGCATTTCTCGCGGTCAACTTACATAATGCGCCGTGTATGTATAATATAGTATATGCATATATATATAAATAAGATTATATAGAAATGTTCAACGACAAGTAACTCGTGAAAGTAATAACGATGCTGTATAACGGCAACCAAAGTAATGCAAATAAATGCGCTCTAATGTACATACCGGACGAAGATTTGATGCACAGGTACCAACAAATAATTGCTTTCAAATATATACTTCATTCAATGGACAGTCTCGGTTTCGTCGCACTTTTCGCTTGCTCCTTTGCCTTAGTGTAACTCTTATCGTTTCGCCTTGCGAGCGGTAAACGCACCGGTTTATTTTATTGTTTGATGTGTCGTGACAATACAATGCATCGCTTTATACGAAAGGCCATATTATTCTTATGAGAGTACGTACGCATAAATCGTGAAAATCAATTGATTGCGATAGTGATTAGCGATACAATGTGTAGTGGCTACATTTAGTACACTACGTAGAATCAAGATCGAAGTGACATAATTTCTCGTTATATTACAGTGATTAAAGCCTTCGGTTATGAATAGATTCGGGCTTGCCATTCGTCGTTCGATAAACACATGAGTTTGCACGAGAAATAAACATCTATACATACATATATATTTATACGGCATTGATCAGTCGATAAAAAAAGGATCCGCGTCGCGTTCGCTCGCAAACAAGTAATATACGTAAGAAAGAACATTGCTGCACGTGTGAAGCTTGGCAACGTGTCATCATGAGCGTTGGCCAAACGATTTTTATAGAATATAAAGCCTTACGGGGAAGTATTTACACAGAGATCGAATGCATCTTATCACGATAAAACTAATCTCGTGAACGGCATGTCTACGGGTTAGCCAACTGCGGCAGACGAAACAATATACACACGTCGCAAGCTCAAGCGATGAGTGACGAGAATGCAGTGTTAGCGATTTCGACGAGGCGATGTATAGCGAACGGATGAATGTTTATGACGCTTGATACTCTCCTTGTTTTTTTTTTCGACTATTTATCTGGCATCTTTCAAATAATATCTCACTTTCTCGCGATAATTCTCACTCCCTTTCTCGCAATATAATAAATTTTCTCAATTCATATAACTTACAATAATACCAGCAACACGTTTAAGTATACAGCTTTGTTATTTTTTGTATGTTTGTTTAAATCTTTCAATCTTACAATTAATATATAACTTTGTTCTTTATCTCTCGTGACTTGTTGTCATAACAAAGAAGTTTGTTGTTTTCTTTATATAGGTATAATGATAAATACGCATGTATTATATACGTCGTCGATATCAATCAGAATATAATCATAACAATGAGAATAATTATATGTGAAATACTTCGGTAAAACGCCATGGTTCATTTAATACATTATCTGGAAAAATCTAGCAGAAACGCGCGATACGTATAGAAACATCTAAAAGACACCTCAAAAATGTCGTCTCTTTAAGAAGCTCATCGTACAAAAAGAGAGTCTTCTCAAAATGAATTTACATGCCTCTTACGTGCCGTTCGTTTCCATCCGACGCTTTTTCGACAGAAGACAACAAAACGAGCTTTTCTTTTTCTTTTGTTTGCACGAGCTTCGCGAAATTTACAGGCCGATCGATCGCCGGCAGCGCTGCGAAGCCAAAAACGACAGGAACAAAAATAAGTAAACGCTATGATTTTAGCATCGAATCCATCTCATTAATAGGCCTTATTTTTATCTTGATAATCTTGAAACTGTTCCCGTGATAATTCACGCGTTTGCGATGCTGAATAAACCGATCCGTCGTGCGACGCAGCGCTGCGACGAGATTTCGCTTATACGAGAAGCAAGTATAATAGGTAATATGTATAATATGTATATATTGTCGACGAAACCGCATTTCAGACACGAACGTCCTGAGCGAGTGTAGTGATAAGTTTCTACAGTTTTCAATTTTTTTTTCAAATTCTTTTTTCTTTTTAAGTGGTTTCGCGTATCGATTTTGTTGAATAGTCGTCACACACGCTTATATTACAACGAAGACAGTGCAGACAAAAGCATTGACTCTCCGTTTGAAAATAAAGATAAAAAGAGATAGGAAAAATGAAAGAAAAATGTCGATTTTCTTACTTTTGACCTGTATATTTTGTATATAGTACAGGTGGAATACAATTGTAAACTTTCATTATTTGTTTTTTCTTTTTGAACGCAGCCACGCTTTCTAGCCATTCGATTTGTTTCCGCCCAATTGATTAATGAACTAATAAATAAGAATAAGTTAATGATAATACAAGTTACATGAAACATGATAGAAAGCTCTTTGGAATGCTTATAAGTTTGCAATGCGTTTTGCTGTGCCCGTGTCTTCGTTAAAAGAACGCGTCGCGCGATTTTATATTTAGTTGCTTTATCTTGATTCTTCTTAAATAATCATAGTATAACTCATAATCGTTACGTCTACAGATAGAGAAGTATAGCTGATATATTAATGTGTATATACAAGACACTACACTCCATGAGAACATATCGTTAACGCTAACTCTTTCTTGCTGGTAGAATTTTTTTCTTATTGTTACTTTTGTTTTGTCTGGTTTTCCTCCATTCTTTTCCTCTGCTTTTTTCTTCGATTAATCATAGATGATCGATTAGTATGTCTATCAAGAATTTTGTTTTTTAACGCAATTTTTTTGTTTTTTTTTTTGGTATTTCTTCGTCAACACGCATTTTTTTCCTGCAATAAAGAAAAACAATGTTTAATATTGTTGCTCGTATAGTCAGTTCATAACGCGTAAACACAAACGTATCAAACTAAAAATAATACAACAATTGATAGAACAATAACCTTCAGTTCGATTTAGAATCATCTTAGTCCTTCTTGTCTCCGTCTTCGGGGTCTTTGAGCGTATGCCATTGGGCAATCGGGCGCCTCGGCGACGCTAACATATCCGACCAATGTCGAAGTTCTGTGCCACTCGCATTATAACCCAGCAAAACCTTACCAATGGGCTCGGATGTGCCGATACGATCGTAGTCCACGACGGTCACTTGCAGATTCACTTTCTGAAAATATATCGTTATTTTTATTTGATTTTGGCACTAAGCATGGATTTATATGATTTCGTTTTCTTTTCGAATGCCTCGAAACGCAAAACTAAGGCCAAATATGCCTTTTAATTGACATTTTGCCAAAATCAATGGCTTTTATACGTAATAACCTTCTAGGTGCAAGGTCACCAAGGCAATATTACGAAGCATTGACTATTAGTGTAGATAGAAGAACTACAACCGACTCACTTGAATCTGTTCGAACGGTACTTCAAAGGTGAAAGATTCGTTGTAGTATGGATTAAGAGTGCATTTTTTTATGGACGTCTTCTTCTTCTTTAGCCGTTTACCGTTCTGCATTAAGGCGATCTTTACATATGGATCGGATAGACCGCCGACGTCCATCTTTTTCAGGTTCTTCGCTTCGAGGATAACTACCGTCAATTTGCCAGCTGTCGGCACGTAACGCAAAGAGAAACATATGTCACCGAGTTTGTTGTCCTAAACGATGTAAAAAGGTCGTGAAATTATGTATGCCACCTGTCAAAACATCATAACTACATTCGAATAACAGAAAAAAAAGGATTACCGGTCCTCCTTCACCCTCGACGCTCTGCAACTCTCGCCATTCCTCGATGGTTTGCGCCAAGTCGATCTGACAGAGTGGTACCTTCACCTCGCCGATTTGATCGTGCTTTGAGAATCTGTCGAAGTCGAAGATGGCAAATACCAAAGTCTTGTTCATCGCGTCGGCATATGGTACACCCTATCGAATGAGATACAGTATTCAAATATCAAAATCTACAAATACCCCATTGTCGAGGACATTTATCCGATTGCTTTGCAATAACTGTACGAATCGATTCCAATGACGCTTAACACACTCTAATTTTATCGTTACACGACGTTTCGCTTAAACTAATTGATCGATGCCCGTACCTTGAAAACAAAGGTCTCATTAAACTCAGGATTAAGCGTCTTTCTGTGAACCTTCGTCTCAAACTTCTTCTTCTTGTCAGGTAGCAAATAAACCTTGACGTAGGGATCGGATGTACCACCCATATCAAGGGCTGGGAGTTCCTCTGCCTTTATCACCGTCACCGACAAACTGTTCGAATTGAAGTCATACTCCAGCTGTGAACAATTAATCGTTTTATATTTTACTATTCTTTTGCGCATATGCACGTATGACTATATTTCTCCTCGCTCTCCATCTCTGATTTTTAAAGTATCGAGTAACTACTTTGCTTTCTGCGTTTGCTCGAGAATAACAATTTTTCTCTTGAAAATACTATTTTTTCCCTCCGACCTCCTCGATCAGACGATCTACTTTGTATATATTTGATTTCAAAGATGAGATTCTAAAAATACATCGATAAATATAAAACTGGAGTAGACACGTCAAACTTTACGTAGATTGTTCAAATATATAATCCATTTGTCCACTCTTCCTTTAATGCAATTTCTTTTTAAACGATGATAACGACGAACTTTCCTCTTTAGATCTTGGCATCTCCTTTCCATCCATTCATGCTCCGTCATTCTGTCCCCCGCTTTGAAGTTTCCCCTTGTACTATACTACGAATGTGCGAGGAAGGCGGAGGGTAAAACGGCTCCCTCTTCCTCACCGTCGATCAATAAACATTCACTTGAGACACGCGCGCCAGCTACGTCAGAATTTTTTTATTTCGTCTTCGTAGCAAGAAAGAAAGAAATAAAGAGAGACCTCGCAGTTTTATTGTCTTTCGTCATCCGTAATTATCGGAAGGCTCGGCCAATTAATTTTTCTCGCAATTGTTTTTTACGGTTGCAATTCATCGCGTGTACTTTGTATATATTTGGATATTCAATGAAACAAGAAGGAGATGATTACTATTAATTTTCTAATTATACAATTATCTTTGAGTGCAGACAATTTACTATGTTTTTTTGTTCAATTAAATTAGTTATCTACAGTTAATCCACTTAAACATTCGCTAATCTTATTTAAGTAGAAAATCTGATAGACGATAAGACGTAAGACATAATAACGAAACTCTTATAATTCAGTTTAAGTATGCTTAGCGGATAATATAAGATGTTTTCCCATCATTCCGGGTCCTATCGTCAAAAATTCCCCCCGAGACTTTAGCCAGAGGAACTTCCAAGAGCAGCTTCGAGGTCGGATGACTTCGATATTACATTACTCGTGTTTCGTTGGCGAGTAACCGCTATGAAAAAACACGCGGAACGTCTTTATCGATGTATGGTTGGAATGTAATATAATTACCTTATACTGCAGTCTACCGAGTTTAACTTCGCTCTGCTTGCTCTCGGCTTCGTCGGGCTCCTCGATATTGTCGGTAAGCTCCTCCATATCCGGCTGAACCTGCGGATAGATAAACGAAATTCCCGCATTGATGAGCAAGCGGCGCTCTAATACGACTATCAAAGCGTTACAGCGTAGGAATTCTGAAAAACAACCGTCCCGACTCTCATCGGACACGTTGCTACTTTACCTTGTCCTTGTACGTGCTGCCCAACAGTTGTACGGACTTGAGATCGACCGCACCCTTGAGACCTTTCTTGCCATCCTTTGAGCGTCGCTTGCGGAAAAATCTTCTTATGCAGAAGCCACAGCCACCGAGTATCAGTAGGATCACTACTACAGTGGTTAACATCAATGATCTTATTAGGTTGGCGTGTTAGTGTACCTGTCTCGTGTGAGTGAGCACTGCTTATCCAAAGGTTCTGTCTTTCGCGAATACGTCCGCTATTTTGCATTTTTCGAAGCAATGCCTCTTGGTTTTTCATTTTATTTTATTACGAAATTGACGAAATAAAGCGGCTTTGTTAAAGCAAAAATGAGTAAAAATGAATTTAAAACGAGAATTTTGCGAAAAAATAAAGCAATGACAACGTGCTTCGTAGATGCTGCCTAACGAAGCAAATTCTTAAGGCACGTATCCGTTACTTTAACAAATTTTTTCGAGATTTATCGTGCAAGAAATAAGTCATTTCAGCTGCAGCATGCACTGCAATAAAAAGCCAATGCTGAGAAAAAAAGTAAATCTGATAATGCAGTTTTGTATTTAATACACCATACGGCGGAAGCAATCATTAAAAAAAACTATTGAAACAGAAAGATATATAAAAAATTCGATAATAAGTTATTAAACCTTTAAAGCTTGCAATGTTGTGTTGAATTGTGTGTACGTGAGTGTTATGTATTTTGCGTATAAGCGAGATAAAAATATAAAATTGTATAACAACTTTGTATCTATATGTGATTAGAGTTAGGCGTGTAACTAGTTGCAGGTATAGAAGCATATATAATATACATGTGTGTATATTTGATAAATATATTCGCCATTCGCCAAGAAAATCGATGATAATACTGCGTTTATCTATTGATAATGTTATATCGTACTATAAGCTGCAATAAATTCGAAAGAGTAATTAAAGAAACGCTTGAAAGCTCGTCCCACGAATAACAAGATTATACACCTATCAAAAACTAATCGACGTTACAAATTCATCGCGTCAATCTTCGCATGTTCTACGCTATAGGGCGTGAAAGATTTGACAGGCTCGCGTCACGACGTCGATGTTATATCGCGCTTTGAAACTCGACAAAAGAGAGCAATAGTGCTATTTATGCTAGCTTTTGGGACATAATAATACCCTGTACAAACTCTTGTTTTATCTGGTATCGCGGTCGCTTGAAAAATTCGTGTACGTGTCGCGAATGTAATTTTAAAAACACAGCGTATATAAATATTCATTCGCGAGTGTTGTAACAACAGATACGCAATCGATCGTTAAAAATGTTCTCGAAGAGTTGTATAATAACGAGACAAGAAATGATCGTTCTATATATACACCGTAAAAGCCGTGTAAAACTGTTGCACAATCCGACTGCAAGCTTTCGACGCACGTCCCATGTTAACAAAACCATAAATCCGTTGTAAACGTTAACCGAAACCATCGGACGGGTAAATTGAATATTACGCTTGCATAATAAATTCTGCAAATATGAAATGTAGCGAAAACGGACGCAATATGAACAGTATTTAGAATCACTCTTATAAAAATATTGGCGGGCGGTCGGGCGAGGAAAGGGGGATATTGTATATAGGATGGGCATCGATATAGTTACCTATGATTATAGTAATAATAGCCCATGGGGGCATTTTGGTTTGTTCGCCAAGTTTCGCCACCGCATCCTCGAGTTTGGTCTCGATGGACTTGGCCGTGGTTGTCGTGAGGCTATCCAACTCCATCGTGCCTGTATTTCCCATACAAATGAAATTGTCATTTTTTTCGCGCAAGGAAACTCGTATACTAAGAGAATTTTTCGTTTTATTATCGCTACTTTGTTTCATTGATTAAATGCCTCGTTACAATTTTACGATTACGGCTACAGAATATTGAATATAAAATGAGTTTGAGTACCGTAATTAAAAGCGTAATCAAGTATGATAAAAAAGATAAAGAGAAACTTACTCGTATCGTCATTATTGAGTAATTTCGTCGCGTTATTGGCAATGGTGTTGTTCAAAACCGTCGCTCCTACTACTCCTGTAACAATTGCTCCTGCTTGTGTTGCTGGCGCTTCTGCTGAAACTGGCGTTACTGCTTGTGGCCCTTCGACTGGTGCTGGCTGCGGTTTCGGTGTCGACGTCGGAATCGGCGCTTGCCTCTTCACTATCGAAGGCATTTTTCTACAAATTACGGAGAATAACATTGCAATATTTTATCGGTTATTATTAATTCGTCTTCAATGTATCCGAATATTTCTACATCGCAAAACTGTACAACCTGCAGTGTGCTACTATCGAGCAACGATAAGAGGTATTCGACTAGAAAATAAACCTGGACTCGCTATACCGATTAAACTTCGTTGATTCAAGAGAACACGATCGATTTTTTGCGGATTGTTATACGATTGCGATAACGAATCCTATTTACGTTTAACCGGGTGACACAAGTTTTACGACAACTGCCCTCAGACGTTTTAATGTCAAAGTCTATTAACACTACAGCTGCTACGGATTTATTTGAATTTCATGAAAATTCGCGGCAATTTATACATATATATAGCTTGTGTACGACGCATTAGCTTTGATAAATATATGATTAATCGCACCTCCAGAATAACGTTATCCGACCAGTCCACCTTTACGCACAACTTTTCTCACCATATCCATGGGATCACGCAACTAGCTTGTAATCTATATAATCACGCGAATATTATAAAATTGTACGAAACGTGTCTGAACACCGCAAAAAACGTAGCGAGACTGCTTGTCGGCGCCTCTTGCGTTGTGTGTGGGTGTGTGGGTGTGTGTGTGTGTATGGCGCGCACGCGTGACGCACGCGACGATCATACGGCGACCTCCGTTAATACTATAAGTATAAGTGAACCTAATATACATTGACCCATCGCGAGTATGTTGTGCAAGGCCATGTTTTTGTTGTTTACGTTGAGAAATATAGCTGGAATTTTCTCTCAAAACGAAGTTCAAGTGTTACAACTTACATCGCACTAAGTCACGTCGCGGCTTTTCAAGTTCAAGAGACGACTATACGATGGATTCTTGGGGGTGTGGAACTGTTTAACGATTCAATTATGTGTTGTGTACACGATAGTTCGATACGTTTAGAACGAAGAAACTATATTTCTTTGACACAAGTCGTAAATCAGTGCATTTAAACAACTTTATCGGAGTGAATTTCGCTTCTCTTTCAACGTGGATTCATGAATATGCGTGTACGGAAAAGCAAGTAGCGTTCATGAAAGAAAAAAAACCGCCATGACGCAGAATGCATTAGTGCATCGTATAAATTCGCATTTCTCAAACAAGCTAGAACAAAAAACAACGGTATGCACGAGGCGGACGATCGATACGATGTGTACACACGTGTGCGAGCTTGCACACGCATCTCTCCGTTATTTTTCCTCGCGAATTTGCATTCGCTACATTATATATCTTTTCCTTCGTGTCTCTCCATTATATAAATTGCAACAGCGAAAAGATTCCGAGAATTATGGTTGACAGGTTCGAATATTCGCACTGCAAGGGAAGCGTCTACTTTTAGGCGTACCGGTTTATTCTAGTCGCGTCGAACGTTGAATATTCCGGAAATGTACATTGACTTGACTAATACCGATTTTTTGTTGTCAATGTCATTTGATTGATTTCCGATAAAAGCTTCCATTTATTATTTTTATTCTTCTCTACGCGAAACACGTTTGTTCGCTAAGGTGTAAAGGTTAGTTGAACAGATTCGAGATAAAACGTGAATCATTCGAATATAAAAGTTTTGATCGAATGTTTTGATAATATTCTAAAAGCACGTGTCGCTTAACATAATGTAAGTTATTTCGAACTCGACCACTTTTTCGTCTTACCATACTCGATTATTACTACTAGCTACCGAGTACATCTAAACTCAAACCTTAGTTTTATTCAAATAACCCGAAACATTTGTATATCGCGTTATGTTGTTCATTCACTCACGCTATATCTTTATTTATGCTTAGACTCACTGATGAATTTTTCGGATTGCATCGAGAAAAAAATCATATGATCAGTGAAGTGAAGAAACGAAACAAGTAATTGAATTTTGGATGATGTTTTTTTGTATGAATGTCACGTCGAACGAGTGCGCGATAAATATAAAGCAGAAAGAAATCCGAAAGGGAGTTCGTTTATGCGAAAAATGAAAAAAAAAGAGAATTTGCGCTCAATTTGTCGAGACTGCGATAACTTTTATCACAAAACGCCGACTTTTATCTCTCGCTCTTTATATATTCGCAACGCTGATTTATTTCATATACTACATCAACTACGCACTTCCGACGGGGCTGGCGGAGAATTTCACGTGATATTTCTTTTTATTCGAATGCATTGCAAAATTTGCGGTGCGATCTCTTTTTTTGCGAACAGAACTTTGATTATTAATGAGAAACACCAGCGCGTCGCGATTGGAAAATAATTGGATCTTCACTTTGAAAGTTAAAAATTAACGAGTCAATTTGCGTTATCACCAAGGTATTCTTTAAGAAACTTTGCAATTAGAATACCATGTACAATCTCGTTACTTTGTAAATCCAAGGTCTTCTCCTTCACGGTATCTTAATGCTGCAAATGACACGATATCATGGAATACGACATTTTCACTACCGTCCAAGGAAAATCGATACCCCTGTACAGTTGATGATAACAAAATTACCGAACATGATGATCATCTCTTGCGACGAGCATAAACAACGCCCACTTTCTTCTCGATTCAAGAAGAAAGTGCGTAGCAGAAACCTGTATAATATTTTCGTATATATATCATAGCAGCCATATTGCCACACACAGGCTTCATTTTACTACGCCATAAATTTTTGCTGTTCTCGTAAAGCTATTACAGTTATAGATCAACTCGAGTCGAACGACCACGTTAAAACTAATAAACAGCATACGTAGAAAAAAATTATACAGCATCCTACTGTGAGCATTCAAACGATAGATATAATTTGGAGCAACACGAGTTGCTTTCAATTCAATACCTATCTTTATACCTTTAATCAAATCTCAACTGCAATGGGAAGTTCGTTAAAACGCACCCAGTTGCAATATCGATAGAGTACAAGAAAATCGGTCAATAATCGAGTATTTGCAACAACGACAAAACCCAATTATAAAACGAAAAGCTATATTTTGAAATATTCAATCGCAACTCGCGGTACTCGATTGAGAGCATCGGGCGATGGCATATAATACATGTATATATATCGATCAAAGCGCCCTAGCATAATTAGCATTCCGAGCACGCGCGCAGTCGCGAGCTTTTTCTCGCGTGCGCATGTGTCGACGACTGACGTTCTTTCTCTTTCCTTCTCTCTCTCTCTCTCTCTCTCTCTCTTTCGCTCGCTCGCTACTCTTCAGCATCAGCCAAACGCAAGCACGTTTCCTGAATGAGGCGAAGACGACGACGACACTCGTGGACGAGAATTGTAACGTAGCACACTCGTGTTACACTCGAGCCAAATAAGATTGATGCGATGGTCAAGGGGATGGAAAAAACTACTTTGTCTTGCTTTAATCGCATAGACTATATAGTTTTCCGATATATGTGTATGCGTGATTCTTTCTTACTTATTTGATTTTTGTGATGCCTCACGTGGTTTCACGGATGCTCAACTGTGTTCTCTATTTAATAAAACGGTCCACTTCGTATTAGTTAAATTAATGCTAGCGAATATTGACGTGAAATAAATTCTCCCGCTGTCATCAATACAAATTCACAATGGAGCACACAATGAAGCTCAATAATTCAAACTTCGATCATTTTAATTCTCTGTACGTTCTCTTCAATTTCCTGTTCGTTGTATTGGCGTTCGTTATTTCAATTGCGCTCGACAATTCAATTTTTTTACTGTACTACTCTTTTACATTCAAGACCGTTAAAGTTCACTGCATAAAAGCTCTGAAAAATTTGCGTAACCCAAATTACTTCGAAACTAACGAGCTCTCTCATAAGTGCTTCAACTTTGAAGTAGTTAAAAGATATGGCGTCGATCAAGACTCCGTATGCCGTCGCGGAATAATAATCTCATCAACGTGCTTTCAGCGCGTAACGTTGCCACCACCCTTCAAGAGCGATTTGAAATAGCAACGCAAAACATTCTTTAGAGATAAAAATAGTTATACAATGGTTGGCGACGCAAGAAGTTAACTCCCCATTACAGAGCGCTACATCTAAGTCTTTCCATTGAAAGCTATTCATCTGCAAAATTCTGAATATTCAAGGCTAAAAGTATGAATGAAAGTAAACAGAATTTTCCACGAACGGCTTAAATGGACAATGAACGAAGAGACAATTTTAAAGTACTTTACGACGCGGATGATAAAATAAAGGTAAATAGTGTAGCAGGTGTCCGTCCGAAGATGTATAGAAATACAAATAAACTTTCTCTTTTCTGTGTGTTTGTTTGAGTATAAAAATTATGTGAAAAAATGCGACAGGACACAGTGTTGAGGAAATTGCTTATTTTACTCAGAAGTGAGATTATTAGGTGTCGCAGTGGAACTAGATAGGAGAACGTTTGAGACTAAAAATAAAGGATTGATTGATCAACAGAACAGTGAAGGCAATACACAACCAGGAAGATAATCTAGTTAACAAGGAAGAAAACATCGATAACAATGAAAAGTCTAGTAAGTACACATGATCAATAAAGATGTTTGTTTCGAAAGAAAAATACTCTCTAACGCATCATTAATACCGCTTGTAATAAATATTCACTCCATTAAATTGAAACAAACTTTACACCTATAGTAAAATAAAAGAAAATGAGGGTAGTACAAACGACAATTGGTACTATACTCCACGAGTTTGCACAAAGCAAACAAACAAACCTCTTTGCAATTAAAAGTGGCGCGACGCAAACTTACTCCGCATTCCTCAGGCAAGAATAAAAAAAAGAGACGAAAAAGACCCCTTGAACTCTGGGCGTGCACATGCTGACTTGAGAACCCTCCTGATACGACGCCGACGTATGACGTTAGCACGACTTTCAATTTCCTTCCGCCTCGATGTTCATTCAGAAGTATAGCTCGACGTATCGTCATCCGCGATAAAATAGCTGCATTGTTATTTTTTTTTTCGAGAGTTAGTCGGTTGAATATGAGGTTGATATTGTGACATTTTTAGACTGAATAATCGATGAAGGTGTATAAACCTTGTAAACAGACCAATGCATATTTTACATTTTTAATTAAAATGTGTGTTTCGATATTGACGATACTAGTATTTAGATAACATAAATGAGTATCTCGCATGCAAAATCATAACCGTAAGTAACGTGATTTCAATATAGTCCAAGCATTTGTTGGCAATATCACTCGAATTTGAATAATGCACTTCTATCAATCATACCCGTCAAGTAAAAACAACAAGCATGCGCACGTTTCAAGTAGTAGCACAGACAGAGAGCGAAAGAGACAGAGAGAGAGAGAGAGAGAGTTAGCGAAACAAAAAGAAAAAGCTCGAGTTGCCGGGACGCGAGCTTGCGAAGCCACTCCCGTTTATTGACTCTCAGCTTTTATATTTGCGCCGTCCAGTTCCAGTTCTCGGATTTTATTTATAGATTCTGCGATATTTTACTATAACGAGTCAAGGCTAGGAGATGCCCGTCGTTCATGCAAACTCTAATAGGCGAAGGCTATGACTACGCATTTTTTTATGACAAGCGATTCCTTTATTATATCAAGCGAGTCTCTTTTATCATCGTTCTACTTTTCAGAATCTTTTGTTACGGCAAGGAATCGTTCGACAAATTATCAGTTGAGCAAATGATTGAATTTTCAGTAGAGACGGCGTTTATCAAGAACTAAGTATTTGTGTTTAATTGCTTGTTTTACATTTAAGTGCATAGATGAGATTTTCTGTAGAATTGCAATATCTAATCTTATCTTTATCGTAAAAGTAAACAGAAAATGCACGACAGTAATTCCTCTTACGAGCTTTTAAAATCGATAACGAACAATGTTTGTGTACGAGAAACTAACAAAACTAGAGATTCTTAATACTTTGTTTTTTCTAAAGCGCTTGCAAATTTTTGAAATCAGTCGTTGCGTAAATACTCTTTGAAAAGAAAACGAGATAGTCTTTGAAAAAAATATTGGCAATTTGTTCGATAACAATTTTGTCCTTAATTCCTCGATACAAAAGCACATTTTATTCCGGTTCTCCAGCTTCTATTAGCATACCTAGAATTTTCGTCCGCCCCGTTTCTATGTGTAACCGTTATTCCACGTTTTCCTCGGGGCTTAATGAAAAAGTAGACGACCTAACTGTGAACTATAATTTCATTTCCATTTGTGGTCTAGGAAACCGGCAATTTGAAAAAGCATCGACGTACAATTTGTTCGCCACACTAGTTTGCCAGGTCTGGCCTGTAAATATTGTACAGCGTGTTTGTCAAATGACCAATGTGTCTACTTTCTGCATTATTAGTTTAGCGAATGAATTTTTGTTGTTCGTATAAAATCTAAGCCACCGCAGGGAGGACAACAAAGAAAAGGACTTAATTAGCGAGAGTTAGGTTTCTGCGAAAAATGTTACGCTAACTAAAACGTATACCTCCCTAACTTGGTTTTAATTAGATTTAACAAAAGTACAGGGACACCGAATTAAATCACTGAAAAGAAAAGAGTACTAAAGTACGTCGTATTTATTTCAAACAATTCCATTGGAAGCTTCTAACAATCGCAGTAATTCATTGAAATCTTGCAACTGAAAGACAATATCAACTGCACGAAATCAGCTTATAGCTCTTATACGAGTAAATGTATTGGTAAATAAATAAAGAGTGGTTGTATAAATATAGAACCTTTTAGATTCTCTCCAGCTCCGATATTAATCGAGCATCACTGTCTGAAATATTAGTAACGATGGTGTTAAAAGAATAAAGTTTAGCTGCGAGTCATTCAATGACGTCAGAAACAATATGTTCGTGCGGGAAAATAAAAGGTGCGTGACGCAACGTGCTTAATCACGATACATATGAGAACTGAGATGCTGCGCCAGATGGATTATTATGCGTCAATCGTTGATGTTAATACGCGTTTTAGAGGGACATAGATTTATTTTCCTTGCGCGTAAAATAAACATTCATCTCACTGTGTATATTCATCTCCATAAATTTGACAAGATAATTTCTTCGAGAGAATAATTACACATTTGCGTACGTGTTCCACGATACTTGTTCAAGCTTATTCTGATATTGTTGTACGCTACTCGTGCATATTAATTGAGTCGTTAACCATAACTATTAGACGCGTACAAACGATTGAATTTATGCTTCAAATATCCGTAATCCGTGCTTCGAGTATTATAATTCGCGCGGTAAAAGGATCGCGTTGTTATTGGTTTAAACATACGAATCGTACGAGTTTAAACTCACAAGTCATCAATTGTATTGTTAATAAATATGATGCCTAATTAAACGAGTAATAGCAATCCATAAACTTTTCTGGAAACAGTAAGGCTCGCGCTCGCCTAACCAATCTTTAAATCGGTGATTAATTAAAGTGTTTTCGGTATATTTGTCAACAGCTCAACATCGAACGCAAAATTGCGAGTGTAATTGTGTTGAAAACAGAAGCAGTAAACTGTCGCATTAAGTACGACAGCAAAGTGTACGTGAGCTTGAAGCTTTATTCTCTTCGCAAAGAGAAGTGTATATGTAGCAAAAAATGGTTAAAACTTTAGAAGCGAGTTTGAACTCAAATATTTTTTGCAGCGCAACAGTATGCTTTTAGAAGTTATCTGTAAATTGTAATTAGCCTTTTGGTCGAGTATCATGAATAATCGTTCATTTTTTTTCATTCTCGTACAATGGCGTTGTTTAATCATTACGTCCCTTAAATCTGAATTACACCACCCCCTCCAACAATCGATAAATGCGTTAGCGTTTATAATTGAGCGATCGTATCGTTTAATTACAAATCGCGTATGTACCCATATGCCGCCAGTTATTCATCTCATTCACAATATAGAAGCAGGAGAATCAATAAATAGACGTGCATTAAAGCGCGAAAGAGTAACTGGGTAACTCGTCTTGGAGCATGTGTGTGTGTGTGTGTGTGTGTGTATTCAGCTAATGGACGCGAAACTCTGTTCGCTCGCTGATATTGGCTATACCGAGTATAACATCGCAGGGAGCTTTGATCGGCTAGTCAACACTTGTACTTGGCGTTCGATTAGTTTTCGATTGGCTCGAGCAGCTCGAAGAAGACGAGTTGCGCGCGCGAGAGACTGAGCGAAGGATCTGGGTCGTAATAATTATTGGATTTCTTTCCTTTTTTTAATTATCGCGAGGATATGCTTTTGATTCAACAAGTGTTTGTGAGTTAATTGTGCCAATGTTTGGATATACGGATTATACGTCTCTAATTGTGAATAATTGCAATTTGGGAAAAGTTACTATGTAGATGGAGTTATATCAATATACCCATCTGCCGAAACTTTTAGCTCATCTCTATTTATCCATCGCGTGAGATTTTCTCGAAGCTAATGTAACCTATATTTGTTCAGAAATAACTGTATTTATCTTACTATAAGAATATACTATACAACGTTTTTTTTAATTTCGAATTTACTCAAGGAGTATTTTGTTACAGCTCTTCTGTCAAATATTTTTTTCTAACTCCTTTGAACAGAGTTCACTTACCCGACAATTTTCGAAATAATAATAAATATCCGACATCGATACATTGATACAATAGCCCAGTGGCGCCTCGACTCCATTCAAGATAGTACAAGTGAGTAAAAATGAAAAATACCCAAGGGATGTATACAACTAATCCTCGTATACGTGGATGTTAGACGATAACACTACGTCATATGTGCGTGCGTTCATTCATTTGTTCGACTACAGTGGTTGATTTGTTTTTGTTTCGCTCATCGACTCCGGGCTAAGCATTGCGATGCTAATTCTCGACTCCTTTGTGCTTTGACGAACAAGTGTTTTGTTTCCGAAAGATCCTCCTTTTTATTCATAAAGAGTTGACCTACATTCCAAATGCCACTGATTTTTTGCGGGAAATTCGTGGGATATAGAAATAGATGGATGGATCGTTGTGTTTTTCAACAAAGTTTTCGCTATACATATCTAGCAAACTTTATACGTTCGTTTAATTTATTATTGTTAATCCAGGTTTGACGAAACTTTTAATAACAGCTGAACGAATAAGTACATAGATCGTAACTAGACTTGTTTTTACGCTGCTGTTTACGGACGTTTAGCAATGGAATATTGAAAAGAAATCGAGCCAAGCGTTATTCAGCTGTAAATTAAATATTTGTTGAAATTAGAGTATCGAACTAAAAATATCACGCGACTCGAGAGTTTGTGCGCAAAATAGTAATATCGAGCATGATCAGGTATACACATTCACCACGAATCCGGTTAAAATACAATTCTCGAACGCCTCGAACATCCATTTACAGTTAAACGAAAATATGAAAAAATCGATCACTGAAAATTCAGTCACGGCATCTTGCGAAAATTGCTTCGACGACAAGTCGAGCGTCAACCCACGTAATCCATGCATATTGTCTGATACATGTTTTGCGTGTGGGTATACGTCTATGTGCATGTAGCGAAGGGCGAGGTATTAATCCATGGTCGAGGTCGTAATACGAGAGCGCGCAGATACTCAAGTACGCTATTTGCTAGTAATTCACTCTCTCGGGTTGTTGTCGGCTGCCATGTGCGCACGTTGTAAATAAGGGAGGCCGTGACAATGAGCTGGAGTTCCCCTTTGACATGCGAGGAATCAAACAATAACAACGCGAAAAACGAGAATGAAAAAAGAGAACGTTTCCTTAGTGTTTACCGAGAAACAGGAATTACGTTTCGTACCATGTATATTCGGAGAAATGTTTAGCAGAGTTGTTACGGTGACGATGAACCGTCCATATTGAGGCTGATGAGAACGAAAGTAAACATGCCCTTGATTAAACAAGTGCTCTTATTTGAAAAGTCGGCGTAAAGTCGTCTAATAATATTTTTCTCTTCATCGTGCACGCAATCTGCAGGAGCTATTGTGTTTCTTTCTTTTTTCCTTTCACGCGTACGATTACGAATTCAGAAATACAGAGAACATGCAAAAGAAAAAGAAGGTTGGAAGTCTGAAAGAAGAAAAAACAGATCAAGTTTCGTTACGCGAGCGGCCCGTAACTGTCCAACATTATTACACGCTACTTTTTTTTATTCGCGCTCTCGCTCGAAATTTTTGTTTATCCTTTGGCACGAGACGTCCGTTTTTAATCTTTTCCTTCCAAAGAAGTCGAGTACGGACGTTCGAATAAGATACTATCCATGCGAAGAAAAGTGACGGCAACTTGACAATATAAATTGAGGATTAATAAGGATGATTTATCGAAACACGACCTTACCGAAGTATTAGCGAGCCTTATTTCGAGCTTGATAGATGTATCGCTCTTACGAGAGAGATAAAGTCATCAGGACGATTGTAGCCTCTGCGCCAAAAATGACTGAACTTTTGATAAATCGATAACTTTTGTTAATAGTATTAGAGCGAACAGCTTCTAATGCCGCAGCAATTGGAATCGAAATGTTTGTTTTACGAGATATTATTCGATCATCGCTTTAAAATCGTAATCACGGCAAAACACGCCGAAACGATCAAGAGTGATAATATTTTCAATATATGTTCCGCCAAGCGTTTGAAAATTTCTCGCTGAACCCGTAAACCCTCTATTCTCACGATCGAGAATACCTATCGTGCAAGAAAACTTTCACTATAACCAGACGAGTAACGGCGGCATTAAATTGATTACCGTTAACTTTTAATAAAGTTCCTCGATAAAATTAGAGTCGTCAATGATCCAAATCGCGTGATTTCGAGACGCAAAATAGACACACCGTCGATATACCATTTGGAGAAATGAATTTCAAACTTACGACTGAAATATATGTCGCGACGTTATAATGCACGTGAATTCTTAGCGGATGCTGAGTGTTGCATTAAGCGAAACTCAATGCACGATGCGGTAATTAATTGATCGTATTGTGCACGATGTAGGTAACTGGAATGGTATGATCTCGTCGTAAATACACTCACGAATGTTATACATTCACGATAGACGAATATTTAACGAAACGATCGCATTTCGACCTACTTTAAGGTGCAATGCTTAATAACATGATTTGTAAATCCATTCGCCGACAGTGTACACTTATGAACATTGTCGAAGTAAGCGCGACAGCTTGCGAGTGTAGCTTGAGTACTTATATTGCTATTTTGAACCACACGTCAATCGCTTTTTCTTTTTAACGATAATCGACGTTTCCCTTACTTGCTTAGTGCTTGTATTTATAGGACCTATACGAGTCGAAGTTGGAGGGTGTACAAATAATAGAAAAGAAATGTTTTCGCTCTGGCAGACGAAATATCGGCCATCTAAAGCTGAGATTAGCGAGTACAACACGATCGTTTAAATTTTGGAGGGAACATTGGCTATGATCATGAATCAACTCCTACAAATTCAAAAATCAACAATAGCATTGAAAAATCGAGCGGCTTTTATTTTGCAAACCTGTGAAATTTGCAATTGTAAAATATATCGATCCTGTGAATGCAAATTAAATTGGAAACAACATCAATGCGAAATGTAGCCCTATGTACCGCGCCAACACCGAAGAGCAAAGTAAAAGCTATCGCAAAGCCCGTTGCGAAAGCACACAACAACAAGCTTTAACCGGTTAATTTTGACGCGCACGCTGTAATCACGAGTCGCAGAGAGGTAGATGCAGATATATGTATACTATAGAGGCAGGAGCAGCCGCTGCCACCGCCACCGCCGTCGCTGCGAGTTGGTATATTGACCCGCGCGAGCGCACCGAGGCATTTTGTACGACTCTCTAGCATACTTTGTTAGATCTTTCTCTCTCTCTCTCTCTCTCTCCCTCTCTTAGACGAAGGAACTAATTTGTAGCTTTCGCGTACGAATTGCAACACTTTGATACTGTGTGTGTCTAGATGAATCTCGCTTGTTTTTCTCTTTCTTCGTTCAGTTCAATTTCGTGAAGTAACTTTTTTTTCGCCTGTAAGCTCTCGATCGATACTGAGCTTGAGTCCAGGACAATTGAAGCGAAAGAATACAATTTTATCGGCGAGTGTTTTCACCAACAAAATTTTATCAATAGGATTAACTGATGATCTTCGTATACAAATGGAAAGAGCTTTCGGTGTATTTCATTTGCACCACTGTTATATATACGTTCGTTCGCGAAATTACAATACATGACAATTATCAAGGCGCTATATAGAAATATAAAAGCGAGTGGTGTGTAGATTCCAGTGTAAGCTTCTCCTCCTTCGCGCATACACACACACACACACACAAACACACAAACACACACGTATATGAAGTCCGCAATTATGTTGCATCCAGCCACAAAGATATTTCGATACGATAAAAAAAGTTTTCGTTCCCTTCCATCGAACTTCTTTATTGAGCTTTTTTGGCACCCCGTATCATTGAAGAATTGCTTTTGAAGAGAGAAAAAGAAAGATAAAGGGCTGGTACATAATATCGATTAGTTTGGTGTGTCGAGCGATTAGCCATCGATTAGGAATTAAAGTCAAGGACAACGCCCGACACATACGCACATATATATACATACGTTGTCCGTCTCATCATCATCTTTATCGTCGTCGCCGTCGTCGCCGTTGTCAAAATCAATGCGCGTGCAAGAAGAGAAAAAGAGGGAGAGAGAGAGAGTCCTTTGCATCGCTTGCGAGATTGTGTGTGTGTGTGTGTGTGTCTATGCGCGCGAGAGAGAAAGCACAACTACTTACGATTAGAGCTTGCGATTGTTGTCCCTTTTGGATTTGAGCGACTGAGCGGCAGTGTGAGCTCTTTTTGTCCTTCGACTTGGTATCTTTGCAGACACTTTAGCACTGTGATTTACGTTCGGTCCGTTTCTCAAGGAAAACGAGTAAGAGAAAGAGAGAGAGAGAGAGAGAGAGATAGAGAAAAAGGGCGAATATCGACACTCAGCAGCACCACATTCTCACTACAAGGTCAACAGCGAAGCTGTGCGTTTTGACGATACACTCGTAGTTGTATTCTTTACGAGCTCGTAGCACAGAGAGGGAGAGAGAAAAAAAGATCTATCGTTCCGTACTGTGGCTGCTGCTGCTGATACTACTGGCACTGCGCTGCTGCTGCTGCTGTTACTTGGTCGTCCGTCTCGCTTGCTCACACACCCTCGCTATGTGATGCTGCTGACGGAGGGCCGCTACTGCGCCTGACCGAATTCCGAGGGGAACATGGCCGCCAGCCGAACAGCCACTTGCAGATCGATAAAACACGTCGTTCGGTCGCCAACGCCGCCACTGAGCTTGCAGCGCCGCCACCCCGCACAAAACCTACCCTTTCACCCTTCCCTCCGTATAACTCTATAGCCTCTCTGCCTATTCTATATCTACCAACCAGTCATTGATTGATTACTGCTTACTCTGCTTTGGTTATTCATCGTCGAGACTACCTCAATCCGACTTACTATCGAGCTACTAACGGATAATCTTTTTTATTGCGCCAATTGCTTTGATGCTATGGATCACGCAGATCTCTACGATTTACGCCATTTTTCGGCTATTGTTGCCCAGCAATCTGTACGCGTTCTTCTTGCCACAAGCACATAGGGCTTTCGAATATTTCATCGCTCCATATAATCGAGTACATCTTCCGAGCTTGTATTATTTTCAAGTTAAAGCGCGCGATAAATAAATGAAGCGTGAATTCATTATTTACCCCAGGGAATAGATTTTTACGCCAATCAGCTTTACATTTATACCGAGAATTACATTTTTCAAACAATCTTGAGTGTATATCACCACAACAGTTGAATTCACGTTCAAAACATTTTCATTATGCTTTGTAAGCGCGGATCGTTATAGTCTCTACACAACTTCTATATAGTATATCGTCTTTAAAAACGTTGTAAAACAATATTTAATCTCGATTTACCTAACTCTCGTTATTACGAATAAAGTAGCTTGGTATACCAACGTAATTTGGAAGCAGTTTGAATTATTTTTCGACCAGTCTAGCCATACAGCTTTTTATCATCGACCTATTCATTTTTTTCGCAAGCACTCGTATGGAATTGACTTTGACAGAGGGAAATAGAAGGAACTCAACCATACAGTCTATGCTTACAAACTACTCTGGACGATTATTTGTATTATTGTACTCAAATTTTTTTTCATCCTTGTAAATGGACCTTTTTCGGTCTTTTTTCATCGAATCAATAAGTCCACACGCTGCACGAGCTTTAGTCCATTTTTCCCTATATTTCTTCCTTTATTTCTTTGAATATACCCACAGTTTTCTGATATGAATTCTGTAATATTCTGGAAATCTCAGATAAAACAGATTTTTCATTTTTTGAAAAAAAGCACGAACATCTTTCGTTTTTAAGTAATCATGTGGTAAAACTAGTATTCACGTTGGCATATTTTTCATTTAAATCAATGAGTTAGTTTTTTTCTTAAAGAGCATAATTTGAATATTAAAAAATAGTAACACATCCCATGAAGCTACAAGATCGCAAATTGACTGATGAGAGAATGGCCTATCTCTTCAATGTGATGGTTTTTCCACTTTGATACGGGAAGCTTGTACGGCAACTTAAATAGATTACTTTGTAATAACTTTGTAACATCATCTTGGAGAAATAAAAAAACAAGCTCAACCGCGATATTTTTTTTCTTCCGGAAAAATAACGAATTGGAAGAAAACATTGTACTTAAGCAAAAACACTAAACAATATCTTTATTTCCACGAATGATACATAAAGGTTAACTCGTATTGTTCAGAATCATTACCCAGTTGCAGTAAATCAAATACCCCACCCCCAGAAAAAAGCATTTCAGTCCGATGTATCGACGACGAAATACAATAAAAAAGGTTCCCGAGGTCACCAACGTCATTGATACTCCCTCCGGTATCGCAAACGTAACTTAGGGGAGGGTGGCATTATCGTCGGCTGACCGTGTTGCCTGTGAAAAGATGATACTCCGAAGGGAGAAAGAAAGTCAGCCGGAAAAATCGATTGATCGAACGGATGAAGGTAGATTTTAGCAGTTCTCTGCCCTGAAAAAAATGAAACGAAAAGGGATGGTAGCAAAGAAACCAACGGAAATAGGCGTTTGTCGCTAAACGTAAAAATAGCCATAAGCGTCTTCTTTTTTAGGCCGAGGATTTAGAGGCTTTCGCAGGGATGAAATTGGTGTTGTTGAACTTGAAATGCTATTAATTCTAGCTACTAATAAAATGTCATCAAATAAAATGTATCGCGAATAAAGTATGATTATCCTGTATCCTTTTTTTCATAATTAATGTCTATACTTTGACACTATAACTAAGTCAAATTTTTTCTTAAATAGCTATCTACGACCACCCAATCGATTTCAATGTTTTCTTTTGAAAACTATCGTGAAACGTGAAAAATAAAAGTTAAAAAAGTTCGTTCGTTCATTCCCGAGTCACAGCGATAACATCAGTCAAACGAAGTTATCTCTAATTATCCCTTGTAATGAACACGATTCGAGCCTTGCGATAGCCCTAAGACTACTATCGTAAATTTACAAGGTAACAACATTAATTGCCTTAAAACGTCATTATGACAAAATCTTGAAAATGATACTTAGCGTAATTAAGATTAAATACGTTTCGGGCGGTACCATCTCTACAAACATTTCACATTTTTCTGCCGCGCAACGCTAAAAGCCTCCCCCCTCCTCAATGTCTTAACTATCAGAAACGGTAATAAAGCTCGCTCTGTATCGCGACGCTAAGTTACGTTGGTGTATCGACCAAATATTGGGTTTCGCCAACTTATCAACGGCATCGGCTTCTCTTGGAAAAGTCCTTTGGTCGAGTGTGTTTCCGTTTGGCGCGTGGCAATGACGTCCAATAATCTTGTACCGCAAGCACGAAGCAGATCTAGTAGTAGTAGTGGTAGTAGCAAGAGAAGCAATAGCCGCGCAAGTACAAGTACGCGGAGTAAAGTGGACGTGCATCTCGAGTCGCCGATTTTGGGCACCAACTTTCGTATTCCCGATTTATACAGCGAGTTGCAGGAAATCCAATTGGACGATACTTTACCCTACGTAAGTTGAGTACGCTTTACTGAAGCGCGCAGTCCACCGCGAACAAAATATGTTTTAGAGCAACACTATCGTTGAATCTTTTATTTTATACAACTACATTCGACTTTGTTCCGCTTGGAAAATTCACGAGAATATTATCAGGAGAAAAGAACAAACGTCGATGAAATTATAGCCGATTGTCCTACTGTCACATTCATCCTTATTGCTTGTAATTACGATGATCATCGTTACCACGTGTAAACAGTAGAATGCCATTGGTAATGTAATTGTGCACAATGCAGCCGCACCGCCTTGTTGAAATTCAAAAGGAAACGTGTCGATTATAAATTAATAACTATAATGAATACGTTGAATTGCGTAACGTAATAATCGTTCGTTTTAGATTGCTGTTTATTGTCATTTCATCGTTCCCGAACTCGAATCTATTGTTAGACCGAAAACGCCTCCTATTCTAAAAGCACTCAGAGCAGAGTTGTAAGTACTAATTATAGCGCGTTTGTAAAACAATAATATTGAGGAGAAAAAAAACCAATTTGTTTGACAATTACGAAAATTGACCAAAACTTACTTTTACAGAGAGGAGTTGCAGCTGATAAAACCAACGAAAATAAAATCCGAACAGAAATCAAGAAGTACGCCGCGCAATCATCGCCAGATAAATAAGAATCATCACTAGCGCTGCAAACTAGCGAGAACTAAACCTTCCAACTCATCGCCCGGAAATATAAATAAAAAAAGAAAACAAAATAACACCCACCATACAGTGAAAACATGTCATTTCTTTGTATCCAGTCTGAAGCAGTTACGAAGCAGCGCGTGAATATATATATATATATATATATAAACACAATATAGTAGCACTTTATCAGGCGGTCGAAAATTGACCTTCGGACGTGGCGCTTTTATTTTCGAGCTTTTTCCGCTTCCCCTCTCACAGAGATCGTGCTTTCGTGACAATGTGGCGCTACTAACAGAGACATTCAAAATTCCCGCGATCGGTTGAGAGTCTCCTTTGGTTGGCTCGTTCGTGCTATATTTATTTCGGAGCGCAACAATGTCTGTAGAATGACAGATATGTTTGATTGTTTATTTGATAAGATTGCTATGAGAGCCGATTGTTTCGTGGAGGGACTTTCGACAATGAAAGCAAGAACTTTCGAGTTGGAAGATTGAAAGATGTTGGAGTGAATCTCTAGTGTTGTATATGTAGCTGACAAGATGATGTTTTACCAAGCTTGGATACTTGTCATCTGTGTTATACTGCAATGTTTTTGTGGAATCTGTAACACTCAGCTACTTATCAATGTTAGAAATCAGGTTGGTTTGGGTGATTCAATTTCAATAATTTCAGTTCTTGACAAACAACGTTACCTTGTTAAATTAAAGTTCTCGTATTTTTCTATGTAGGTTATGTTTTAACATGACGTATCATTCTTTACGTAATATAGCGAATTGCTGTGTAAATTATCTCTTTAACGGTCGATTTCACGTTTATAGGGTGGGGATATATTGCAAGAAACCATAGCGTCCAATATTACAGAAGATGTGATAACGTTGGAGTTTCAACGCTGTGATGGAACTCTGGTCACTTGGCTTGTAGACTTCAAAAATGTAAGTTCATAAAATTATAAACTTATCCTGTGCATATACATTTTATAATCGGTATTAAGTCATCATAATTAGTATATACATTTTGGAGAATATTGTATAGTAAAAAATGTATAACAATATTGATTGTTGCAATTTGTTATGTTTTAGGAAGCTCAAGTCATAAAAGCTTTAGTTCTAGGCGAAGAAGAAAGAGGACAAAATCAGTTTCAAATTATGTGCTTTGTCAATCACTTTTTTAAAATGGATTTTATATCCTCCGATGCCATGGCAAAATTAAGGCAAAAAAATCCTGGTACAGTTAGAGTGGCAGAAGAGGACAAAGGCCATGCCAATTACACAATGGATTTGTTTTTAGATGTATCTCAATCTCACGTAGTCTCGAAACATATAAGTGATTTATGCGCTGATGCAGCTGAAACTACATACACTAGAAACGACGATATAAAACAATGGGCTCAGAGACCTGGTAGGTATTTTCATAAAGTTTAACGAAAGTGATCTGAGAATTGCAGTTTTGCAGTTATGTACTATTTGATACTGCACTATACTGCGCTATAGGTTAGCCATTGAAACAGATTAAAAAGATTGAATTTGTTTATAGAGCTTCAAAAGCAAAAAAGGCTCTACACAATTTATTGATAGAGGAGTTCTCTCTTTTTTCAGTTGTGATAATTATTTTACTTTTTACTAGGTTCCACGGAAGCATCATTGTTGGTAGCCGTACATAACTTTACTTCTGCATCAGCTATTCGTACAGAAAGTGATCATGTAAAATCTCCACCGATATCAAAATGCGTAGATGTAGCAAATCTTCGGGCGCCATGCACATGCTCGTTAGAATTATGTATTGGCTGGTATCCATGCGGACTGAAATTTTGTAAAACAAAACCAGATGGGAAAAAGACAGCTAGTTCGTATCGATGTGGTATAAAAACCTGTAAGAAATGTTTTATGTTTTCTTATTATGCCAAAATGAAACAAAATTGTCTATGGGATGAATGACATTTAAGGACGTCCTAATAAGAAATTTGACAGATTAACCCAATTGCAATAACAACCGGTGTCAAAAAGAAATTTGGATAAGTTTTTTTGTAAAATTACAATATATTGGGTCAAAGCAAAGCTTTAGTGAATTATGAATAATCAAATGTCAATAGAAAAATGCAAATTCTGATTGTGAAATTGTAAAATTTTCACATGAATCGTTTAGTAATTCCATTGCGTATTTGCACATTTAAAACCAAATGTACGTCGCATTTTTTACACATTCCAGCATAAATACTCTATTCTCAAAATCATATCACAATTTAACTCAACGAAGAATTTTAACATAGAGAAAAGTAACTCAGCTTTTGTTCTCGAAACGAGAAAGTACTCAAAAACATCCATGACACTGATAATGAAATATTTTAAAAAAGACTGTACAATCTGTCCAATTTAAAATAATTTCCTAAGCTTCAATAAGGGGTAAGCTTTACCTTTATTTTGCATTCCTGTGTTTGCATTACTTTGTTTTTGTTATCTATTTATAAGTTGCGATTATTGTTAATGTACAAAAGTCAATTTCAATGAAACATTGATAAATAATTATATATTATTGAAGATTTTCAACATTTATAAAATTAAAATCAACATCAATTAAATAAATGTTACGATAACATAAGTATAACCAGTGAACAAATGGAAGTAGAATGGCGTTTAGTAAATCGCACCACAAGATTTGGCTGTGCAAAAATTATAAATCTTTCTACTTAAAATTATATGAATTTCAATTATCTAAATTTGAACTTTTGTTGTATCCATAACTCTTAATATGAAGAAGTTTACAAATATTGATATTTGGCATGAGTGTATTAATTTTCATTGTAGTATTGCAATTGCAATATTCAATGCATAGCATTGAAGGGTAGCAATATGTACATACATTTGTATATACGTGAACAAAAAAAGCTAGATTTTTAGATAGTCGAAATATAAGTCAAATTTTCAAACTGTATACAATGCTTTAAAGTGAAGCAAATTAGCAACGTGCCATTATTATCTTGTTTTTGCTATAAGAAAAATGTCAACTTATGAAGTAGGACAGAAAGCAGAAACTATTGTAAATGATGCAATTTAAACCAGTAGACATATTTAAAATATCAATAAGAAAAAGACAAACGAGATTGTCTTGACGACGAACAAAAAAGTTTGTATAACGTGACGATTATGTACTCTTTACATACAATGCTGTAATTTATATACATATTTTTTTATAAGTATTTAATAAATCTATTTAAAGCACCACAAACTCATCGTTCATTTGAAGCATCCAATGTTCGTAATTTAAAACACCACCAAATTTCTTAAAAATATCATTTATTTATAAGATACACATGAAATTCTATATGCACGACTCACATCCTGCAGAATAATTATCTAATTTTCGCTTAAAATTTTTGCGTGTCATATTGCCTACAAGTACTAAACTTGTACAGAGATGCGCCAAGGCAGGAAAACGAGCTTAATTTTTTGAATTTTTTTTTATGTTTTGTTGATATACTGCATACGTTATACCGAATTAACACTTTGTAAACCTCGTAGGGAAAATTGACGAAGTTTGCGCAATATTATTTACAGATAAACTTATGTATTTTCGTGATAAAGTTTATTTATTCATTGCCTTAGAATCTACGATGTCTTTTCATACTTGATAAGTACAACACTCCGACACTCTGACCAACACTCGCTTTCTGCAGAATCGCAAAATTGATATACGACTGTTATTACCTATTTGCAATGAGCGTCTTCGCTTTGTCGACAGTTTTACAATTAACTAAGGAGTTGGCTACGTACTAAATCCACGTGGATACAATAAATCTTTTAAATATCATTTACAAATTGTTTTAATGTCGGATCGGCGAACTTGCCGTACCTTCGCATTTCTGAGAGATTTTTATAATGAGATTAACGTTGGAATCTATCAAAGAATAACCGAAATGAGACAGAGTGGAGAGAGATAGCTATGTAAAAGTAATAAGAAACAATAAATTCACGTCACCTAAGCACCAAGAGATCCGTGGAACATCAGAACTCGCAATAAAATCACAATCATGAAAGTCTCATCAAACGTTTGGTGTTTGAACGCAAACGTATCATAAATAAAGAAAGAAATCTCACAAGTATATAGTTTGTTCGCAAAAATGATTATCGACAATCTTAAAAATCACTGTCTCTCGCTTAACAAAAATTCATACTTTTATGTACAATTTCCGTTGTTTTCCATGTTCTTCTCGTTTCTTGCGTTCTCAACGTAGCCCGCGTGCGGCTGATTCGCGTGTAATAAAATCAAAGACAAAGTAATAAGAGTAAAAACCTAACTTTCCTCGCGATGAACAAAATAAAAATTGGAACAATACTAGCTACTGTAACAGGTTTTCCGAACGTCAGCCAATATTACGCTGAAATCGTCATCAGCAGTTTTAGGCACATGTTGCTCCAAACTCTGTCCAGGCTGTTGTTGCTGCTGCTGTTGTTGCTGCTGTTGTTGCTGATGCTGCTGCACTTGCTCCTGATACTTGGATGCCTCGAGACTCTGATGATAGTGCTCGATTGCCGGATGATTCATACCCAATTGTGAGGCATCTTTCGCTTGATCATCCAAGATGCAATGAGCACTAGCCAACTCTAGTTGATGCTGTTGTGGCTGAGGTTGAGGTGGTGGTTGCTGTTGCTGTTGCTGCTGCTGCTGCTGCTGCTGTTGCTGTGATTGTTGGGGTGCATAGTAGCGTAAATCACCCGCGTAATTGTGATTGCTGTCGAGGAGATTCTGTTGACTGAGACTCCCGTGCGCCGTGCCACCCGCGTTTAAACTCGACGGGTGATGAGCATACTTGCTGAAATACTTTTCCAATTGCATCACGTGTTCCTGCTCGTCGTCGTGCAGTCCTCCCGAACCGTCTAGATGGCTTAGGGCTAGTGACTGTTGCGATTGCTGCTGCGATTGTTGGGATTGCTGACTGGCCGCGGTGTCGGGTGAGTAGTCTTGATGATGCGCTAACTGATAGCGGTGCGATACACCTGTTTTGTGCAATAATGTATTAAGTTTCAGTTATTTTTATTTGCTAATCTTTGTTTCATCGTTTGTATAAAACACACAACACGAAAAAATCCAATAACATTAATATGTCATCGAAACCCTAAAGGGTGTACAAATATCGTTTAATCCATTACTGCGCTAATGAGTGGTCAAATTAATAGCGGCAATATCCGGCGAAAAGCCAATCAATCGATCAAGTTCCTCCCGCTTGGGAAAAAGAAACACAAGAATAAGTCGAAACCCCATCAAGCAGTCGAGCGATTATTAACGGGTCCGGATATAGCAGAAGTGCCCGAGAGTACAAATCGGTTGAACAGACTCGCAAATTAATAAATCGACGACATATATACCGACCAGAGCAGCCCTCTGCGGGGCGCAAAACTCCAAGGCTCTGCTGTTGCTGCTGTTGCGACTGTTGCCTGGCATAGTTGGCATCTTGTTGTTGTTGTTGCTGCTGCTGTTGCTGCTGTTGCTGCTGTTGCTGCTGCTGTTGCTGCTGTTGTGTGTAGGATGATTTTGACGATTGTTGTTGTTGGGTTGATTGATTGGTGTAATGGATGGATTGATCGTGGGGCGAAGCAACGGGTGGATAAAAGGTACCAGTGACGCTACCAACGTTGTCGAAACCGGATCGCAGCTTGTTACACGACACCATCATACCGTTCGCTATGCCCACCGCGATGCTCGTTGACTGTTGTTGTTGTTGCTGCTGCTGCTGCTGCTGCTGCCGTTCGAAGTTCAGATAACTCACCTATGCGAAAGAGAACGAAAAGAAAAATAAAAGGACTGCGTGTGAGGTCTTCAAGCCTGCGATAATAGCGCGGACGGTATATAAGAAATGCTGCTAATTATCTTTGAGCTCTGCTTCTGAATTGCATATATACCTTTGCGGTTGGTCTTGGCTTCCACGAACATTCTCGTGGAACGAGAGAGCAATGACACGTCTTTTTTTTGTTGACACCTTCATATTACAAGGAATTGGACATTGAATGTCCATCAACTTTAAATTTGACGACTTTAACACCGATTTAAGTGTTATTCGGATCTTCGTTGCGATAAAAAATGTATTCGTTGTTGTAATGCAAGCAAGAAGAAAGCTGAATAATACAGGCTCGAAAACGGACGACAAAAGCAATAGATCGATGGTAAGCTAATACCTTTTTGTAGGTAAGCGTATCCGTGTAGCCAGGAGCTCCGGTATTCCCGCATGACGATACGCCGACGTGCTGCAACTGATTGTCATTGTTCATGTAGGAGTAACGTTTACTCTGATCGGAAATCTCGGCGTGTTGCTGCTGTTGCTGCTGTTGCTGCTGTTGTTGTTGTTGCTTCGATGTGCCCTCCATCAACTCCCTCTCTGGATCCGGATTCTGTGACACTGGTAAATGCGACGTGTCACCTGCCAATTAATCATCCATTGTTTGACTCTTATGTGTGTTTTTTTGTAACAACATTGATTGTTGTTTCCGTTGGACTTTGTAAAAAAATGTTGTTTTGAGGCCAATACGATATTTGACATTGTGTCATACTTGTCACGTTGCCGTGCACGTCGATTTTCCGACGTCAGTAGAAGAGCAATGGAAACGAGGATATTTATTTCGTATGCTGAACTAAATTATTATTCTACAAAGATGAATAAAGTAAGTGCAATTTGCCTCACGTGTATAAGTTCAATTGAAAAAAACCAAATCCACACCCAGAATAATTTGTCAATTTCATAATCGAAAAGTTATTGAAGCAATAGTCGGCGAACAAGGCTCATAAAACTCGGTCGCGGTGTATTGCAGAAAGAGACGAAGAAAGAGAGAAAGCGGCAGTAGGATTTATACCGTCGGGTTCAGGGCTGGCGACGGGCGAGATGTCGGGCGTGTGAATGATCGGCGTGTACGGGCTCCCGTAGAGCGAATTGTTCTCCGATTTGTAGTCGGCGATGCTCTGTGGCTGGCCTGTTTGCTGATGATAAAGCGATGAGATTGGCGAGTGACCGCCCCAACCCATCGCCCCCATACCCCCAAAGTTATCCATCTTCGACCTGCAAACATATTCAATTTGTACTTTGTATATGTAAGTATCCTTTTGATTAATCAACTTTGTAGACAGAGAAATAACGTTCAATTTGTATACATATAAGGAGGTGAAAATTAACTGATGCTTTCTCCTGGCACTAATCAGCTCCCCCCCCTCCCCCGCCACCCGATCTTTCCTCCTCTGCCTTCTTCTCCTCTCGTACTTTAAAACAAATATGCGTTCTCATGAGTCACACGCTTTTGAATATATTCATACATAGATGCATTTTCAACACACCCGAGGTTCGCACGGCCTGGCAATTAGAAATATGTTTATTACATTGTTTGATGCACGCCTAAAGCTTCCACTACCATTAATATAAGATGTTTATCGGGGCTGGCGCTTGAGCTTGTATTACAAGAAATTTTCAAACCCATAAATTACGCGTAATAACCTTTCGTAAGACATCTTAATTAATTTTATCGTGGCTAAAGATTCGACAATTTCGTAAAGCCAAATATTTATCAAATTTGTATCGTTTGTCGCAATTTTGAGAGCGTCAGTTTCGTTGTCAAATTCCAACATTTTCAAATGTCCAGTGCAAATATCAAATTATACGAAATTTTTTATCGCAGTCTAATACCTTTTGTAATAAGAAAACAGTACTCTATCTAGAAAATAAAAGTAAAACGCGCGAAGCAAAGTATACAAGAAAAATATACTCACATGGTATGATGAATAGCACTGCCTTGAGGATTCGGCCTATTGCCTGGAGCAGTAGCAGCAACGGCCGAGGGTGGTGATGCTGGTGCGCCTGGTGCTCGTTTGGCGTGTTTCCGCCTACGCGGTCGGTACTTATAATTCGGATGCTCTTGCATGTGTATGACTCTTAGCCTCTCGGCCTCTTCAACGTACGGTCGCCTGTCCTGCGGCGTTAATCCTCGCCATTTTTTACCTGCAATTTCGGCGGTAATCCTCGCGTTAGACGACTCAAGATATCTTTTATTTTTAGTGGAAACAACACGGATTGCCATGCACGCACACACAACGGTATTTCGTATTCTTACCGATTTCACTGTGTTCCGTGATATTTATTTATTTTTTCGGAGAGCATGGAAATAAAGGAGATTCATTACTTGTAGATTTTATTAATTAATATACAATATTTGGATAATATTGCAAAATACAAACATCTACGTAAAAATCGTGACTACTTGATTGGAGAACACGTGTACACGTGTAAAAAAGCAAATAACTGAACGATAACAAATCCAACGCGAAAGGCTAATTTAATAATATCTGACCAATGGACTTGAGCCAACAACATATCCCGCCATTAAACGATCGGAAAAGGACGAAAGAAAAGAAAATAACAATAATACAGCTCTCTCGGCGAGAGGTAAAGCCATTTGTGACCTAATCTCGGGTATCTTCGTTGAATGCGTGTACGCACTCTTGCGTATACCTTTTGCGATATACATATATATACATATACATCTTCACGGTAGAACGTAATATCATTAAAGAAGAGCGGATAAGAGCTAATACGTACGTATGAGAGAAATGGAGAGAGAGAAAGAGTGATAACGAGAGACTCTTTCTCTCTCGCAGCGCGAGGCGACTCCACAAATACAGATAAAGTCGCGAGAGCGCGCCTCAAAAGCCAATAAGCACGTATATATGCGAAAATAATGCAAATAACCTTTTATTAATATTAATGACTGGCTTTTCCTCGTGCAAATAAAACTTGGGTTAGTCGCAATTAAAAGATAAATGGTAACAAAGAAACCGCGTGCACGCGTACACAAACGTCAATATTTAGTCTCGTATTAAAGTGTGAAAAGCTAATAAATCTACTCGCCAACTTATCGCCACAAAGATAATTATGACGGAGAAATATTAACTCTACCGTAGGGCTAGCTTTGGTCTTTTTTTCTCAACTGGCCGAGACAAACTTTCCCAGCGCTCCTTATCATCCGAAAAACTTCATTATCCAGCGCGCGCACGAATACGAATTTGTTTACAATTGCCAGTAATTTAAACCGACACGCAATAAATTATCGCTAGGAACGCGTGATCGCATTTAAATTCATTGCGAAAATTCGAAACCCTTTCTAACCTAATTCTGAGATATTATAATATAGTTGCACACTCGTGCGCACACACGCACATACATCTATTACGTAAAAGCTGCCGAGCAGAGACTGGCCGTCGTCGTCGCATCGTCTGGAGAAAGTGCGCAATGAAGCTTCGCACGTAAATAAATACTGAAATACTTGTATATGTGTGCATGTATACACATGTGTGCGTGCGTGCGCGCGCGCGCGCGCGCGTGTGTGTGTGTGTGTATAGTGAGCACGAAATTGGCCACGCATCTCGTTCTCTATCCTTCTCCCCTTCTCTCTCTCTCTCTCTCTCTCTCTCTCTCTCGCTCGCTCGCTCGCTCGAGAGTTGTAAAACGAAAAAGCTATACGGGGGCGTAGACATGGGTGCGCCCGCACCATTATTTCATATTTCATTTTGTATTTCAACGAAGACGCGCAAGCGAGCGGAGAAAGAGAGAGACAGAGAGAAAAAGGAGGAACGAAACATTGCGGAAGAGAACATCGAGAAATCGACCCGGGGCTGCCTGCCGACGCGCGCGGGACAAGCTGAGAGAGAAAGGAAGTCAGCCTAAGAGCATCACCGCCTTCTACGCATAGAGAGAATAAGAGAGTTTGATCGATACGCGATTTTTTAAAACTTAAGCTTTGTTGCATGAACCCGTGATTTTTAGGTTGAAAAGTACAGCTTTTTTATGCGTTTAACGGACCATTCCACTATGCTTTACCGCTGGATGGTTGTGCCAGGAGATATAATTGAAGTAGATGTATATCGTTCGAAAATCATATTGTTTGAACTTTGACATCAATTAAAGTTAGTATACTGAAGACAATCTCAAATGGAGATACACTTTATATTGACATCTTTCTATTTTTCTATTGTACTATCTACGTGAGAAATCACACATTAGTTAGACGTTAAATCCCGCTGAGATCTGGTAGAGATAATTGAAAGAATAGTAAAATTGGTCATGATTACACGTTTCGAAATAAATGCAATTTAGGTCAGAAACCAATCTCCGTGTATATATAAAACTTTTAAAAAGTCATAATCATCGCAATCCACTTACAAAGCTACTTTAAAATCAAGGTTAAATTAATGAAGACGTCGGGAGGGATACACACACACACACACACTCACTCACACAGACGGACAGACAGACACGGAGCAGCAGCCAAATGAAAAGGGACACGCTTGGCCATTAGAATACTTAACGAGGACACCGACGAGCAAGCGAGCAAAGAGAGAAAGAGAGTGGTGCGCGGGTGTGATGATGAATCACTATATACGCGCCGCGCGGCGCACGTCCGTCTCGAATGTTAAATTAAATCCACTTAAGCCGAAAAATCTCCGTTTCTCTTCCTCTCCTTTTGCTTCGTTCCTTGATTCTTTTCTGCTTTCTTTGTTCTCTCTCTCTCTCTTTCTCTCTCGACGCGCGTACCGCGAAGAAGACGTTATATATTTTCTTTTCAATGTGTATATGCAAATTTCATCGAGATTTTTGCGTGAAAAGATCGCTGTTCAATTGTAAAAGGGAAAAAAGCACTCAATTTGTTACGATAAATTTGCGTAATTCCCGTACATCGATGAAAAAACAAACAAGTTTGTTCTTTTTATTGCGTTACATCATTTAACGTAGTCTAATTCGAAAACCCCCCGTGAGTCGACAGCGAGACGTCGTTGAAAGGGAGAGAAAGAAAGACAGATCGATCGACTTGTGCACTCCTCGTTCCTCTGAATTAATTAAATTAACGATTCCGCGAACGCGGCGTAATTGACGAGGCTCACCTCCAACGCTGCTGCATACTGTTTATATACGGAGATGGATTTCGCTTTGGCGCAAGCCGACTTTACCTCCTTGCCGAGTTTTCTTTTCGCTTTGGGACAGAAACACGAGAAAGAGAGAGAGAGAGAAAGACAGAGAGAGAGAGAGAGAGAGAGAGAGAGAGAGAGAGAGAGAGATCGCGAGATATCGACGTTGGATAAGGACTCTCTGTCGAGAGATTTCCATCTGCGCGAGTTTTATATCGAGTGACAATTGTACGCGTATAATTAATTGGATACATACATATATATGTATACATATCTGCGCGTTTAGCTTTACCGAAGAATTTGTTTGTACGCCGCATAAAAAAAAAGCCGCGAGTTAATAATTTCGAAGCTGTCGAGGGGGATAATCTTAATTACGGTGGTGCTGTATAATCACTTCACTGGCGCAGACCTAATCGGATGTACAGATCAGGTGCTGTAACATCTTATTTTACTTGACTCTGACTCTATAATTAATAAATATGCTTGGTTACATCATCATCATCATCATCATCATCATCATAATTATAATTATCATCGACAATTTCCCATCGCACAACATTCGTGGCGATAGCGAAATTATTAATTTCACATAAACAACTTTTTCATCCAAATTTTTGTATTCCTGTACGAAATATTTCGCTTTTAACAGATTTCGTTGTACAAAATAAAAGCGCAAATCGTTAATCATCTTGGGATCGCAAACTCCAGTCAACGAAACTCTCAATCACGAACTCGGTGAAAATTTCACCATCCGTTCCTGATATCGTTCGATCTACATTAAAATCAAATAAAAGCCTCTCTCTCTCTTCTGATTTCTCGTGGGTTCGCTTTTTCCGACGCCGTCGACGCCGCTGCATGTAACGCACATTATGCGAGTCAGAACTGCGCAGAGCTAGAGGGGGCGGGGAGGGAATGGAAAATGGCCCGCAGGCCGAAACGCCGCGCAGCGGTAAATGCAACGCGAGCGCGATGTGGCTTTCGATATTATTTGCGCGACTTCAGGCCGATGAAGCTAAAGCCTTGTGTGCGAGCCTCATTGTTGCCAACGGCTTCGATGCGAGCGTTTTCTTTCTTTCTTTCTTCTACGATCGTTGCTTGGCTGATTAATTATTTTTTTCCTCTTTCGATGATACGCATAGGTCGATGAGGAATACGATATTACGAACATTATAAGTATACGTCTGTCTATCGTTATTTGAAGATACGCGAATGTTTCTCCCCACGAGTAAGAATAAGAAAGCAAAAATACCGTCTGTCATAGACGCGTGTGACGGTTTTTGTATGTATTGTCTGACCAAACGGGCGTATTACTACTGAAATCAAAATTTAGATGTTTTTAACGCCAAGTTGTATATTTTCGGTGGGATATCCGAGATGTGGAAATATAACGTGCACGTTATATTTCCATACGAACCATGCATGAGCCACGAGATAGAGAATATAATTAACTACTAAAGCGTAGAGTTTTTATATGAAATATTCGCATTGAAACAACGTAAACATCGAGATACTTGAAGCAATTCGATAACTGTTCCCACAACAAAACATTCACATACTCGTGGATCTACAGATTTCGTGCAAGAAAAAGAAAAAGAAATCCATATACCTCGGTAATGCAACGATCTCCATAAATATACGCAGATCAATAAAAATTCAGGCCGAGCCTCCGTACATATGAAACAAGCGACAAATGGAAAGTGTGCGCGTTGAGCGGATTTCCTGGCATCCTCTCGGGCGGCGAAGACAAAAATTAGCAAGGATGAATGGCGTGTCGTTATAATGGGTCGTCTGCACATTCCGTCGTCGGCACAATGACATTCGCGAATTAATAATGAAAAGAACAAATAAACGAAACAAGGACGAAGGCGTATAATAACGATAAACCACGTTGCGACCTGCATACGAAGAGATGGATCATTCTGCTCTGCATCCGATTAAAAAGTGCGCTTGCTCGTTCGTTGACTCGCGCTCTTACACTGTAATGAGCGATTCGCCGAAATCGGCCTTGCAATTATCGAGGTGTCGTTGCTTTAATTACGAGCAGGCATGGACTCGTATCCTCGACTGTTTCAATTAATAAGTCAGTTACGATTTATGATGCTTTGGGTATAGTCCGAAAGGTGAGTATTAAATCGATTGATGTGCGTATTCGCGCGTGTGTATGCCTGTGCATGCGTGTGCAAACACGTTGTATAACTCGGCGTATATTGAATATTAGCGTCGTCTTAAATAATACGAAACACCATTAGACCATGCAAACATTTTGCCTCTCGTACATACTCGCATTGGCGTAAAAATGATCGAGTCGTAAATTGTACCAGTGCATTAAGTAAATTGAGCGTATACACGCTCATAATCAATGACTAACTCTTAACTGGGCGTGACAAAATTCAAACGCAAATAGGCGAGCGTGCGCTCGTCTCGCACCTTTGGCACTTACTTTCTCCCCCAGACGTTAACGAAAAATTCTAGGCTATATAATTATCCTTTATGCAAGATATTCACTGCAAAATTCGACGAATAAAAAAATGTAATTTCAATCGTTATAAATTTCACAAACGCGGTATAGCTTCCATTCAATAATTAACTCCTATGGGCATTTTTCTAACGCTTTATTATCTATTGTGGCGCGTTAAACTTTTTTCATGCGCCAAGTTGACAATTACCAAACAAAAAAATATGATCGTTTAAACAAAATTCTACGTGTTAAAATAATAACGTGCATATTATATTAAACGAATACATCGATGATTGTAAGAGTCAATAAAATACGCACATTTTATCGCGTAACTTAACGATATTTATAGTAGTTGAAGCGACCATCACTTAAACGGGCTATTTTCTTTTAACGTAATGTTTCTCTAACCATCTATGATAATTGACGAGATGGAGAAATATCTATAAACTTCACCTATAAACTTCTGTATATACTCAAGATGTGCGAAATTCTTCTATTGATTACGAGGCTATAATACGCAAGTATGTTCATCGTAATTTTCAAGTAACAAGTCATAGATCGATCCCTAACCAAACATATCGTATATAAATCAGCATGAATTCAGAAAAAATCACTAAGTGCAAAGCAATCATAAAATACGAGCAATAAGCGAGAATAAAAGGTGGCAAGGCAGAATAACATTAACGGTATTTAAGAGTGCTAATCGTTATATGTAATGGCTTTTACCTCGAAGCAACAACAATAACCACAATAACAACAATCACAACGACAACAACAATAACAAACGTACGACTCATCTTGGATCGGTATACAACAGATCGACAAAGAGAGTTTTCCATTGACGTAAGAGGACCCGTGGTGTGCGCACATGCACCGAAAGGATATAGTTAAAATGGGCGTGATAGTCCGTGAAGAAACGCGCGAGCGAGAGAAAGAGAGAAAGAGAGAGAGAGAGAGAGAGTTACGAAGCATATAATGGGAAGACATCCTCCTACGATTGCGAAGGAGAAGAAAAAAAGAAGAAGAAGGCGAATAGAGAGTCTCTCTCTCTCTCTCTTGAGGAAGCGGAGTGATGATCGCGTGCGCAAGCGAATAAATTGTGCTCTTATACTTGGCTCACCGTGAGCACAATGCTAGCCGCAATGCAATAACTGTTATCTCTCTCTCTCTCTCTTTCTCTCTGCGTGTCTCTTTGTTCGCTTTCTCTCTCGCTCTTTTCGTCCTTTAAATTGCTTCTTTTATGTTTAATTTGAATATCACCGAAATTGAGATTGATTCTTTATTTTGTGTTTTACTCGTCAAGTGCAATAAGCATGAACGTTTGCATTATGAGAAAGCTTCATTATCCTTTTTTCTTTCATTTTATTTTTATATATTTATTTATTTTTTCGAGTAGGCTATTACAACTGCATGTGTGTTTCACGCGTGCCTAAAGATGAGTCATATACTCTTTACCGCGCATACGCTGTATTTCTTGATTATGAAACACTGTATTCAGCCCTAAAACATTCCTTGCCTTTTTCGTACTTTCTCGTTGTGCTAGCCGACTGAATACTTGGCTTTTCACTCTGATTCATTATAATACGCTCGGCTGAAACAAATGTTCATTTTCAATTATGTTAGATAGAAAGCTTTGCGGTGCGCTTTTGAGAGTGAAAATATCTCGAAATCAAACAGGGTATCAGTGCCGTTTTCTGCACGATGATTAAAAAAGTTATATTACCGATCATTTATCATCATCAAAGTTGATAAGAAATCAACGTTTTCAAAGAATGAAATGATATATTACTATTACAAAAACTCTCAAATCCATTCGATAAGTCTAAACCGTCAAGTCGACTCATGAAACTTTCGAAATTAAAATAATCTCAGACGTATATACATTGAAGTCTCGTCAAAGGCAAAACAGCAGCGTCACAATAAAAGCAAAAACATTACCACAGAATGATACAGCAAAATAATTAAGAAGATACGATCCCGGCACGCAAAAAAACAAGAAAAAAGAAAGAGAAAAGAAACAAAACGAACGAAGATCAAGACGAAAATGACACATGTGCTCAAAGGAAGAGCGAGAGAGGGAAGGTAGCAATGACGGCGCGGGCGGTGCAGGCAGCGGCAACTCATAACTGAATTAGCGGCGGGCCGATATAAACAGACTCGTTGCTCTTTGGTTCCGCGACGATCCATCAAGATTATCGCCACGTGCGCCAGCTATACCGCCGGCAAGTCGTACATTACAACGAGCATATATACTCACACATATACGCACACGCGCGCGCGTCGATCGAGATGCGGTTCGAAGAAGAAAAGGAAGAAGCAAAATATGCAGAAAGAGAGGGTGAGAGAGAGAGAGAAAATCAAACGAGATATAGGCTCGACGTGAAATTTTTTTGTAGGTGTGCGAGGAAGAAGGAGGAGGAAATGAGAGGACATGTGTCGAGGATGATGGTAATTTTAATTTTTGTTTGTTTGTTTTGTTTTGTCTGCAGTTATACTTTGGGTGTGTTGGTTAATAACACTCGGAATTTCCTGCTTACATACGTGATGTAACATTTATTTACAATCGCAGAATAATTTTGATCGAGAAACATTTATCCGTGAATAAAAGGAGAAAGGCATATTTGTTTGTTGTCTACGACGTGTAAACTTGAACAAGTGATCGTAAACGAAAAAGAGACAAATCGGCCATTCATGTTGTCGCTCCGCGACGTGTGTTCGATATGTAATCTAGCATGCACGCAGCAGCAACAAGCATACTTTACCACGCGAGATACTTAAGCTAAATAAAAAAGATTAAAAGGAGAGAGAGAGAGAGAGAGTGCTGTGGAGGTAATAAGCGCGAAAACGTGATTGCACTTTAATCGCTCTCGACGGACGTATGTTATTACGCGGTAAAGGCGACTGACTCGTGCGTTTACATCGTTACATGTGCATATAGCTATATGTGCACATTGGACGCTGTGTACGATCCCTCCATCAGTCATGTTGTTTGCGAGCTGCGCGAGTCGGTAATTTTGCTTGATGAGAGCTTCATTAGCGGTTGTCCAGTGCGAAACGCGACGGGGATCGTGTTATTTCAATTTTCACTTAGCACACTGATCGATGTATTATTTCGCCGGTAGAACGTTTATATGGTAAAAGGAATTATAAGTTAGTTGCATATGCCATTTAAATGTTTAACTGATTAATATGGATCTACAATATATCGTTTGAAATTTAAGTTTCGTACGTTGAATAATACTTTTTAATGAATTTCAAAGATGGATAAGAAACATAAAAACGTGTTTTACTACCGTACAATGTGAAGTCTTTTTTTTTTTTTTTAGTAAACACGGTTACGTAAGCACCGGTAATTACAAGCCAACTGAAATTGAAACGAATATTGTAAAATAAAACAAACTCTAAAACATGATTAATTACATGATAATTCCATGCAAATATACAATTTCAAATGCAGGATAGTTGATAGTAGCATTATTAAGCCTTAATTCGACTTGATTTGAAGGTATAAAGCATATATATAGCCATTAAATCAATCGCGATGACAAATCCAATTAAATATCCTGCCAGCTCTCTCAAAGCTCCAGACACTAAAAATAAATCCAAAAGAAAAAGAAGCAATAAAGACACCCTGCCCAATAGGACTGTTATATACATGTACAAATCTGCGACATTGCATCACACAAATCTCGAGCTCACCTTAGAACACGATGTACATGCCAGGAACAAACAAAAAAACCAAGACTTGCTCATCGCCAAATCGAGCAACCTCTCGACATGATACTCTGCATCAATACACGGGCCAACACCTCTCTCTCTCTCTCTCTCTCTTTCTGTTTCTCATTCTGCGCCGAGATAGATTATGCAAATCCGTTTGGCGCGCCGTTACACGCGGTGGCGGTGGCGGAAGAGGAGCAAAAAAGAGAATGAAAAAAAGAAAAAAACATAGAAGAAGACGAAGAGGAAGGCGTAGATGAGGAGGAGTAGATTACGAGCGCGGGCGCGCGAGCGTAAAGCGGAACCCTACGGACGTCGTTTTCATGCAACACTGACTACGCTGACTAAGGAGGGAACGCGCACGCGGCGCGCACCAAACCAGCTAATAAACTAGGCGTAGGCCTATTTGCTTGGGAAATTTAAGAAAAAAAAGGAGCGTATGCGCGTATACGTGTATATAATATACTTACTTCAAGGTTTAACGATGATAGATTGCGTCATTGCGATCGAATGTATATATATATATATATGTTACTTTTATTCGGTTGTTTCACCTACAAAATCAGGTCGAACTATTTCTTTTGCGGTACGATTGGTCAGCGCCAAGAACTACACGTATAGATAATTGGTTGACTGTTACGTTTCTTATTGCGTGCGTAATTGAGAGCGAGATAAGTTATTGGAGATCGCAATCGATTTGTCATTTAGATCCTTTACAATGATTGAATGGATTTACACGTCCTGAATTATTTGTACGCTTGTATGAACCGCGAGGATTTTATTTCTAAACTTCGGTCTCGTATAATGACCCAAAATGTCGCGGTACGTATAATCACGAATTACAAAGACATTAACATATAGAATAGTTTTCACACCTTAAGCATAAATTTCGAGTGTTTAAAATGTATAGCATACAAACGAAGGAATATGACTCGCGCGTTCAATCATCAACCTTGAATGAATAATCCAATTGCACCTTCGCCACGGTAATAACTCATTCGCAAAAAAAAACTTAATGCATTTACTTCTCGTTTTATCTTACGTAAGAGCGCCTCGTTAAACGTTGACGAATAATTGCACAAAACGACGGTTTCGTTTTTAAAATACGAAAATCTTCTTTTATTTAAATTTTGAAATGATATACAAGTCAAAATCAATTGAATCAATCATAACGAGATTATTTTATGAAAATGTCCTTCTACATAAATGCTTCGTTCTTACATGTTATAACGAACTAATTTTTATTACAAGATAATACATCATCATCTAGCAGCAACTTTGATCAATTTGACACGATTGATCAGAAACTTAGGAAAGTGTGTTATCGCAAGTGTGTTAAGAAAACCAGGAACGTCAAATCTCCAATGACAAAAGAAAAGAAACATCTAGTCCGTTGGATCGGAAAAATCAGCCATTAGCATAATCATGATCATTAACCGTGCTATATAACTACAGCTGACCGAATGCAGATATATAAGTATACAAAGCGTGGCGAACACACACGTGGCCGCGATAGCAACGAAGGAGGAGGAAGAGGAGGTGGAGAAGGTGGAGGAAGAGGAGGAAGAGGAGGATAGAAAGCTTACACAGGCGCGAGCGAGCCCTCCCAGGCAAGTGTATATAAGATAGCTCGACACCGAAGGCTAAACACCCATATATGAGATACATCACAGGCGCTCGCGGACGACGTATTATTAATGGTGACAGTGGGCGACTTCGAGCTGGGCGGGGTGTAGCCCTCCCGATTGTTGGCCTCTTTCTTTACCCCTCTCTTCATCGTGCTCTTTTTCTTTATATTCTATACTATCGCTGTAGAGATCCTTCTTCCTCTCTTTCTCGCTCTCTCTCTCTCTCTTCTTCTTCCTCGTTTGGATTTTCCTATTCTTCGCGCGCGCGTGCCTTCCCTTCCGAGCTTGATACTTTGCTTTTTTTGGCGTTGCCGTCTTTTCATATTTTTTGCGGTATACGTTTGCTCTTGTTTGACCTAATTAATATTTTACACTCATACGCGGCTCTCGTGTAGCTTTTTTGCCACTGATGATTTGACGAGCCCTTTAGTTTTTTGTTATTCGTTATCTTTTACGATGGCGCAGCTTCAAGTGTTACAATGCGTTTCTTATACATGCGACGTTCTTGAGCGTCGAGATAATTGATTTCATTATTAATATTTATCGTTTTCGATTGCCGATAAAAATAGATAAAAACGGTTGTTTCAAAAATGCACTGTTAATTCTTACGTTACGCTCGTATAAAGTAACATTAATATTTTCACAACTGTCCAATTTTCTCACCGAAATTTTACAGAATTAGATCAATGTGACGCATAATACTGACGATAACATCTTTAGACATGCTATGCTTTTAAAATGAATTTCATCGAACAAAAATACACGATACCTATGCGTATATTAATCGTACCTTGCATCGCGCCACATTATCTCACAGGACAGAGATAAACAAACAACTAATGCATAATGTCTACGGGTATAAGGTGCTGACTAATCAAGTATTGCCGGGTGCGAGACTCTTCGTCGGACGTGTAAAAGGTCGTTCGTGATATTATACAGCGATGTTACATACATAGGCGAGTCGTACGGTCCGTCGTGCCGTCGTGTTGAAGGTCGAGGAGCTTCTTGTATTTATTCATGGCACTGCGCCACGTCGCAAGAATAATATATCTATGCGCATGTGAATGGTACTGATAGCCGATGGATGTAATAAGCAAACGATATATAGTGCGCTCTCTCACTCTCTCTCTCTCTATATATATATATATATATAGGGATCGCGATAATCGTGACGCTTGCTAGCTGCCTACCAAGTGATGTCGAAAATAGTTTATTGGCTCTTCGAAGCGCGCTTGATGATTTCTCTTTGAGTATTTGGCATTCGATTGTAGGAATTATGTTTTTAAAGTATTTCGGATCAATCGTATTGTTTGCGTTTGGATAAGTAGCTTATTAACCATTTACGTGAAGTAAATACGATTATAAAATTATAAATTCGCTCGACTCTTACTTTCATCAATAATACGACGTGCAAATATCATGGTTAGAGTCTGAATAATTCAGTCATTATGTACTGTCGATACAGGCGTACAGAGTGATGGAATTGATCGATGTACGTATACTTAAAATACAGCGGTTCGACGTAACATTAATTATTTTCCCATCATTCAACAATTAAAAAGAGACAAAAGTATAATAAAGGCCACTATATCCAAATGCTCGTGATTATTAACAACATTACTAAGTAAACCAAATGAAAAATTATAGACGTGTAATGATGCATTCGTTCGATAAGATATACTTTGTTTTCTCGAGTTGGTCGTATTGACATTCTAAGTGTACTTGTCAGGCGTATTAAAATTTTCGCCCAGTTATTGTCTTCGCTATTTCGCTAAGCATAACCTATAAACTCTATGCCTGATGATTTATAGCCGTTGGAGAAAATTTGAAAATAGATCGTATCGCACATGGACAAAATGTTTCGAGCTCATCTTCGAAAACTCTTGCGATTAAAGTTTATAATCTCATGCAAACAATCGCGCGGGTTTTCACATGAAATCCCTACGCAGGTAGAGCAAAAGAGAGAGAAAGAGAGAGATGTGTATGTTTTGCAATCGTCCCAGTGAGAGAGAGAGAGAGAGAGAGAGAACGAGTATGAGGTGGGTCGTAAGGCAAAGGGTGCGGCCGTCGGCGAGCAAAAGACTCACAGTCGGCTCCACCTCATTACCCGGCATTCTATGCATCCGCGCTCGCACTCTCTCTCTCTCCGTTTCTCTTGGGCTTATACCTGATTACCACCGTGTGCGCTCTCTTTTACCTTTTTTCTCTCCCTCCCTCCTTCCAACCCTTTTTTGCCTTTCGGAATTCTAACAATTATTATTGCTTTGATTTTACCCGTCACATTGTATAGACTTACAACACATTGATCAGGTTTGTTGTTAAATGACTAAACGATCATGTAATCTGAAGCATTAATATTTTGTATTCGATACATTTTATAGTAGAAGTTAATATCGAGTGTCGGGCAAAATTCAAGCAATTTTGGGTACGTTTAACGACCATAACCAACATTACACGCACATCGTTTAAAATTCGATTCCGATTTCGAGCGCATCTTGGCCCATGTAATAAATCTAAATCGTCCCCGCACTGTGAATAATAGCCCTTTCCTTTCGGTCCGCGTCCTCTTTCTTTCCTCTGCCCCGATGAGACAAAAGCGTCTCGTAGACGAAGGAAAAAAAACAACGGTACTCGCAAAACCTCCCCAAAAAGAAGAAAAAAAACTCACACACGCGAGTGCTTCCGTTTGATTTTTTTTAATTATTCATGCGCTCTCGAACGAGAAAAAGAAAAAAAAGAGGCAGAGCCGAAAGAAATAACTTGATTTTCGTTATTGTCTTTTTGCAAGGGACAGCAGCATTCGTCTTGGAGAAACCCTTCTCCTCATTTGATATGTATACGCAATTATTGGGCGTCTCTCTGTCCTACGGGTTTTAACAGCTTACGACATACAGACACGCCGAGCGCGCAGCTATAAAATCGCAATTGCTCAATTCGCGTTAGTCACTTCCTCTATTACTCTTTCGGCCTCACCGAAGGCGCTCTGCTGCTGTTACTTGCTACTACTACAACGTCTTTGTGTATTATATACGAATACGTATATAGAGGCATTTATAAGAGACGTTGTCGCTATGCGATACCGTTTTTACGTTGGCACGCTTATATGGATTTTACACGAGGTTGACATAATTTATCTGTGCATGCAACACGAGGAGAACGAGCTATGAGCTTTAGCTTGTAAATTTTGCACGTTCGCACGCGCGCTTCAAGTAAGAGACATATGCCTGAATATATGAATTTTCTATATGGGAATAATCTTTGGAAACATAGTGTACTCAAGATGATGAATAACGTTGGAATTATTGATATTTATTTACGGCAGCGCATCTGCTCGAGAAAAAGATGCACAAGTGTAACAGATGTCGGGAAAATAAAAGAATTCTTGCAACTAGGACATTATAATACAGAATGAAAAAAAGTGCTTCTACACCTCGTAAACAATCTGCACCCAGAAAAAAGACGATTCCTCGCTCTACACTCTCGAAACTAATAAAAATAAAGTCCCTTTACAAGCCTCCGCAAAAAAAAGGAAAAAAAGCTCCACGACACAAGAGACTTAAGAGGCTGGTCTCGCGTATACGAGTGCACGCGAGAAAGAAAGAGTGAAAGAGAGAGAGAGCAAGAAAAACGAGCGAAAAGCCTCCTAAACAGCATGTTTCCCCTTTATATCAAAGTGGAATCTCCAGTCGAGGGAACCCTAATCATCGCATTCTCCAAATCTCTTTTGCCTTCCGGAATTCAGAGAGAAAGAGAGTGCATACGCGCAGCTATATATATACGTATACTATCAGAAAGCCGTATCTTTGACTTCTCGCGCTGTAAGCTATACGAGCTAATCAGTGGCACTAAAGCACGATAGCGAGAGCTGTTGCTCCTGCTGCCGCTGCATATTGCCACCGCTGCCACCATTTGTCGTATAGGTGGTCCAAGTGCTCTCTTTTCTCTTTATTCGCTTGCATAAGTTATTCGTTCTTGGGAGGAATTTCACACTTTTACGCGACAATACGAGAAATTCGTTGATATCGAAATAAAAGAAAACAAAAATGAAACGTGCAAGGATCTCGTCGTAGGTTAAGGCACTCGGGCTATGTTAATTGGTGCCAAAACATTTGCCGCGCTACACCTACTCATCTATCTAATCTCGGGTTTGTCATAGAAGACATATATAGTTTCTTCCGGTGTTCATTGTCTTTTACTACGTTATTTTTCATTTTTTAAGCAAAGGAAGAGGAGGAGGAGGAGGTCTCAATATAGCTACGGAACTTACGTGTACTTTCTCTCTCGCTTGCTGCTCTTTCTCTTTCGCGGCGGGCGCCTTAACGAAGACGGAGGAGGCAAGCGTATACGTTGAGATAAGATCGACCATCGAGTAATTTAAGGATCAATTAGGTGCTAACGCTCGCTGAGAAAGAGAGAGGAGAGAGAGGACCGATTTACGGCGTCGAGCTGAATTATCGCTTGGAAAGCTTGCTGCGCTTTTGCTGAGGCCAACGGTCATTGTGTATAGAATGATGCGCAACGATGCATGATTGTTGCGTCGACTGGAAACAATTGAATTTGCAAGAGAGTGCACATCTACTGAATTGAAGTGCAATTGGAGAAGTTGACAATTTAGTTGGGCGACGACTGTTGCGAGTTTTACTTGTGAAGTGTGGCACGACGTGATTTTGACAATTGAAGTATCCAAGGATCGTTGAAAAACAAACGACGACTGAATTTTCAATTGTTTGCATAATTACCATGAATGCACGTGTATATATATATATATCGCTACACCAGCTCTGATGGTGTCGAATGGATAGATGGTAAGATTACGCTGGATTGACGAGTCTAACAAATCTTCGTGTATACGCGATCAGTCGTGGCGCCTTCGCAAAGACCGTAACACGGATCGTGAGACTATATATATATATATATATATATATAGTCTGCAGGCTGAAGCAAGTGATTAATAAAGATGCGCGAGCACGCGTGTCACCGGATATGAGACCCCGTACACGCCTTCTTCCATCTCCTTCTCTTTTATTCTTTATTATCATTCTCTTTCTCCTCCAGCCAGACGCGAATAATATTCACTCTCCATTTGGTATCTCGCCAATTTTATATTACCCCTCTCTCTAAATTACTCTCAAATGATATACAATAACTCCATTCCACTCACGATGATTTATTCCTATACACGCATCAACGAATAAAAAAAATTGAATTTATTGTTTCTTTTTTTTGACTCTGAGCGAAAGAGAGAAAATAACGGGCGCGAAGCGAATCTGCGAATTACACGAAATGCCCATTCGCACGCGTGTAACGTCAAGCCGATGGCGAAGGGGGGGGGGGAATCCCCGATTGCAAGCGCGTGTCAGACACGCGCATCGGACCCGCGTGCGCTCTCGACTCGTCTGGAAAAATGCTAGTGGTTCCTTTTTTTTCTTCTCGAATAATCTGCATTCGGAGTTATTGAGAAATCCAGTGACGTTTTATATTTTAAAGTGTTTCTTGTATATAAACCTGTGAGGTTATCATACTAATTGAAACTAGCAAATAACAAACGATCGTTTCTCTACGAATTAAATAATTCGATCGTTTAGCAAAGACTGAATATTATAAAATTAATGAAAATAAATCAAAGTACCGGCACGCGTACGCTCGCGCGCATCCAACTGTCCAAAAGGGAAGATTATTAATGCACATCGATGAGGACTGGCATAAGGATCGTTGCATATATGGAATGGAGGGGCGTCCAACACTCGAGGCGCATAATAATCCCGCGCGGGTGGCTCGAGATTTGATTTACGTGTTGCAGCAACGGAGAAGTTTCCTCTATACCTAAATCAAAACGACTATATTTCCATGCGAAATACTCAATTTTCACGCTACATTAGCTAAAACACATATAATTTATTTACACGCTTGTATAGTTTTTCTTCAATTGATCAAACAATCGTCATCGCGTCTCGTTTTAAACGGCGGAAGAAAAATGTTGATTATTATATATGTGTACATAACATATCTGTCGCCATTGTGAAATTTCGACCTTATAAGCAGCGTCTCGAATTGAAATATCAAACGAACAATAGGCAATAAATGGTCTTTTTACAAAGATCTGCCCGCGCGAAAAGTCGTGTGAAATGCTTGCGCCAAAGGAAAAGCTCGACTGGGAACAATGTTTTTATTGAATATATCTCGTACGCCTTCTTATGCGAGTTTGGCGATGTGCGTAAGCACTTTCGCCTTTTTTTTTGTTTTTTTTCCTCGCTATTCGTATACAGTCAACTTGTTGTGAGTTGATAGACTTCACATCTTGGCAAAGTTTGTCTGATTTACAAATAATTGATCGACCCTTTAACGTATTATTAGAACGTTCTTTATCCTTACGACACACGGATCGTATCTGTGTTAAAGAGACGACGAGTAAAAAGACGCAATTTTTACAGAACACCTTAGCTGCTACAAGGTATTGCCAAAGTTTCAAACGTACATGAACCGGGATCGACAGGGTGAGAGGGGGGAGGGGGGTTAGCTGATCCTATACAGATCGACAAAACCTAACGCTATTCTTCACGCTCGGTAAGAAGCGATGTAATTGTATCATGTTATACGCGAGGCTATTGGAAACAAAAGCTAAAGTGCAGAGCGTTACTGTTAACTCTTTGAGAGAGAGAGAGAGAGAGAGAGAGAGAGAGAGAGAGACTCTCGAGCTAGCGAGCTCCAAGGATTTCGTAATCGTTAGCATCTGACCTAACGTCAGAGTTTACTTAAGCAAGGTGAGACTTTTTTTCTTTCTCTCTCTCTCTCTCTCTCTCTCTCTCTCTCGAATGCAACGATCCCATGCAGCGCGCACGGTTTTTCCCTCGGCTCGTTGCAACCTTGATTCGCGAACGTGATCTGGAGCGACCGAAGAGGAGCAATAGGCTATATAGACACGCGCGGGGGCGATCTCCTTTTTCCTTTCACCGTAAATGGCCCTCCGTTCCTATATATCTAGCAGCGTTATAATTACGAATAATAACTCTTTTCTCTCAGCGCGACCAAGCTTTCTTATTCCCACACACACGTGAAAAAAGAAAAAGAAAAAAGAACGCGATTCTTGTCTTATTTTTCCGGGCGACAGGAAAGCGCGCACTACTCTCTGTGCGGAGGAGGAGGAGGAGGAGGAGGAAGAAAAAAATAACCTTCCTGATTAGTGGCCTCTTGTATTTTTCTTTTCCTTTTTTTTGTCAAGGAAAGCTAAGAAGGTGAGTATAATTAGTCGAAAGTGGATTGTGCGAGGGGATCTAGATCGAGAGAGCTTGATTCTTTGCTGAAACTCATTGGACGTGTAATGCGATTTTAAGTATACTAGCACTACGCCGATTGAAGATTGAGAGATTGGTTTTGATTGCTTATAGCTCGCTTTTTTTAGAAAATATCCAAGAGTTACACGTTAAAATTTTTTTTGTCATTTTTCAAATAAAGAAATGAAAGTGAGGCGATTTCACTTTCCACGAAAACATACCCTTTTTCAAGTACCGTAATCCTTTGTAAGCTTTTTTTTCATTTTAATTTTCCAATTTCACCTGCGATTTATTTGTTTTTACTTAGAAAACTAAGGACTACGGTCGGAAGAAAATATTTTCCACCCAACAATCTTAATCTAAAACTGTGTCTACACATTCAATAAAAAGTTTTCGATATAGCATTTCAACGACAATAAATTATCCAAGTAAAGACAACAAGTACTTACCAAGCATTTTGCTGAGATCAGCGTTGTGCAAATCGGGATTTTCATCGGCGAGTTTTTTGCGCTCGACTTTGGCCCAAACCATAAACGCATTCATGGGTCGACGGATCCGTTGCTCTTTAAGACTTCGCGCGGCAGCGGAACCACCAGCACCAGGCGGACACATCTTCACGACACCACCCATCGGACCTAAACTTTGCTGGTAATCCTGCAGCGTCGGTCCCGAGGCTAACCACGACATGTCTTCTAATCGTTGCTGTGGTCCACTTAGCATTCCTGGGATCTGTAGTTACAGCAATGTTATTAATCGTTATTTCTTTACGCGTTTGCTAATCCGAAATAAACGAAACCGTGTACACGTTAATTCTCGGATTATATCTTCCAAATGGCAAGTACGTTATCACGTTACTGTTAATATTTCAAGAATTTTCGCGCGTCAAATAAACGCGTTACGTAGCGGCTGGCCGCATCAAAAACCAACGGATAATATATCACGTTACATTAGCCGTGCAAAAATTATTCCAAAAAATAAAAAAGAATCCACTGCGCCATTACTCACGGTTGAAACGCTAAGCATTCGTATATGCACGCGCAGTGTATTGCACAACGGAGAGCGAGCACAACGCTCGCTGATAATTTAACGTCTCTCCGCAAAGAAAGAAAAAAAAGAAGAAAAACGTCGGATAGACGCGCGCACGCGGCTGCACAAGCGTGAATAATTCAACGTAAGACTTTCACGCGGAAAGTAGTAATATCAGGAAGGGGAGAGAGACTTACTGGTATGATCTGCGTGTCCATGGACATGGGACTTTCGTTGCCGTCGATGCCGGAGTCGATGTCGAAGGGACGCCCGGACGTGGGCGTCGCGTACAACGAGGAGTGTAATGCCAACAAACCTGGTGAACTGCCGTAGCTGCTCACTGGCGGCGGTGTCACCTCGCCCCTTTCGTAACTCTCCAACATCCTATAACAGCATACACTATGTCAATTATATATCCGATCCTTCGTACTATATCGTTAGACAATATTATTTACTCTAATTCAACTTCATAAATAAGATTCTAGGCGTTTTGGATACAGCGGATAAACAACGTTTGCAGAGACGTAGAGATCTGAGGTGACAAATACGAAGAAATAAGAGACTGTTATACATCCTTAGAAATATATATACATATATATATATATAAACGTATGTAGATCGACGTATCGAACGTCCACCGTGTTGTGACAGCATGAGCAATTATCCGTCGTCGCACAAAACGACGTCTTGTCGCCTTTAAAGTATACATCAGCCGTTACCATTGAATACGCTTCGGTATTATTTTCAATTAGGCTTGCGGGAGCTGCCGCTCCAATTTCGTATGGCATCCGAATGAGTTTGGAACGGTTGTGCTGCCGAGTAATTGACTCTGGATCCGCTGCCTGCACGCGCTCAATAGACGGAGGGGGAAGGGGAGTAGCACGAAAAAAAAACAGAACTCGAGCAAGAAAATAAGGGATTTTCGATCATCGGGCTTGTACCGTATCTTCGCGATACGCCTCGTAAATAAAAGAGTACCATATATATTGCTTTTAAAGAGAAAAGGACAGTAGGTGACGATGAATTTTCATTATAGTCAATTAGAGCGTTGTATTGAGATTTTTTGTGTTCTTCCATAATATGTTTATACATATTGAATAGCGTGTTTGAATAATTCACGATTCAATGAAATTATTTTGTACGTTATCGGATTAAGTGAAGTACTGTTATGCGAGATCCTCTATTTCGTAGCTTCGGATATGTTTGCGGTGATTGTTAAATATTTGACATTTGTCAAAAATACCATACCTACAGTATAGAAAAAGCAACATTTTACAAACTATTTATATCGTAGAAGAATACAATTATAAAGATTCATCCCATGTAACTGAAGGAAAAAAAGAAATCATCACTGCCGAGCCGCTGTCGCGAAGAAAAGACGGAAGGAGAATCACAAGTATAAGGAAGCTTCGCGCTATACGTACGTTACTCGTACACCGTCCGGCGGGCAGGCGAACTTTACGGCGATTGATCTGTCAGCACGGTATAGAGCGGTACAGTCGCCGCGCCGAGGAAGAGAGAAAGAGACGCGACAGCCACACGAATCGATCACAGCGATCGACATGAATGAACCATTCAAGGCCACTCTAATGGAATTCCCACGATTGTCCTTTAAAACATAATCGAACGTGTGTTGTCTATCTTACTTTTTTGCTGCCTTTACACGCACGTCCTCGCGTCATATAATACGCGTTCAACAGCTGACCAACACTCAAAAAAAAAAAAAAAAACAACTACATCGCGTAATATATCAATTTTTTGTCGTTCTCGACATTCAGCATACGTAACACCATGATGATGGCAAATATGCGTCGGTGCTTTACGAAATTAAAAATCAGAATGAACTAACTGGCAAGTCAGTCAATCTTCGCGCGATACATCAATTTTCACTTGCTTTCCCTAGACAGCCACTTAGCGTCTATCTCGGCTGCTTTGATTTACAACTTCTGGCGCATAAACTAGAGCCTGTGCCTCATATTTTCCAGGAAAAAATGAAAAACAAAAAGAAGAATATCCATCTAAGCACGAGTCCGCGGAGGCGTGCTCTTTGCCATTGTTATACGTGTAAGATGCGTCTTAATTGTAATTTAAAGCGTTTATATTTATGCGCTCTAGCCTGTTGTTTTCACTTGGTGAAAAATCTCGATGAAATGGAATATCAACGGATGTGCTTGCAACATTGCGCATAATATCCGAGGACAATGAGCTGTATCGTTTGTATAAAATACCATCGTTCGATTGGATTTCACTTTATCATCGACACCCACGATAGAAGAGAAAGAGATTAATTAGCGAACGATGCTCTAGCATCGTGCATCGCGAGGAATTTCACCTCTCTCTCTCTCTCTCTCTCTCTCTCTCTCTCTCTCTCTCTCCTCTATATACGTATATATATTTCTTCGCGAGCCGTTATTGATGAACTGTCGAGTTTTCACGCTCGCGTCAAATAATACAGAGTCGAATGGAGTTGAAAGCTTCGCCGCAAAGGAGAAACGTCTAAAAGCATTTTACTAATGACGGCGACTTTGAAGGATATATCGTTTGACGCTGTATATTTTTTTGCTAAGCCATCGGCTTTATTTATTTACAATTTATATATTTTAAGAAAAACGTGCAATATTGAAAAGAGAAAAAAAAGCGTCGACTTCGATGGAAGAAACAAAGAATACGAAACGAGGTGACTACTATTATACGCTACCATTCCACAATAGGTGAGCTCGTTGTAACGAATCGATTAAATTGTAAATGAGCAATATCGAATTCCGAGAAATTCGAGGTAAGTGGCTATATTTATACCAGTACATATATACGCGATCTTCATTAAGTTTGTCTACAAGCGACAAGTGCTTATTACGAACTATATATCATATACGTATGCGTGAGCAATATTAATACGTATACGCACGTTATTTTTCGCGGATTATCGAGAGACATAAATTTGCCCGTTGGGACGCTCCCTTCTTTCTGTCAAAGAATAGCACGGATAATAATTACCGCTGGAGTTCGAAAGCGCGCAGGTGTGAAGGAGGAGGCTGCATCAAAACTTGGGGGACGCTTCAAAACTTTAATAAAGGTGTGGGTATACGTAGCAAGCTGCACGCGTCGACCTCTCCAACGAAAAATACGACAGGATATGCGTAAAACGCCATAACGAGGACTCTGCTTTATTACTGCACTTCTATAGTTAATCCTGAACTAGACGTTAAAGGTGTTGTCGATACGGTCGATCGGTATCGGTTACCGACGATTTGTCGTTAATAACAATATGGCATTTTCACGCCTGATCAATTGGGGTTTTACCAGTTAAATTGAAGCAGGGCGGCATGCACGTGCTTCGTCAACGTTTAGGTACTCGCGTGATTCGTTGAATAACCCACGCGAATACCGATTAACGAGAGAGCGTCGAAATTTATGAGTTGTACAAGCGGAAAATCCGATCTGAGCGTCGCGAGAGCGAAAGACGATCGCACCGATGAAACAAAAAAGGGGGCGGTAGAAACGATATAACGCGAGAAATTGGCTGTGAAAGATAGCGCGTGTATCGGTTTGCATCCTGCACGCGTGCCACGTCGCCGAGGTGTCAATAAGAGATGGTAGCAGATGGCTCTCGACGCGCGAGCACAGATACGTATATTCTTTTTTCTTTTCGGTAGCCGATTAATTTATTTGCAACGATACGTAGTACGCATATCGTCTTACCGATCACGCTTCTTTTCAAGTGATATGCATATAGCGATAAAGACGTCGGATGAGATTTATACGAATTAATAAAGTGACTACCGTATGCCGATGACTAAAGCTTGCGCTTGTAAGTGTTGTATTAAAAGTATACGTTTGACGACGAGCCAAGTTCATTTGTCAAATCGACGAAGGATTATCCATTAGAGGATATCAAAGATAGCGTCACGGGCTTTTTTTACTCGTGCATTTTGTTGGTGAGTGCTTGACACTAGAATGCAATGGCGATTCTGCGAAATAGAGAAAATGATACGGTGCTCGATCAATTTATTCTAAGACTTGTCTAGCATAGTGTTTTCACTTTGCGTGGATGCGCAGTTTCATAACGCTCGCTCGATGATTAACGATGAATATGCATGTCCGTGTGTTGTGTGTATACATACGATGCTATATACAGATGGGAGAGTCAGAAAGTGTGCGTGTGTGTTGTGGATTTCGTTATTGACAAAACATGAATCACGTGTTAACAACGTAAATATGAAATACAGGAATCCAACCGTTCGACCGATCGTAAAATCGTAACTTATCGCGATCTGGCGTATCGTATTATTCAATTTACTTGCTTAGTTTAAGTAGCTAAAATGGATTGTTTGTTTTTCTTTGTTTTGCATCTGCAACGATGAAACGACATCGATACAAATGACATCCAACCATCGGGAAAAAAACAACGAGAAAACTGACTAACGATCACTCGTGAAAACGCGTCAGCGGGCGATGAACAATTTTTCACCGGCGTCGACGAACAGACACGATACAATGGCTCCTGCGATCGTCACAATACATATATATTATCGAACCTTATATGCCACGCGTATACTATAGCCTGAAAATCGCGAAACACAGACGAAGAAAGAAAGAGCATCGGCTTTTGCCCACCTCGGAATCGAGCCATTGTTTCTTTCTCTCTTGCTTGGCATATACGTATACACGTACAAAGTGAACTGGCGTAAAATAAGAGGGCCGCGTACGCGGTAGCCGATTATCGACACGGCGACACAATGCGTCATTCGCGTACTCGTTACAAATTAATTTGGTTATTTGTAAATTATTTTTTTGTTTCTCTTTCCTACGTCGATTATGCCTTATTGTCTCTTTTCCTTGCACTTTTGGTAGATTTATACCACTAAATCGTTTGTTCAGACCAAACGAAATACACAGTCGTGGTAATAGAAGGAATAAAAATGCATTATTTTTTGTGAAAAAAAATGCAACACTAATAGACAATTAGCACGGGCGTCTTCCAATGCATTTAGAAAGCTTCGGATTTATGCACCTCTGCAACACAACGCGTGGAACTCGGACGTTCAAAGTTTATTATTGTAACGCAAAGCGAATGTTAACAACAGCAGGAAAAAAGCTTAACGATTATAAAAAAATGAAAGGAGTAGATAATAAAGTGAGCTGACGATCATAATTTTTAATTAAACATTACCAAGCGATGAGTAACCTGCGCACGCGCGCAGTGAAGGAGGAGAGAAAAACGCATTGATCGGCTTGGCAACGTATAGTCGCATAATGAGGCAGTTCGTCGCATTAAAACGTCGCATTTTATTTAAATAATAATTATCGATGAGCACAGATACACACACACACACACACATACAGAGACAGACACTACTAGAGTGTCTTGCCTCGCCATGATAAAAGAATGAAAATTAGTGGCAACTTTATCATTATAACGATTGGCTCGTTATTTATAGGTCACGTATATCCCCGCCTATTTGTTCATTACATTTGCCTTGTGCCGGCAAATTGAACTTTGTTACGAGCTTAATTGTAGATGTGATGTGTAACGTCGTTAGTCAGATTTATTTTCCCATCAGATCGTCATTCTTTGGCTTTGCAACAGAGCTGTGGATAACGAAGTGTTTAGTTCGATGACGTTTCGAGCGAGAAAAGTGTGTGATTCGATACGAATAGGAATAACGTTGACGCTTCCGAAAGAAACGTTTGTTCGTAAATTTCCGGTTTACGTATATTTTCATGCGTTTCAAGTAGAAAAAAAAACATGTTTACCGTGTTTATAAGTGACGACCATGAATAATGCATTCGATCTATTTCGTCTGATACGTCGAAAAGTAAAAACGAAAATTATTTAGTCAACGATAAAAATCTAGCAATAAAACTCTGACACATTCCTCTGACAATATTATCTTAAATTTTCCAGACATCATGTATAATTGCAACTCGATAAAAAGTGCCGCAGCATTAAAAAACTCGGCGATATACAAAAGAAACTTACAGCCGTGGCCGGTAATTTAACGGGTCCCTGATTAAACTTGTAAATCGCAAGAGTTGAGAGCGAGAGCGGAAGTGACGACCCGTGCGCTCGTCGGGGCCGCCGTTCACCTTTGCACTGCTAAGGCGCGCGCCTTGCGACGCTTCGACGAGCCTTCTTCTTTTCTCCGTCTTCTTATCCAAAGGTAGATTTACATTTTACGAGAAGCACGCTTTTTTCGTCGGCTTCTTCTTCTTCTTATTATTATTATTAATATTTGATTTTTTCATTTTTCTGTAAGCTGCGAGCGCGATGATCAAAGCGTGTCGATGAAGATAAGCTTAAGACAGGAATTATTTTTTAAGTTTTTGGAGTGTGACGATAATTTGTTTTCTTGGTTCGATGCTAAAGATGGAGAAGCAAGATTAAAATGTTTTAATTTTAGAAACGTCAATTTGAATTGTATTTAAGGAGGAAATGCTATTTGTTCATGGTGTAAATGTTGGAAAATTGAACAATGAATACTGAAAGTGCACTTATGTTGCGCTAGAATTTCCTCAAAATCACTCAAATGTTAGTTCAGAAATCTTTCCCACATTTTTGTTCAAATTTAAATTGCACATTTTTTAACATAAAAGTCGATCGATAAAATGCAATGCAAATAGTTTCGCCACAGAGAGCTGTCATTGAAAATCAAAGAAACGTCATTTCGTCCAATGATGAAAAACAAAAGCAAGAAGCAAAGCAAGCGAACCCATTAAAAATAAAATCGAGAGCGCACGGGAGCGGATACTTGTAGAAAGGAGAGCGAAAGGCAAAGTAGAAGAAGAAGAAGAAAAGGGCCACGAATTGGAACGAAATGGTTTTAAAGGGGGGCCACCAAGGCATAAATGAGACTCACGGAAAAGCATCGGACGTCACTTCCGTTCGACGAATGACCGTACAGTTTTACATTTCCATGATTTTTAACTCGGTAATAGTGCTGCTTTCTTGCAACGCAATATAAGGAATTCCTAATAGCGCGACTACGGCAATGTTGTGCCATTGGAATTTTTCGATTTTTATCGCATACACCGGGGCACTTAACGATTGTTTATTCGTCGATTACCGTCGGGCAGCACGGAAAATGTGCGCGAGGGATAATTAACGTGGCGCGCATGAGGATCGCGAAACGTACAATTACACCTAGCACGGTATTATAGATCGCTGATTTTCCGAAAAACCGCGAGAAACCGAGACAATCCTTAATGCCTCTTTTACTTTTCATTCGACAAGTGTTTCCGGCGTTCTCTCCCTCTCTCTCGATTAATACTCGCACGTTTGAGAATTGACGTGCGAGGCACTCTTTCTCTTTCGTTCTCTCTTCGTCTCATATTATATTCGCGAGGCGCCATTGTCTCTCCCTTGGTCGTGGGCTCAATTCGGCTCGCTACCCAATAAATCACTGTCATTGTTTCTCTCGGTGCGTTTCTTTGCGGCTCTCTGGAATCTCGGAAATATGCCCGTTTATTTTAAACAATCAGAAGGGGAGGCCGTAAATTACGGCTGCACCCGGTGGCACTCGCAACACTTTATTAAGAATATAGAAAGTCACGTCTCTTTCTCTGTCGCTAGTGCGCGTATTTCTGACTATATTTCTTTGTGATTTGTTATTATTCCTTATTAGAGGCCATTGTCTCAGCGCGTTGTGCGAGCAGCTCGAGATTGATATTACTGATTATTGGCTAATTGAGGGATAAATTGTGCGTGCCCTTTTCTTTACGGAATTTACGATATCACGTTTGTCATACCATAAGTATATAGCTATCATTGCTCTTGTTTCACGTTGTCACGATTGTTCATTACACATTGTTAAAAACACTCGGATGACGCAGCAACACATACCATGTACAACAAATACCAAATATTCCGATTATTTTTTGTTTTCAAGATCGATGGCTGACATTAATTTTATAGGCATGGAAACGTAAGAGAGTAGATTTATAAAAAGCTTGAATATATCCGAGGCAACCTACCCGCATTATCACTTGTATATATATATATAGTCTTTGGTAAAATAATGGTCTAGCAAAAGCAAACAAAAAAGCTACATTATCGATGTCCTCGCAAGATAATCTGAAAATCTCAAACAATAGCCACTCTCTCTCTCTCTCTCTCTCTCTCTCTCTCTCACTCTTTCTCTGTGTTTTTACTCGGTTTATGTAGTGGATGGCGCTGAAAAGCGGCGACCTACACCCGCGCACGTATGACCGATAAATCATTTCACCCCCAAGGTGCACCAACAGCGGCGTGGAGGCGGCGGCGGCAGCTACGGCGTTTCGCAGAAGCAAAACCTCTCTCTCTGTCTCTCTCTCTCTCTCTCTCTCTTTCTCTTTCACTCGGTACTCATCAATCATTCGAATCACGAAAATCGTGACTCGCTGTTGATGTTCGACACGACTTCCGGTGCCGCCGCGCTTTTCACCCACAAGAGAACACGCGTGTTTATGACCGATGGCACGACAAGGAAAAACCTTTGTACATACGTGATATTGTTGATTTCTCTACTGTATACACACCTGTTATTAGACGTTATTGTGTCTGTTTGAGAAAAGCGAGTGTGTATATAGCTTGACACTCGAGACTTGGTCTAGCCGCGCGACTAATATTCAATTGATCGCCGTCTGTGTTGTGAAATGCTTACGATGAAATGTATCTGCAAGGACGTCAATCGCGAGCTCTTCTTTTTTTATCAGGAGAACGCGATCGCGAGACTATAGTTTTGACGTGTATTTTAAAATGGTATACGCAGAAAATGACAATGCTCAAATTAGATATTACGAATGAATCAACCAAAGAAATAAGTACATTTAATGTCTAGTCGTGCTCATGTTTATAAGATATACGGAGTTTGACGAAAATGACAACCAATGCGTCATTGCTAGATTTGCCCTAATTATCTTCAGCCCACAATTGCGTGCTTGCGATTATCCTGTGAATCTTAGCGATATTTAATAGAAAACTGTCACCGTGCACAGTATGGTATAATATTGTGATACAAATCACGAGCAGAACACGTGTAAGTGCACGTCATATATATATAATGGCGCGTCGTTACGCGCGGCACAATTCACACAATTATGGCAATCGTCCTTAATAACACGTAGCTTTTTTTTTATTATTTTTTTTGGTGAGAAAGTTGGTTCAAGACGCCGAAAAATGTAGGTTATATATGTGCGCAGTCGTGAAGAGAGGATTTACACACGACTCGCGCCCTCGCTTTTTGGCCCTGAGCGCGTGGAACCAAGCGTGACGCCGTGGTGTGCTGCTCTCTGCGTGCTGTTTTGTTGCTATGTATATAATACCGTTTTTCTCGTCTACCTGCCCGCCTGCTTCCCTACCTCTTTTCCTTCTTTTTTGTCGATGCGACCGAGACAGTCGACGCGTGAAATCATGCAGATTTTTCAACACGTTGAATTATGCATCTCATTTGCCAGAGAGATTTTCAGGTGTATATATATATTTCCTTCCTCCGAGGGTTTGCGAAAGAATGATTTTCTCCTTTTGGACATTTCAATTTTTTAGTTTTTATCGCGACATAATCACGGTAATAACCTAACGATGATAACACATATAAGGATTCACGTCGAATACACGCGTCGTTTATGCGAAAAACTTTCATACGTAGGAAACTAACAAGGCCAAAAGCGTTAATTGTGAATTGCATGCGTGCTTTGATTTTTTTTTAGCGCTCCGACAAATTTAACACTTTAGGAAACATTGTACGCCAATTAAGAGCAGCTTTTATAAGAGGGAAAAAACTTGCTCATGGTAATGCAAAAAAATCTCGAGCGTATACTTATATGTTTTCACGCTCAAGTTGTCGAAAGAAGAAAAAAAACTACATACGCCAGATCTAAAATCACTTTCTGCTTATGCATCAGACGGCTAATAGCCATAATTAACAAAGTGTAAAGTCGTTAACAAGATTAATGTATCGTGACATTATAGACGTTGCTTTCGTAACGAGTATTATATCCGTGATCGTTTTTTTTTCAGCTTGCAAACCATTACGATGAACGCGTTCTAACGGTACGACAATAATCGTTGTTTTCATACAGATTTACAAGATGTAATATCGTATGTTGTCGTTCTTCCTATAGCGTTAATCAACGAAACAATTTGTCTATTGTAATCGATGACATTGCTGCTTTTTTAGATACATTATTACACGGGTTGTAACGTGTTTTCTCTGGATTCGCTTAAACGAAATTGGAGAGAATTTTTTCACGACAATAACGATACTTCATAAAACGAAACAACGTCGTAAACTTTGGAAACCGTAGAAAAAAATAAGCGCTTGTTTCTAAAGTATTGTACGTACAACAATGCAACTCTGAGACATTGGTAATTTTGATCCCGAAAGATCAAAAACCACGTCAAAAGAAATCTCTGAAGTACCGTAGGATGAAAGATAAAAACGCAGATACACCAAAAGCAAATAATATCCAACTGTTTGAACGAGCGTGTAGGTTAAAGGACTCGCGATGACCACGCCCACCGGTATGGCTCGCCGGTAATTTTCGATCTCGCGCTATTTTTCGAGAGCCACGCTAATAACATGCGCGTACACACGCGCACGCACATACATACACACACACACACACACAAACGCGCGCGCGCGCCCGCGGAATCTCTTGGACAAAAGGCCACACGTCCATTAATGGAACTTGGAGGGATGATTTTCACGGTGGATAAAAGTAAGCGTTTCTCGATCGCATGGATTATCGCCCCCTCACCCTCCCACCGCAAAATTGTGGCGTTCGTTGTGTTTGTTTTGGCCAAAGCGATGCCGGCGGCGTGTGAGATTTCGCTCATTGATTTCAAAAGAGGGGAAAAGTGATTTTTTTCTTTGGTGTGTTTGTTCTTTGTGACCAAATACTGTTATTTCGCTATGAAGTTAACTCTGAGTGCCAAGTGCCTCGACGCACTTTATCCGTATGATTTTTCAATTACACCATTATATATTATGTGGTTTCTTTTTTTTCTTTGCTCGCGCGAGCCCTCGTTATATACGTATTTGCTGTAGCGGGAATTCTAGTTATTTGCCGTCGTTATCACAACTGGATGATTTTATGTTATTATGGTAATCTTGCCGTTCCTTTTTATTTCGATATAATTCGACCGTAAGTGTTGAATTTTTCGTAAAAATGTTGCATCTTTTCGCGCGACCCAGCCACGGCAATGTTATAATTTACAAAAGTATTACAATATTTTGCCACAAATGAATAGCTTTCAAAGCTTTCAAGTTTTTACGCCGTTTTCAATGTATCATTGAGCATAAAAGTTGCAACTATAACGTTAAAGCACTGGTAGTGGACCCCAATGTTATAAGTTAATTGCTGCAACTCAAAACGCGAGATATCACACAACTCGTAGAACGACATGGATGAAAAAGTCAGCCAGGATATAATCAATCGGCCAAATTCCTCCATATCTCTCTCTTGAAAACTTGCACGACGTTGTATCGTCGAATATATAAGTCAATCTGAGCAACGCAGCAGTGTATACCTGTATATACGTATACTGTAGCACGCACGCGAATGAAGAAATAATTTTACAACTCTTTAGCGCTACGGTGAACGTATCGAACGGCAATAGAACTTCTCCGCGCGATATAACTCAGCAGCCGGTTGCCCATCAATTGGCCGCACAGCCTGCTATGCGTGTGTCTGTGTGTGACGCGGAGCGCTGATTTGCTCGACAGTATCGAGTCCATTTGTAAGATCGAATCGTTGCGCCGCTACCGCCGCTAAATTGGCCGTAAACTACGCGAGGATTTATCACGCGGAAAAGCGCGTAAAGCACGCTGTCGCCTATTTCAATCGAGTGTGCCAGCTGCAAACTGATTTCAGCAAAAAGTACAAAGAAACGAGCCCGTGAATTGGTTGCACGGTGACAAATCCGCGGTTCGCGCTCGATTATTCAAAGGACGATCCCAGGGACTTTGTTTTTCTGCGCGCCTAAAGTGCACTCGTTGTTATCTCGCTTTCCTTTTTCGTTATTTAGATCCCCAAACGAATTTAGCTTTTCTCAATCAAAAACTGACTCGCGTAAAATATACGGAGAAAAGACAGGGAAGAAAGGCGAATCGATGCGTTCATCTAGACGGAAATTTCCGCAAAACGCTCAACAATTCACCGCTCCGATTAAAAGCTCCGTTAAAAGCCCCGTGAAAAGCTTGGAACGTTGACAAGGTAGAGGAGAGCGAAGAAGAGAACGGGCTATTAAGAGTTACCATTTTTGGCGAAAACTCACGTGTAATGAGAGTAGGACGGGCTTGGTTGGTCGATGTGCGACGGTGGCGGTTGAGGCGTTTGGCCTGCTGCAGCCTGTTCCCTATGTGGCGATGAGGCTGCAGGTTGTCCACTCGTCGGACTACCGTGATGGTAACGCTGGCACATTTCGGCCAGATTCCAGCCATGGGCATCCATATATTAATCTTTCTTCCTCTCGTTTCTTCTTCTGTTGTTGATGTTGTTGTGGTAGTAATCGTTGTCGCTTTCGCTGCTACTGCGATGCCCTGTTCATCCGTCGATGATGATGATGACGACGGAGGACGAGCCATCCATTGCTCGCACGAGCAGCCAAGCTGCAGCAGCCGCCGGCCAAGCTGCTGCCAGCCTCGCGGCTACTCGGCATTGGCGCTCCCACCGAAGAATCAATGCTCTCGCAACGATCCAACGATCCGCTCGTTGTCGTCGTTGTCTTGTTATCAAAATTGGCGTCAGAGTTGGTTTTTATCGAAGTTTTGCCGATGCCAATTACGGCGCCTGAAACGAATTGTCTTTTAGACTCAAACAAAAACAGACACGATAGTCGATTGATAGAAAGGAACGAGGGTTAAGTCCAAAAAACAAGTTGAAGTTCGTTTAAAAAATATTCTGTACAAGCCTTTCTTAAGTCGAAAAAAAGCATTGATTCGAGAACACGATGGCTCTTTAGGGTGTGCAAAATCCATCAAAGAAAATCATAAGTTTACCGAGGATACCGTCTACACGCGATCTCACCAAACACTCGAGGCTTATCTACTTAATGCATACAATTTCGACGCAGCACTTAATAAAATGATATCCTCAATGGCTGTTACAGAATTATCAGGCTATTACCTACGCCGTATCTCGCTCAGCCTCGCGATATCCCATACACCCATATACCCATTTACCTCTCTCTCTCTCTCTCTCTCTCTCTTTGGTATATAATCCATTAATTAGCATCGAGCAAAAAATAAATAAATAAGAGGCAGCGCATTAATAAAATTATCCGCAAAAGATCCGAAATGGCGATAATCGAGCTTGAATATATAGACAAACATCTGTTGGGGATGCGCGCCAAAAAATTCGTGGTACAACATGGATTCATGCACTGGCTTTTAATAGGCCGCACTCGCATCTAATTGGCTCTATCTCGATCCTTTCTATCTCTGTGCAAACAGAGAAAGAGAGAAATAAAGAGAAGAGAACCGGGCGCTATATAACGATCGTCAAATTTGCGCGACGTACACGCAATTTATCATTTCTCTTTGTGTTTATCGTTAGATCTAAAAACGCGTGAGATTTATGGTCGCACGAATCGGTCAGGCATCGCTTTTATAACCAACGTCAAAACGCCGCATATATTCGTCGATTGGGTGTTAATCACTTGCTATAATCGGCCGCGAGCGAGCCCAAGCTTATACTATATATATATACACACACACACACACACACGCGTGCGCGCGCGCGTATATACCTGGCCGATAAAAGCCACGTACAAACACACGTAAACGCATACACGTTGGGGCCTTATGAAATCTCGCTACTGAGATGCTGCTCGCGAAGTCTACACGCTGAAATGTACGATCGCGATGGGAGATGAAGGAAAAGCCACGATGATGGAAAGTTAAAAAAAGATGATTTTTTTAGCGATCTGCAACAGCGATAACACAGATGCGGAAGCTTTACGAGAAGAATATTACAAATTGATCCACGTGGATTATTCTTGTGATTATTAGTTTGACTTTTAAAATTATCTATTGATGGTTGCTGCGTAATAATGGTAAATAAATAAATGACAAGATCGCTGCAGACGTTCCCAATAATTAGGCTCAATTTTCACGTGCAATGTGACGAAAAATGAAAAAAACACAACACCCCCACCGTGGGGTCTTGCTCTTTTATTTTTTGTCGTAGCAAACGCGACCAACAGCAAGTACAGCATTTGATTAAGTTCCCTTTAGTGCCTTTTCTATGTCTTAATCTACACCTCTGGTATAAGTATATGCGTCCAATTCTCGCGTGCGAAAAGTGCACACGCGTGGAACTGTTGATTTGTATAGAAAATGAAGAAAGATCTGACGCGATCTACGTATACGTGTTTTTACAAATTTATAGTACAAATTTCTCTGAATGGAAATGTATGTCTGTTGGAAAATTGAATATTCAGATAAATGCTTTAATATACCTAGTTCTTTGATTAATATTTCCGACCCTACTAAAATAGATTTTAATCAAACTAACGTGTAGTTGCATGCAGTTGCGTAATTCATGTATATATATATATACACACACACACACTTATAGACATAGATGGTACATCGTGCCCATTCACTTAATTATTCTTTCGTTATTTTATGAAGTGTAGGAAACCATCTATGCGAGCAATTAAATAATCATTTTTGTCTGCAAGTTTCATTTACAAGTATTTGTAAGATCGCTATATCTTCGGTAAAATGTTGGCAATTATGAATGTGTGAATCACGTTAAACTTGTTAACCGATTTATTTGAATATTAAAACAAAGAACAAAGGGAAAAAATAAAACAATTTCATCCAATGGAACATCAAAACTTTAACGTGATTTGCCGAGGCACATGTCATCGCTCATTAATAAGTATGCGCGTGACTCGTTAAAAAAAATTCGTTTTCCCGACGAAGAGTGCCGTTGCATGCTCGCATAAAACTACTTACGCAGGCCGTCGATGCAAGTTTCACCTACGACCGATCGGCTAATCTGATATTGTAATGGAACGAGCAGTTTGCCTCTTTATTTCTTTTTTTGTATTTCCTTTATTTTTTTTAAACGTATCTATTTGGAAGTTTGGCTATGTATATATAGAAAACGTTCTTAGAGTCGATGAATCGCAGAGACATGCTACGCCGACCTAAAAAGAACACATCTATAAGCAAACTACACGTATATCAAGTATAGAACTATCGTTGCTCGATTGATTACACAAAGCTTTATTCGCTTTCATATCTGTCGCAATCGTCGATTATTCTAATTACCTTGTTCTACATCTCACTCGATCTAAATAGAATACGTGCTAGCTTTTCCAATTCAGAGCTACCCTATCGTCTAACTTTAACCAAACGAAAAATAACGCGCACGGAGCAATATCGCAACAGAAGTTAACAAGCCGCGAAGAAAAGCAAGTACTTTGGCGGCGTATTCTCTTCGTCCATTGAAATCGTTATCATCTGAAAAGAGCTCGAAGCGGCTGCCGCTCAATGGCCGCTCGCGCGTCTCATAAATAACATAGCTCGCCAAAGAACGAAATGAAATTCCGCAAAAGCATACACGCACACGCGCGCGGCTTCGGAAAGATATAGAATTTGCATTCAGTATTCCCCGAAAGTGTCGTGCGATAAATAAATCGCGAATAGATTTGAATCTCTCGACTATTTCGCCGTATATGCATATACATATATAGGTATGAATGTATCAAATCGATAAACGAGGCGACAAAATTGCTTAGAAAGAGAGAGATGCTCCTTTCATCGATCCGCGCAAATCTGTGGCGGCAGCCACGCGACAAAATCGATTTCACCGTTTATACGAATACATACATATACGCGTCTGCAGGTGCACTTTGCTCCCGTCGAGAAGAGAGCGCATGCGAATATCGATCGCGATTACTCCGTGTTGGCGCGACGTTTCTCTGATGACGACGTGGATATACAGATTAAAGCTTTAATAAATACACGTGCTTAATAGTTTTTCGCTGACTTTAACAGTTTAATTTTAAGTTAAAGTTGATATTGAACATTGTAAAGTGGCTTTTTCACAAACGTCATTCGACTTTATTATACGAATTATCGGTCGAAGAACAAATTTCAAAAGCATCGTCAATTTGACTTCTTTCGCAAGCTCGCAACGGCAACAGCGATGTCAAAGAATACAACGGATAAATCGTCAATCGTAGAAACTGTCGACGACGCGTAGAAACTGTCGTGGACATAACCAACAGCAGCCTCCCAACAAGTCATAAAGTTTGGCTAAACGCACAGTATACGAGAAGCATTGTCTCGTTCTCGAACTGCACCCCTCGGAATGTGTTGCAATTATATATATGTACGTATACACCCGCGATGTGTTCAAGTTGCGCAATTTGCGAGCAGGGTTTCTCGTATAATATTCCAAAATACAAATGACTATTAAAATTCTCGCGATTTGCGCAGGACTCGTCAAAACGTTCAAATATTCATTCTCGTACATAGAAAATACGTACGTATACACACGCGTGTATATATATATACTCGTAAATCAAGCGCAGCTTAAAGCGTCGAGACCAATGTGTCAACTCAAGGTGATAAAACCCTATGCGAGAGTGTCAACGTTTAAGCGTATAAGCTCTATCACGAAATCGCAAAATTGGAATAAATCACCCAGCACAGTTGTTCTCACTCCTTCTTTCTTTCTCTCTTCCTCTCTCTCTCTCTTTCTCCCTCTCTCTCGCTCATTCTCTGTTATTATTCTCTGTTATTATTTCATAGTTCTCTTCTCTTTATTCTTATCGGACGGGTATCGTATTATACGAGTCTCCTATTAATAAGTAAATAAATCATTGCAAAATCCTAACGCTTCGAGAGAGGCAGATCAATAAACCGCGATAAAGGCGCTCGATAAAATCCGCGCGCGCTTATGTCGCTTTGAGAGCTATGCTGCACTCGCCGCGTATATATAGATACACCAGTCGAGGCATCGTAAAATCATTACAAAATCAGTTTTCTTTCTCCATCGAACACTTTAACGCTCTCCCCTCTTTCTCTCCCTCTCTCTCTCTCTCGCTCACTCTCGACATTTTATACTCGTTTTACAGATTTAACATGTTGCGAGGATATCATTGATGAAATTAAACAGGAAAGTTATTTATTTATTAATCGCGTATTACCGATCGATCGATTTCCATGAAATGTATAAGAAATGTTATCGAAGTGCCAATACCTTATGCTTATACATTCAATTGATCATCAAGAAGAACGTTCCACCCGCATACTGTACACAAACTTGCCTCATAAATATCAAATTCGCAAAAGTAATAATTGTCCAAATGATACTCGAAAATTTAATAAATTTCAAACAACAGCAAATTTTCCATCAACACAAAAGCTTTCAAACTTTCCCATCACACATATATTGTACTACGTAGTTTCCCTCGAAATGTGGCGTCTCTCTCTCTCTCTCTCTCTCTCTGTCTCACAAACGCGTAATAGCATTTTTCACGTGCAGTATATACGCGCTGCATGTAAGTCGATACCCCGCCAACGCATTCTCGCGAAAAGTCGCGCTAGCGCTCGCTCGCTCAAGCACAGACTGTATCGCGAATCGATCTGGCGTCGCCATCGTCGTCGTCGTCGTCGGCTAGCGATTATTATTACTGCACGATTGAGACCTCCATGTCTTTCCAATGTATATGTGTACGGGAGTGTGTGTGTGTAAGTGCATTGTATGTAATACGCGCAAGAGAGGTGTGAGTATACGCGTGTCTCGCATTTTATGGCTTCTCTCTAGGATTTTGTAGTTCGCCTGTGTCTATATCTATCGCTCAAATATTTTGCTGTACGTGTATGTGCTTGTACGAGAAAGTAACGTAGATGTATTTTTTGTTCTTAAATTGTTTGTTTAAACGCGCCTTGACCACGGTGTGTTTCGTTCTTTTTGTCTATTTGTTCGAGCTTTTTTTTACCGGTTGCATTGACACGCATTATCTAGAGCAATTGTTTGATCAACCTTACTTTTTCTAATACACTTCAAATGCATATACCGCGAAGAAAAAAAAATCTAATCGTGCATAAATTAAGTGACATAATCGCTGGATGAAAACCTCGAGCAGTTCTTTGGTATCAAGACGCACGTACAAGTTGACGTACATTCTGCACACTGAACGAACAATCGAGCCGAAAAAAAAATTGTTGGAGAGCGTCAAACGAGGTCGTACATAGACACACAGCACAGCACACACGCATGGCCAGCAAACCCCCACGGAAAATAAGCGCGTATTTAAGGAGATAAACTGTGTGTCGTGTGTGAGCGAACGAGCTCGCAAAATCGTGAGGCAAAAGCGCCTCTAATTAACTCTCAATGACCCGTTCTCCTTTTCTCGGATTTTAATTTTTCCACATGTATGTGTTTGTGTGTGTGTGTGAGTGTGTGTGTGTGTGTGTGTGTGTGTGTGTGTGTGTGTGTGTGTGTGTGTGTGTGTGTGTCTGAGTGATTCGGCCCACACAGGGAATCACTGCTGAAAAATCGACATAACATCCAACGTCAATGACTCATGCGCACAATAGCTATACTATATGCAAGTAAGCGCGCGTGTACGTGTGTGCGAGCGACCGAAGGAACAAACGCCGCAAGCCTTTACAGCTCATTACCGATTTGGCCTGATGGTGTGCGCCCGCGTTGTCGCCGCACGCGGCACATTTTCACCGATTATACGCGGGTCCTCCTACTCGAGCGAGTGTTCGCGCGCACAACGGATTTTACTTTGTCGATTTGCAAAATGATAGGTTAATTGAATTTTGATGTTATTCGTTCTCCTCTCCCTTGCGATCCCCTACGCCTTCCACAGATAACGACGCGCATACTCGCTCGCTAGCGTAGATCTATTGACGAAAGATAAGTTTTTCTCTTCGCTTTGACGTGTGCTTATGATTTCATTTTGAAACAGTAGACTCGATGAGAACTTGTAGGATTTTGGCTTCGTGAGTATCGCTATTATTACGACTTGTCGCAAAAAATCGCGATACGTCTCGCGACGTTCATTGAATAATTTTAAAGGACAAAAGTTACCCGATGAAAATTAACGTTTCAGAAATGAGAATAATCTTGATCGGATAACCATTTTCACTAATTTGATTTCCAAACTACGCGTTCTGAAACAATAACGGGCAAATCTACAAAAAAATACCACGTAGACGTGAATTACGCCTCCGATCGATTCATCGACGATTTACTCAGAGACTGGCATCATCGCCAAAAAAGAACGATCTCTCGACGGCGTATTTTTTCCTCTTTTTTACAAAAGTCTAAACACGGATATGTGTCTAGGCAATGTCGCGCGGGCGCGCGCGCCGTTTGAAAATTACACATATTATTGAAGTGAAATTGCAGCTATAGTAATCGACACCACTTATACGATCGAGAGAGACGCCGTCATACTTTATAATTTAGCGCAATTTGCACAAATAAACACTGTTCATTTAATGAGATTTTTTTTCCTTTTTTGTTTTGATCTCGCGCAGACAAAAGATTGGCTACGAACAATCATCGTCATAGGCCAACTAACTGATGAATATTCATACAAAAAATATATTCTTCACTACGATTTACGTAACTTTGCCTAAATGAAAAAAAAAACGTTTTCTCTGCGACCTTGCTCAATAAAGAAAGAAAAAGCCAAGAAAATCAAATAATATCACCCACAAAAGTCTCACCTGACAGTCTCGGCACTGTTGGATCACCTTTTTAAAAATCACACACTTTTGAGATTAAAAAAAAACTGAAAAGAAACTCAAGTCCCGCACTAGTCACCATGAAACACCATTATTATATAGTACATCTCTCGCGGAAGTTTTGCTCACTTATCAATAACAATAATAACACACTTAAAAGCACAGAGATAATATTGCTTTAAAATACGAGCACTTGTCCAAGTATATATCAGTATATATATATTTTTTTCTATTTGTATATATAGTATGAATGGCTTGGTAAATAAGATTGTTAAAAATTAAGAATGAGACAGAAGGAAAGAGAGAGAGAGAGGGAATGAGAGGTGGCCCCGTCCGCGTGTGCTCGTGGTTCACGGCGGACTGACTTGGCAGCGGCAGCGGCAACGGCGGCGACGGCGGCGGTGGCAGCGGCTCTCGAGAGGTGAACGGAGGTGACTTGCGACTCTCCCGCACTCACCAACACTCCGATACACGTGAGCGCCCGCCACCGCCGTGGGTTTTTGCTTGTATGTGTATATGTACGAGTACATAAGTGCGCGGGCGGGAGAGGCAGAAAGAGAGAGAGAGAGAGAGAGAGAAAGACAGAAAGAGAAGACGTGCCGTGCCCTGCCGTTTGCTATTATAACGAGCACACCACGTGGAGCTTCAGCACGTGTGTGTGTGTGTGTGTGTGTGACACGATAGCAATTCAAACGTGAATTACCGATAACGGACGGGACACATATTCTTAAGAGATCATCGCTGATGACTCGAACTCTCTTTCATTCGGGGATTTTTAAGAGCTTGTTATTAATTATTGTCCACTACATGGATAGACGAATCGATAAAAAATCAACCGCTATATACCAATCAAAAAGTAGTTGACATGCGTGACTAGTTCATACGCGGTAACCATAAATACCGATCAACTTTCACTGTATGCCGCGTTAAAGAACAAACAAAAACTGAACGATACTAAATATCGTTCACGGGGAAGATAACCGGAAAAAAATAATAACAACGCTCTATAATGAAATAATAAACTTGTGTTTTTTTCTCTCTCTCGTTTGTTTGTTCTCTCCAAAGTGCACGCGATAAAACTTATTCGTTTGCCAGCGCGGAGCAAAGCGCCACTCGTCTATAATGAAGCGTGTACGTATACACCTAGAAGCATCGTAGTCACGACTACTGCTATGCACGGGATCGGTATGGTATATATAAATCTTACACTCGATTGTTTTCCTTTAAAATTTATTATTAATTAAACGCTGAACCGCGATCAAATTAGAGAAAAAAAGAAACAATCTCCCTCTCGGAGCGCAAAAAAAACAAATGCAAACACCTCGCGACCTAGAATCAAACGCGTACCACCCAGGGAGTATGATCGAGAGAGAGAGAGAAAAAAAATTCGCATTCGATTTTTGGAGCATCGAGTTCACGATAGAGAAAGAGAGAGAGAGAGATGGAGAGAGGGCCTTTCCGTTATGTAATTACAACACGGAGGGAGAGAGAGAGAGAGAGCACGGCGTAGGAAGCGGTTCGATTAGCAAACGAAGAGAAAGGCAGACTATCCCCGGATTAGTTTAAGGACTATGTGAATCACCGCGGGGGTCTTTGGAGGCAGAAAGAGGGAGAGAGAGAAAGAGCAAAAGCACTCTTGGTACATGAAAATAGACAAACCGTTAATAAGTACAACGCTTACTCTCTAGCTTGCTGGCTATACATACGCACAACATCTTCTTGAATGTTTTTATTCTTCTTCTTCTTCTTCTTCCATTATTATATATTAGAATCGACTATTTATAAGCTAGCTACGACTAGAAGCAAGTTTACCATGAAGAAGTTCACTTTCAATGATGACTGCACACGAGCACAGGCCTGAATGGCTCTTTTATTGTTGTAGCAAGCGCAAGTGATATAATACGTAATATATAACGTTCGCAGATGGATTTGTGCGCGTGCGTGAGTTTATAGCGAAGCGAACCAACGTGTGGGCGGCTATAGAAAGTTTATCTGTACGTTGCGCATCTTGGCGAAAAGTAGGATTCGTTCGAATCTGTGCGAAACAGCGAGCTACGATGGCGCGTCTTGTCTTGTTTTGTTTCTTTTTTTCATACGATTTTCATACGATTTTCATCCAACTTTTTCTACGTACATACAACAGGGTGGATTTTTCCACTGTATATTTTATCGTTGTTTTACCGACAAATCGTTTGGAATATTCGATGTTCTTATTAGATGGATATAAAAAAATAAAGGACAAAGACTAATTTTAAAGTCACACGAAGATTCAGTGATACGCTAATGCGGAAGCTCAACGACGAGTTTAATCACAGATTTTCCTCTAAAAGTCCAGACATAAAATCTGCATAATTATCCATTTTATTACCTGAAAATGACCATCGTAACTGTAATTCCCATTCTCGTGTATAAGAAAGCCCAAAATGCGGCAATAAACTCGACGCATCAACTTGAATTTCAGAAAAGAGGCCTCGACCCATCGTACATATATAATTAATCGATTCGTCAAACCTCAGTAGCACGTGATCGTTCAATTCGTGTACACGCCCTGATCAACGCATACACGCATGTAAACTCGATTAATTACCAGGCGAATACAAAAACGAAAGCAACAAACAGCTCGTACGAAAGAACATTAGTGCGAAATTCTCCTACGTACAACTTCATAGGCCGACCTCCCCTTCTTTCTTAATAATCCTTGGCGCTCGGCGCTGCACCTGCTCTGCACGCTTTAACGCTTCGTTAACGCCACTGTAAGTTTCTCAGGGAAGCTCTCCCCTTCCCCTCCATCTTCTACTTCTTTTACTTCTTCGTCTTCTTCGTGTTTTCTTTTTTTCTTTTTTTTTTACGGTACTTTTCCGTGTGCACTCGTGATTACCATTGAACTTTTCATATTTCGTAATAGGCGTGGGAAATGCTTTTTAATTCTGCGAGCGCGGGGAATTTTAATCGGGAAATTAGACGGAGATAGCGCGTATCGCCCATGCGCATACAGCAAGCTTCGAGCCCAAGTGCAGAAAGCTAAGGAAATCAATTAAAATAACTCTTTTAGGCTGTACGCTGGGCTTTGCTGATTTAATGCCTGTGCGTACGCACATCGTGCGTGTGTGCGTACATATGCTTTCTATCTGTAATGAAATTCTAAAGTGTTTGCGCGATTCTTTTTTTTGTTTTTTTTTCTTTTATTCTCCCGTACTCGTGCGTTTGAGTATTGATTTTAGAGAGTTATCAGACGTTGAAATATTAATTAAAAGTAGATTTTCATGTTACACTCGCGGTTACTGATTTGACGTGAAATTTGGTTTAATTTCAATGGATTCAGCTTGCTATGGGAACGCTTGCCTCAAGTTTGCTTAATCGAATTCCCTTTTACAGATATCAATTAGAGATAACCCGAGAAATCGAACCCTAATCCTTTTTTGTTATAATTTCGTACTTAAATCAGTATTCACCTACCTTTCGTTTACACGAACCTCATTTTCTATTCAAAAATACATAACAAAATTCACACTCAAACTTTACGTAATACTTTACTTCCAACGCAATTGTATTTTTGTCCTTTTTTATCGCGCTTTATTCTAAATATGAAGCTGAGACACAAATGAGTTTTTTACCAGACTCATTCTGCAGTATAATGCTGCGATCGTAAAGAGAACGATAACTTACATTCAACTTTTTATCAACGTCGGCAAGAGCGTTATTTACGTAAAGTAGTTCATCGCTAAAGAGTGTTAACAAACACATTTTTACGATTGGAAAATCTAAATTTAGAAAAAATGAATTCCGTCAGTCACGCCACTTTGGACGAACGTCCCACGTGGTCGTCACTAAGCAAAACCTCAAGCTCGGAGTATCGCATTAGCCATATATAATTTAATTCGAAAAAAATTCGACAAACCTCAGGAGGAAAAAAAATGGCGAATCGACGGATCGATCGATATCGAACTGTCGTCGGTGGCTAATGAATGAGCGGTGTAGAAAAAAACGGCTGCTCTCTGCCTAGAGGCAACAACAGTAACAACAACAACAAAAAAGCTACTTCTGCAGAGAGAAAGAAAAAAAAGCATCAGCAAGACGATAGTCCCAGCAATAATTCAGGGTAGAGAGAGGTAGGTACGTACGAAATTCGAGCGAAGACAAGAAGGAAAGGTAAAAGATAAAAAAAAAGAAGAAGGAACAAATGCAAACGAAAAGGGGAGCATCGCCGAAAAAGAAGACGGAGGATCTGAGCTCGGCTCTTTTTTTTCTTTAATACGCAAGCGAGGACGCCGAGCTGCTGGGTTTTAATCGCGTCGCAAGAGTAGTATATATTGGCGAAGCGCTGAAATATATTTCACTCGACTCGACGTCTCCCTCTAAAACTGTCTCCTCTATCACTCTCCCGCTCTTTGTCTTTCTCTTTTCTCTCTCGCTCTCGCTCTTGCCATATAAATGTATTCCGGCGTGCGCGCGCTCGCTCGCACAGCCGCACGAAAACGCGCAAAAGATCAGCCATAGCACCTGCCTACTTGCCGTCGTCGTAGCGGCACTTCACCCGCTGGAAACCACAGCTTTACTGCAGCTTTTTAAATATTCACGCTGATATTTCTCGACTCTTTTAACTTGCGATGGTTTATTTTTCAATGCGGTTTCGCGCTTCGAGAACATTATACGATTATACTTCACTGCAGCTACTGCTACTTCTGAGTCACATGCGCATATTATCTTTTAACCAAATACTATACGCAAATATTTTTTCTACCGATCGTACAACAGATGCCACTTTCGATTTTGAATATTTACTCTATTCGCGGTATTAATAATAACTTGATTGGTAATATGTCAATACAGATTCGTTTGACATGTCGACAATTTGGCCAATTCGGCTCTTAAGAGATTCAGATTATTTGCTCTCCAACACAACTCGCTTAATCGTTTATCTCAAAGTTTGAAGAGCAAAGAGCAGCGCTACATCGTATTTACTACAATTTCTCCTTGTGAAATTATCAGACGTCATTTTATAATAAGAAGTAATTTTACAGGTCAAGTGGTACTGTTTCGATGATGAAATCCTATATAATTTTTCGTAATAAAAAATCGTAAAATGACAATGACAAATTTGCATAACGAATTAACGAGAGCATTAATATAAACCTCGAAGAGAGATCCGGGCCAATAAGAAAATAAAAGGAGCTCAAAATAAAAGGACAATCGTGCGCGGATATGTAAAGTGTCGAGGACGCGCGGACAGTTTGGCTTGGCTATACCTGTCGGGAATAGGATCTCTCGACGTTGTGGATCCCATCGTCGTCGGATATCGTCGTTGTGTCGTCTCTTACCCACTGCAACGTCACTCGACCTCAAGTGATTTAAATCCCGGTCCAGTGAGTTACGCGCTCTTACGAAAGCGTATAACCGCGCGAGATCGGCCAATTTTTTTTTATGTATGTCGATACGCTCTTATATAGGTAGCGACACATATGTAAATGAATTGAGACAATTCTCAAAGAGAGAGAAGCCCTTATATATTGTGACTTTTATTCAGCGACAATCTGTATACGCGTGGAAACTTGTTTACACTCGCTTTTTAAAGTCCATGGGTAATTGGAAAAATGTTGGCGATACAGCGTGGCTCGGAAAAGAAGAGTGGAAAATGTTCGAGACGCGAAAAAGTTGCGTATGGCTTGTTACAAGAACGTGACTAATATTGAAAGGTGCTAATTTTAGTTGTGACGAGAGACAACCGGAGAGAGAAAGAGCGAGAGAGAGAGAGAGAAGTGACATAACGGGTATTTCATTGAGAATATCACAATTTTTTTGTCATCTTCAAAATCCGAAATACTCCGTGTACAATCGTTATTTTAACGTTTTTGAAGGTTTTTACAATTTGTTCGATATAGCACACGTACTTTTGCATGTAATCGTAATCGCGCTTTATAATTAATTTGTCATTTATTTGTTAGCTAAGCTGTTTCGGTAAAAAATATTACGCTTTCGTGTAGTACACGAAAAAAATTAAGTTATTTTTCAGCCGACCAATTGGATAACAAAAGAAGAACGTCATTAACTATTCGTACAAAGTAAACCGCACGTACGAAATATCATCATGATTATCATCATCACACCTGAAATAACGCGTATTGTATGAAAATTATTCAATGGCTTATATTAGCGCAACGGTATATACGGCGTGAAAATAGATAATCGCTAGAACTACCGAATAGACACATATGATGTATATACATATATAGCTTTACACGTATACTACAGTGAACAGGTAGCAGAACGTCTTACACGTTCGTCGTTATCGATGCGCCCTCCTTCGATGCGGAAAACTACAGCTTCATATACAAGCGCCGCCCGAGTTAACGTTCCTTTGTTTCGAATTCACTTTTGTCTCAAATCTCAGGTGCATATATATATATGTGTGTGTATATATATACATATATATACATATATAGCGACAAGCAAATCGTGATCTCGTAACCGAAATGAAAAGACAAACAAATATACGCTATAGGAGATGCACGATTATCGCTTGTACATATCCGTATAATTGCTAACTATCGAAGGAACCAACAACAATAACAACAATCAAATGCTACGTAATTCGTTATAACGCACCACTACGTGTAAATATTATACATGCACCGAGCGTATATCGTCCTTGTACATAGGATGAGGAGATCGCGCGCGTAGCTATGCGTAGGCGAGCCATCGTTGCGTAGGTGAAATCCCGTAAAAGCCGTATAGTGCGTAGGAGGCCCAGCCGCCGCGCACTTTTGCGTGCACGTGTATGTGTACGTGTGCGTGTGTGTGTGTGTGTGTGTATACGTATGTACCCAAGCGCAGAGCAGCTCATCGTCAATCGCTTTGAAAATCTAAACAGCCAGGTTGCTGCTGCTACACCTAGGTCATGCCCTATACGCCGGCATTGCGCGTATACACATCTCTTTATACATGCCAAGATTTTAAGATTTATCACGCGACATCATTGTTGGAATGTGATTTTGTTTTGAACAAGGTGTTATAGTTTCTTAAAATCTGAGAACTTGCAAAATATTCTGTTTTTGTTTAAAAACTTACAAATTAACACTGTGGGATGATACACGTGATAAACCCTGTAAATTTACAAGTTTGATTCGTTTTCCACAGCTGTAGTTGAGTGTTTCTGATTCACAGTCAAATTCATCAGCTGTCTATTCTCAATAATTTATTCGGAATTATACCGTTGCAGAACAGCGACAGACGCGATATTTTTACGTGTCTTGTCTGACCAACTCGCCTTATTCTACTGAAAATTTCATGAAATTCAAAGTCATTTTCTATAAAAGAACCTTACAAGCGACGCCATACCCGCATACTGCAATTATACAGAAATATAGCCCAGTGACGTATCCTACACATTGATAATAAACAATAAATAAATATTTTAAAGAGTCAAAGTTTCGTGTGTTGCAAGTAGTATTAGGTGTATTGGTCAGACGTGTACTTTTGTTGCTTGGTATTTTGACCAACCCGACTGATTAAATCTTATTTTCTTTTGGTTTGTATTTTTCATAAAAATAAGCAGTCAGTATTCTAACTATCGAGCACACTTTCGATCGTCTCACGCATTGTGAAAGCGCAATTTTTCGAAATAACACCTCGTTCCACCGTAAAGCCTAGTCACTCTCGCGTGTACAGCGTCGAAACAAAGCGCCACCAACACCCAAAATCCTCCTCTTGTATATGCGTTCATATCAAACCGAGGTCATTAATTTATTATCCAGGAAAGCGTCCCTTACAGCGCAGAAGAATAAGAAAAAGTCAGCAGGCGGCAATGTAAGAAGAAGAAGAAGAAGAAGTAGGAATCCGCGCGTGTGCCTCCTCCTCCTCCTCCTCTAGCGTATGTATATATGTTTGCAGCAGCGCGAGCGGCGCATAAAGTAGGTCCAGCAGCAGCAGCAGCAGCAGCGGCAGCGACGGCGGCGCCTTATGGGTAGAAGAAGAGAACGCACGCGCAGAAGCCACGGCCCCCTCGGCGGCCAAGCGGCCAATCGGCGCCGAGGCCAAGCTGCGTGAAGGCGGAACGCGCAAACCGAGTGAGAGAGAGAAGAGCGCTTGTATATTTATTATTCAGTTTGCAAATACTGGGCGCAAGCAAGCCAACAGAGGTGGAGCCTCCTGAGATGAGAGAGAAAGAGAGAGAGAGAGAGAGAGAGAGCTAAGCGTATTATCAGACGGCCAAGCGTATGGGACACCGCTGCTGCTGCTACTGCCCGTTTTCTTTTTTTTCTTTTCAACGCTTTCTGTACGCAGATTCAAGCTCCTTGCTCACCGCCGCTATATGTGTATGCAGTTTTTGTCGGTCCTTTTTTCAAAGTTCACGATGGGAAATGCACGGATACATTTAATTTTGTTTTTATTACAAATCCGCTTATATTTTTACTAACTAGAGAAAACGCTCAATGCGCGTGCTACGATAAATATATATAGGTTTCACCTGAAGCACGCAACATTATCCGCATTTGATCAATTTCATCCACAATCGCCAAGGCAATATTTTGCAAATGAAATACCAGTCTGAAGTTGTTGTAGCATGCTATGATAGATCAAAATCACAAGTATACGTGTAAACGGCATAGCGAAAAATTGAGAAGTCGCACGATAGCGCACAGCAACAGAGAGGGAGAGAGAGAGAGAGAGAGAGAGAGAGAGACAGAGAGAAAGAGTGAGTGATCGCGATGCATAAAACTAGAGAAGTAGAAAAGACGCGTAATATTAACTGATCGTATAGAGCTGAGCGCACGTGGCCAGGAAGCTCGTAAATCTTGTTAGCGACCGTGATGCCTCGTCTGAATCCACGGATAGATATGCATATCCGTATGTATACCGTTCAAATACCAACTGTGTGCTCGTGTACCTACGCAAAAATATCTCTCCACGCGCACACACTCCAGTTATAATATCCTATAATAAGATATTGAGTTTCGATAAGGTTGAACAAAAATTGGCGCACGCATAAATATTCGAGCTTGCGTTTATTTTCTGCGTACGCGCAGAACAAGATACCGATGATCGAGGAAATCGCAAAGAATCAAGTCAATAAAAAATGACACAGTTGACATTTTTCACAGCATCGCCGCCATCAAAATCAATCCTACAACCATACAACCAGCGCATCAACCTATAAAAGCGCATCGCTATCATGGGAGCGGCAGCAGCAGCATCAGCAGCAGCAACAGTGACAGCAGTTATATGTATCGTCGCAAGAAATAACGTCCAATCATCGTGGTGGCTACAACGACATTGCACTTTCCTCGCGTGGCGAGTCACAGAAACTCATAGCTTATTGCCGCGATATCATCGCGTCTACACATACACACAGAGACACACGGAGACACACGGAGACACACACAAAACACATAATGCACGTGCGGCTATATGGCGGCAGTGTCTTTTTAGCCGGCGTGACAGTGCTATCGCGCGGAAACGATAATTTAATCACTGTCATTACTCGGCAGTAGCAGCAGCAACAGCCGATCGTGCTGTTGCATCCACAAATGCAGACAGAGTAATAAGGATTGCTTAGGTTTACCGCAGCGTGCGCGCAAGCAAAGCAAAAAGCTCGCCTTTGACCGTGAGATCGTCGCCGCGAGAGCTTCTTCCTTTGGCCGATTAGATTTATGTATACGCGCATCGCGAATCCATGGATTCCCTTTTATTTGTTCCTGTTTTCCTCTTATTTTTCCTCTTTTACTTTCGTCTTGCAACTCTTATGATTTTGAATGTACTCGAGAGACGTATATACATATAAGTTTATTTTTTTCCCTTTCTTTGAAGACCTGTTCAATTCATCAATCAATCAATCAGTCTCTATACGGAGAACGCTCGTATTGTGCGCGCACTTTGTAACGGAGTAAATCATATAATTAGCATAGCCATTTACCAACTGTATATACGTCCAATGCATCATACTTGCACAACAATGACATCACAATTGCAGCTGTTTCATGCGCTCGCGCACGCTTACAGAACACAAGTAATTAGTACGGTGCCGTCAAATTGTGAAAAGAGACAAAAATCAAACAAACGAAAAAACTTAAACGGCTGCATAGGCACACGCGAAATATTTAGTTTACGTATACATGCTAATTGACGAAATAATCGGCATGCGCTTGTCGTTAAGCTTTAGCAAAGTGTACGTGTATATATCGCGTTGAAACGATCGCCAACTAATGAAGTCCTGCTCTATACTCGTTTTCTTCTTTCTGTCTCTTTCTTTCTTGCCTTTTTTTCCTTTTGCAACGACTTGATACTCTTCCTTCCTAACTCGATTGACTCGAGCTTGTCATTGTGTCTACTCACGAGGACTTGTTTCCAATTGAAACTCTTACTCGATGCTGTCGGGTATATATAGCTGACAGAGAATGGAAGAAGAGTGCAAATAAAACGAGATCGATGACGCGTGTACGTCGCGTTCTCTGACACTGAATTATTCTGCTGAGTCGGCTTTTCTTACGCATATATACGTCAAATCTGTTTGTCATGAATTCATTTCGTCTTTCTGTCCTCCTTCCATCGATTTTAAAATAAATTGACAAATCTAAAAACAAGAAACGGTACATTCAGCGAATGCACCAGATACCAACACCTAATCACTTCCGGCCTTGAAGCTATTATCAGCGCGGCATCAAATATTTCTAATTAACGACGACAAAAAAAGGCCGCATCCTTGAGAACTTTCCACGCAGTAGGCTTTACGCACAAGCTCATCCTTAATCCTTCTTATCTGGGCTCTCTCGCAACAGTCAAAGAGAGAGAGAGAGAGAGAGAGAGAGAGAGAGAGAGAGCAACGGGCGGGACTCCGTTACTCGTAATTGCGACCTCCGTTACGGCCAAAGTCGCGCGCTCTCTCTATCTCTCTCCTCCTCTAAATACGCGCAGCCATCCGCATCCTCGGGCTGCACCTTCCACGAAAACCTTTTTCCACGAGCAACTTCCGCTCGCGCGCGACATTATGAACAAGTCAAGCTAACAAAAATCTTAAGGAGTGGTATAGAGTTGTACAGAGCAACACCGAGCCGGATTTTCCAAGCGCGACATTATATATTCAAAGGCCCCCAAGCCCCGCTACAGGCTTTTGTGTTTGAATAAAAGCTTCTTTCCTTCAGCTCTTATGTAGTACAAGCTCTTACCAATTTATGCGCAATATATTTCGCTCGAAATATCGTTTGCATGTGTCGTCAATGTTATCGATATCTCAGCACTAATACGCTGGAGGAAATTGACGGATGTAATTTGCCGAATTCTTAATGTGCAATAATCGGCAACAATCACGGAATATTTTTCCAACTCCGCTTAAATAAGAATACAAATGATTAATGGATATATATTTGTAATTTATTGGAAAAATTCTACGAGTGTTCGCTCGTGGCTGAGCGATCATCCCGTACGTCTCATTTAACGGCACGTTTTGTTGATCTACACGCATATCTATACTATTTCCCAACATCGTCTTTTCCGATCTTCGTCAAAGTATTGCCCAAGTTACCAACGTGAACTCGAGCGACATATAGGAAGCCAAATAGGTAAAAAATCTGCCGAAGCAACAGAGAGAGAGAGAGAGAGAGATGCTAAATAGGCGACGGAGGAATTGCTTCGCGGCGTGCGCGCGGCGTCGCTTAAGGAGGACGCGCGCGCGAGGGGGAGCGAACGAGTGCGCGAGCGCCTAGCCAAGCGAACATAGTTAATTTAGATTGTATCGCGTGAGAAGCAGGAAATGACGAAATATCCTGAGTGCTGACTTACGCTCTCTCTCTCTCTCTCTCTCTGGCGTCTTCGCGCGCGAGCAGTGTACTTTATACTCAAGGTGTATACATGTGACCTCATGCAAGCTGTATTCTTCGTTGCTTACTATATAGCACGAATATATAGAAAAAAATGCCCTGGTAACGTCAGAGGGCACAATTTGCATACGATCAAAACACACGCAAAACAAATTTTCAGCTTTCGATGTGCGCACGATATGCCCAAGCTTTGACTTGTATTATGGTCTGTCGAATCGACCATTTGCAAAGAGAAAGTGTAAAAACAACTAAAATTATGTAGCTGTTTGAAGACGAGGTACTTTGATTCGATGGCGACATGCATCGTTCAAATATCTTTGTTATTGCAAATATTTCGCAAATTTTTCGACAACAACGAGTTTAAAACGAAAAAATACAAATAGAATATCGGTTTACCAAAGCAACTGACGGATTTCTGTGCTAATGATTTATCCGAAATAAGCGTATCAATCAATACAATGGATGAAACAAACGAAGCATCTGAAAATAGGAAAACACGATTATCAAAAATACTTACGCATAATCGCGCGCGCGAGCGCTCTAGTTCAATTAAACAAGCGAAAAGCGGTTTATTATCTGAAATCTACGGCGTGAGAAGATTGCGCTAATAGCGTCTTAAATTTATATGTAATACACGAAAATTGAATGAACTGTAATTACAATCACGCTGTGAGAAAAAAACAACGACATTATTTCTCTCCTACGCTAAGTATGTATTTTGAAAATTTTTACCGTTGTACCCCTAGGCTATACAACAGCTATATATGTGTATCAAACGAAAGAAATGCACGATGCACCGCAACAATAACATTTGGCCGGTTAATTGGCGATGCGCAAGCTGCCGGAAGTTAAATGCGCGCCGGCCCGTTGTTGGTTAGTTGCGGTCTCGCACCATCGAACCCCAGGAGTATAACCTATTAAAAATAGATAGTCGCGCGTACCGGTAACAAACTTGGCTTGTTTCTTTCAGGATTTTCCGCAGAAAATCGACTCCTTCTAATCTCATTGTTTCTTAAGCCATTAGCGCGCCAACCAATTATTGGCGTTGTTTGCGATACTCCGTGGCACGCGCCGTCTCTTCCTCTGTATAGTGGATCGTTTAATGCTTTCGAAAATCCGATTTCCACTTGTTTACGTTGCTTGCAGGAGAGAATTGACGTTGCATAACAATAGGTGCCATTCGCAACGTTATTCGTGCACAATTATCCGTATTATATTAAACTTTGTTCGGTCATTCTTCGGATTTTCCGTGTTCGGCTGTTGCGGGAAAACTGAAAAACGAGATCTAAATATTTTTGAAGTAATCGAAAATTGATATTCGTTAGCTTTCAAATTAATAATAAATGTTATCTCTTATTTCGAATCGTTGAAAAAATGCCGAAATTCATACCATATATTTCACATAAGACAATTAGGGACATGAGAATGTTTGCCACACCACTATTAAAACGATTGCAAAAAAGAAAGAAATAAAAATAACGTTTCGGGAAGAAATTATCTCGCGATTACATTACTCAGCAATCAGATAAAAAGAACTCTTGGGGACATTCACGGGAGAGAGAGAGAGAAATAGCAATCAAAATCACACCACAATAGAACTGTGTGACCAAATCTTCCCAGCGTCCATTTGCCTTTGCAATCTGACACACACACACACACACACATGTATATATCCACACGCACGCGCACATGCATCTAAATTTTATAGTATACAAGACTTAGCTATCAATTTGATATATTATACCCTCCCCGAAAAATCTTGAAAGAACCACACCCAAGATATATAATAACCCTACAATTGGAGAACAAAACCTTTAATCACACACTCACACGAAGGAAGAGCCCACCTCGTGCGGTCCTCTCAAAGTGTTAACAATATTGTTTTTATTTATTTACTTATCTGTATTTATTCGTTCTGTTCCTCCCCCTCTCTCACTCTCTCTCTCTCTCTCTCTCTCTCTCTCTCTCTCTCTCGCTCTCGCTCTCTTACTCCGACGTAATTATCCGGAGCAGCTATATAGCGACCGTTATGCGGGAGCCGCGTGTTCGGTGCTGCATCGATACGATCTCTCCTTTTCCCTCTCTCTCTCTTTGGCGAGATTTCGCACTTTGCGCGCGGAGAGAGAGAGAGAGAGCGCCAGTAATGGATGACTGTGAATCGAGCTACTGTTTTCGTGCTGGCTTGTAATAAAATTTAGCCGGCGCCCCGATTTATGTGCGCACGCCGATCACGAAGCGCTCGCGAGCTTTTCAACTAATGAGGCGACCGCGATCACGGATGCCGCATGTGATACGGAATCTCTCCTCTATATATACACTTCTCTACCACCATAGCCACCGCCTCCATTTTATGGGGATACGTCGCGTTGCGCGAGACTTGCACAGCCCTATTGCAACTTCGTATACTTGTGTATACTTAATTTTTAACAACTTTGCAAGACTTACGCGGCTGTCTTAAATATATTTATATTTAGCTACGAAGGGTGCGCGAAATGCCTCAAAATAAAATAATAGCAACTCTTCGCAATTAAAGCCGACACGTTAGAAAAGAAGATAAAAATCGTAGTTAGCATACGTATATATATACACTGCTAGCTCTTCGAATGCAAATGTACAATGAGATTAGCTTGGTGAGATTGTAGCTTTTCACACTTATCAACAAGGAAGATACACGTTTAGACAATCAGTCGCGCAAAGAGAGAGAGAGAGGGGGGCGACGCACGAGAGTAAGCATAATCTATGCGTGAACAAACTGCGAGCGTTGAATTTCGAGACACAAGAGAGCAAGAGAGAAAAGAGGGCAAGCAAAGCAGCTCTCGTTCCAGTCTCACGGCGCCATGGTCACCTGAAGGCTTGTACTATGCCCAATTAACCCTTTGAGAACCGTACGCTTCCCGGACATTAGCGTTTCCGACGTCTTGCAATTCACTTATTGCCGCCTACTCTCTCTCTCTCTTTCTCTGTCTCTCTGGCTCTCTCTCTCTCTCTCTCTCTCTTTTCTCCTCTCCTATTTTGCAATTTATATTTGCAAGCTCCTTCTTTTTTTCTTTCATCCTCTACCACACATTTATTTTAAATATTTGCCTATGCATAGACGTGAGCGCAATCTCTCGCGCATATCGGTATATACTATGCAACAGGGGGAAAAAGGGAAGAGAAAGAAATCATCGGCACATCCGTAATTTGTCCAGTAACGCGTGACCTACAGTATTGGATATCCATCCGTAATCTCCGCGCGTCACTTGCACGCTAGCTCTTCAGGTGCATAAGCAGCTGCTTTTATGTTCCAGGGTCGATTTCAGAATTGAAAAATATCCGATGAATGTTCGATGTACCACCCACAAGTTTCATTTCCTCCATCAGATTCGGAGGCCAATACAGCAGATTCCGTACAACTAAACCGGTACTTAAAATCCATATAAAATGAAAACATCTGAAAATTATAGGTTTGAGCGTTATCACCGAGACGCACGTATAAATAAAGCATTTAATTTTAATTAAGCACACATGCGCGTAGTCAGACAAAACAACGTGTAATTATAAAAGAAAAAAAATATCGCATGAAACTCGAGTCTTTATCAAAACTTTACATCACGCGAGGACAGAACGCGTACTACCTGACGCCAAGTGCTGCTATCAAGCTTTATCACGTACAACCTACTCTTCTATATATATATATATATACACGCGCGCGCGCGCACACACACACACACACACACACGAGTATACAAAACTACATACAATGTATAAAATGCTTTTCGCCAAAGAAAAACGTAGTTCGCGCATTAATGACGGAGGTAATAAAAAAGAACGGTGCATCTCTGGCGTCATTAATAATTATAAAGCTCTCGCGAGCAATTAGCGATGCAGAAATTTTTCTCTTTTCCGGTGTGGGACCCCATCGCGAGCTCACGTGGTAGCGTCAGCGAGTACATGGCGGTAAATATAATTATACACGCATATGTGTGTGTGTGTGACTTGATGACGAGCTTCTTTTGATTTGTACACATACTACCGAAGTAAATCGCGCCAACGCGGAAAATGGAATTGGAATGCGAGCTTGATTTTCATCGTTCGAGACTGCGGTTAATTACCGTTATAAACGCGAACGTTGCCATGTGACGTTAGCAGACGTACACTGGGTACGTAAGCAATTGTTTTTGGATTCTAGAACGAGGGACGTAAGAAATGTAATGGCACGCTACGAGAAAAAGTAAAATTACTCTCAAAACTCATCAGTGAGATATATTGACAAATTGTTTGTCCAAGTAGTACTTGCCACTCTTACGAGGTTATTTGTTGTTAAAAATAAATTTTTGAAGGCAAGTAACGATAACGATCGTTTACCATTAAACGTTCGAACGATTGATTAGCTTTTGCTTGGAATACAAAGCGTCATTTTTCAGAAAAATCGCGATAAGATTGCTGTTCGTTAAAATCCAATTTACCTTAGTCGAGAAAAAAACACATTGTTGAAATTTCAATTAATTTAAAAAAAACTCGTTAAAATGATTCCACTGAGCAAATTGAAATTCATGCATGTCAAATCACTTGTAAATTGCATTTTATAAAAAGCTTGAAAACTATCGCGCCTGAGAAGTGTACCTTAGATGTTTGTACGAAGATTAACCGACACCTAATAAACTTGCAAAATAACGATTATTTTACGATTAATCTTCGTTAAAAATTGTTGAAATTTCCACAAGCTTAAGGCGGGTAGCGAGCATGAAGAAAGCATGCAAATATTAGCCACGCCAGGGCAAATGATTTATTTCACGCGAAAGCCTCTGTTATATGCTTGGATATTATCGCGAAATAAATCGACTTTAAGACCAGTAGCAATTACTTTTATTATTAAACTAACTAGCCAGTGGCTGTTATACACCAATTTATTATCGTAACAATTGCGCAACAAATGCAACGGATTACATATTTAAGGTGTAAAATGAAACCTAACGTTGATTTACTACTCGTGTTTGGAATTAAGTGGTCGTTACCCGTAGCTTCGCAGTTTTCTTAACTACCACGATCTACGAGCGTGCAAAGTGAAAAAGCGTACGCATCTCAGTTTCATCGCTTTACATTTTACTCGTCATTTTCAAGGCTATCGATGCATTTACGAAAATAAGGGAGGAACGGAAATCTCGCCAACGACAACGACAACAACAACAACAACAACCACAACGGCAGCAGCACAGCAGTCACGACACACAAGTCGTCAGGCTGGCACAGCGTGCAATTTTCTCGTAACTGCACCTCTGAAGCCTTACACAACAAAGTACCCAGGAGCAGCAGCAGCAGAAGCAGGAGAAGGCGAAAGAATTCAGCTCGTAGCTCTAGCACGCGCGCGCTGCTGCTGCTGCGGTGACTCCACCCGCTTGGAAGAGACGCGTGTCAAGGAGCAACGTACACAGGTATACGGACACCACGCGTACGTAACAAAAAGGTGCGTGAGGTGCAAGAGGCGGCTACGATGGCGTACACAGGGGTTAAGAAACTCTGGGAGTGAACTGTGTACTGCCGTGGCGGCGGTGTCGGCGGCGTCGGCGGCACCGGAAGCGAGGGCCTTGCTGCTTTCTGGGCTAATAACCCTACGTGCTATACGCTCTCTCCCGCTACTAACGCCGTAGCTCGAGCTCACTTTACGATCGTCCGTCTCTCTTTCTCTCTCTCTCTCTCTCTCTCTCTCCCGCTCTTCTCTTCTCTCCTCTCGAGGCGATGTGGCAATGTATAATTTTTTTCGCAATTAGATATGCGTCAACTCGATATACATTTTCTTTTCTTTTGAGTTTTATTTCTTTTTTACGATCTCTTTAGATAATCTCTTTTTGTTGGTCGAAACGACCTAGGTGCAACGTTGCTGCAGTTTTTAGATACCTCGACTCTTGTGCCGACGATAATGCGCGAGCAGCGGTCAGTGGTTAAAAGCCATTTAGTTCATTTTACCTTTTGATACGTTTTGGCCAATTTCATTCGACACGACTTAATAAACAACGAAGCACAATCTTATCGAACAAAACCAACTTGAACAGTATTCACGAGTATTTTTTCCACTTCTGTTGAAACGCACTGCTCAATAAAAACACTCCCTTGACCTTAAATCATTATTCGCACGGGCGGCAGTTTTCTCATATCTGCTATCTTATTAGCCTGAGCGTAGCGTCTACAACGCAACACACCTCTCTTTCTCTTTCTCTCGTCGTGAAGCGAACATGCGTAAATTAACGTGCGCGCGCGCGCGCGCCTATGTCTGTGTATGCAAGCGCGTCGTGCGAAAAGTTGCACACGCAGCGTCGCGGGAAAATCACGACCACGAAGGATTTCCGGCTCCTCGGAAAAGTCCGTCGATGAAATACAGGCGCATCGTCGGTAATTAACGTGACATTTTTTCCAGCTGCCAAGACCCTTTGCTAAAGATACGTCGTTCATCTTGTCTAATTCTTTTATTTCCTTTTCTTTTGTTAACGCATAGCCAATTTTTCCCGAGATGTTAATTTTCGCTGTTTACAAATGGTCGTGTGTACTTGGTAGGGAACTTTAATTGCGTTAGGATCTATGCTCTACTTTTCGTTGGCTTATACCGCCGGGCGTGAATAATACTTTTTCGCCGCTGCTGCTTTTGCTGCTACTATCGCTGCTGTTGATGCTTGATGTTTTGCAACTTTGCATATTTTTGCATAAGTTTACGGGCTTTTTGATGGATCTTTGTTGGCTGTTTCGAAATGAGTTTTGGAAATCATATATCAAATCCAGCGCCGACGAGCTGTTACGCGTTTATCGCGTCTAAAATGTGCAAGTGAATAAACTCTCAACGCATGTTCAATATGTATACTGTTTCGTCAAATTGTTGGTATAGGAGCTTTTTTCTTAGTTTTCCTGGCAATGCAACTAGTGCAACGCTCACTGGGGAAGAGGACCGAGTGTATATTTGTTGAAAATAAGAAAGAAACGCAAAGTATACAATATATACGAAGGGATATCCAAGCCAAAAGAACTACTGCGTACAGAATACCTATACGGCAAATACCTTTACTCGCCTCGCCGCCCCGACGACGCTCTAGATCGCTCATCGATAAGCACTAACAGCATTTTAGCGGTTCCTTACACACACCTACAGACATCCGCTCCCCTTACAATAACGAACGAAACAGAGTCTACACCAAGTGTCAAGAGGCTTTGGATCAATTTTCTCTGGTACTTTCTGCACGTCCAAATTATTTACGATTGACGATTTAAACGTAAATCGACGACAACCCTCATTTGTGTTCTTTTTAAACGCGCGAATAATGTTTCGTAATTACGCTGAATTCGAGTTTGAAATTTATTATTGCGAGGAAATGGCGCAACAAGCCGCGCATAATTGTTGCCTCGCGCTCAAGCTCATCCTGTGAGAACTTTTCTCTCTCTCTCTCTCTCTCTCCCTCGTTCTTGTTCTCCGTCTATGATAAAACGGCGCTCAGACAAAAGTCACTGCCCTACCAGCGGTACCATATGGCTTATCGTACGTACACCAATTCATCTTCGATATAATGACCACGTTAACGCGTTTTTTGGTAGGTTTAACGTTTCACAGTTGAGCTTTTTACCGAGGTTTAATTAACCTAAACGATTAATTGTCGTCACCTTTTTGGATCCGACATCGCTAATTAAAGTTCGATATTCTAAAGCTGAGCTTAAATGTAAAACGTCGTGTTCGGTCATAAAAACCTCGGTTAAATTTCCAAGCACGCTTCCAACTTCACTCGCACTTTAATCGGATTTACACAAACAACAAAAAACCATGTCGTATATACGTGTCCCACGAGTTTGCGCTTACGCGCGTAAGTAGGGTGCCGTTAGCAAAAGAGGCCATCGCATACAACATCGCCTAAAACTTTCTTCTACACGTCGCGTATAACGAATGCGAGAGGACGATGCGCGCGCGAAATGACAGACGTAATTAAGGCGGTAAGGTCAGAGAGCGCGCAGGATGCTTCTTTTTTTTTTGCTTCTTCTCGCTCGCTCGCCCGCAATGGGAACGCTCGTCTAAGTATCGCGCGCGATTCTTTTTCTTTTTTTCTTTCTTTTGACCCCGCTATGCGCGCGAATTCTTCTCTTGCTTTTTTTTCTTCTTCGTCACTCGTGTGCTTTATTTTGCATTTGACTTGATGCGACTACGCTGACACGCGATACACGTCGAGAGAGGGATTTCTCGAATTGCGCGTGGAAGATTTTGCGTTGGTTTTGTTTGTCGAGAGTTCCGAGAAGTAGAGCAATATTACTTTTATTTTTGATTTATCCAAGTAACCCGAGCTCAACAATTGACCAATCGTTTGTTCGAATTCACTTTTACATTGTTCAACGATTAAGGTAACATTTTTGTTAATAGATCGCAATTGAATCGCGTAACATCAAACAAAGTTCTTCAACTGAAGAATACATAAAAATGAAAACATTATAATTAGTACCAAACAATGGTCCAAGGCAATTTTAATAAATAACCTAGTTATGTAAAATCTCATAAAATTAAAAAAAAGTAAGCAGTAAAATAATCTCAAGTTTGAACAATTTTCGGTTTGAGTACGCACGACTGCATTTATAAAACTTTACGCAAGCGAACTTCGACTCAAGCTGAAAATTAGCCGACCTCCATCCGCAGCATAGCTACCTAGTAATAGTAGTAGTTGTAATGCTCTTCCTCGAAGTACGTCCACACCTCGCAAAAGAGGTAAAGTAATTTTTTCAACTAGGCCAACCTTGCACCGTTTTATATGTTACGTTCGTTGCAACAACGGTAATTATACGTCTATATATATATATATATATATATATATATATATATATATATATATATATATATGCACAACGTTTTCTTCGTATTTTTCTTTTCTTTTTGCAAGCCAAACAAAATTCCGAAAGTCTATCCCAACGGGCGCGTGTGCTTTATTACCATAACGATCTCGAGTTTTGTATTTTCGGTATGCGTGTATCTGACCGATAAGGTATACCAACCATGATGACGACAAGGATGATGCTGCAGACTTTCCTCGTGAACGAACCTGCGCAAGGAAGTCGCGCCGCGCTTGGGAAAGCGTAGTTATTAAAAAAGTATTGCACGCTCTCTCCTGTTCTCTCTTTCTCTCTCTCTCTCTCTCTCTCTCTCTCTCTCCATCTCCCTCACAATACACACACGCGCGCGCGCTACTCACCCGTAGAGAGAGAAAAAGCTAATTTTTCTTTGTGAGCCGAAGCAACGTTGTGGGTGCGTGGTGAAAGTTCGAAGGTACCGTCATGTCGAGACGTTATGCCTGTTATTGCTCTAGAAAGCAAAAGAATACTTCGCCTAGTCGGTTATATGTTTTAAAATAGACGTTTGACGCGTAAAATTTGGAATCAAAATATTGAAGCTCGAGTATCTCTTACAGCGATAACACGCTGAATCGAACAAAAACAACATCGATCGAAAACTCTTAAGCGATTGTACTTTCCATTTTGGTACTTAAATTTAACCCATACCCGCTGCAGATCGAACCATTCGCAAAACAAGTAAAAAAAATGGAAAAAAGAACTTAAACGAACTCGGCCAGTCGAGAAAAGAGATAGAGGACGCAGAAATCGCGCGGCAACACAAAAGATCATCGTCGATCAGCGGTAGGGCGGCGGCGGTGGCGACGGCGGTAGATGCTAATCTCGTAGCGCGTGCGACTCCCCCGCAGGGGTGAATGGTAAAGTTTCGTTGCCGTCCCCCAAAAGTCGGATACTCTCTCTCTCTCTTTAAAAAAAAGCTGGCTGCCGACTTTTGTATATACTCTGGCGATGCTCCCCAACTTGATCCGACGTCGGAATTCCGGCTCCTTTGCTTTTAGCTTTGAACTTTTGTCTTTGTCCATTAATTTTGTCCACGTTGTTGGCTCCTTTTTTTTATCTTATTCTTCTTCTTCTTCTTCTTCTTCTTCTGTCTGCACGATAAATGTCCGATGGGACGAAGGACAGTGCGCCGTCGAGTTACGGAGATATACTCTTTGTTAGTGTGCGTGTGTGTAAGTGCACTTTACGATTTCGTTCGTACAATGCAACGCGCAGACTTTCTTGTTTGTCAAACTAATTATTTGATTTGATACCGCGGGTCTTGGAAACCGAATCCGACGGTTGAGTTTTTTTTCATTGCATCGAAATTGTATTTTATTTGTAAAAAATGTTCATATATTTCAGTGGATAAGGTTTTTTATCTTACCAAACGTTAGCAAAATGTTATAAGTTACCAATTGAAAGCAAAGTAAAGCACTCCGTCGATGGAGGTTTGCACATCACGATGGTAATAAATAAACCAACTCTACGTATATAGCGATATGACAATTACAAGTCGCTCTATCCCCCGTATCAATTCAATACCTTTCCAATCTCTCGCGCCCAACGGCACATTCCCGAACGAACTTTCACTACACACACACACACACACACACACACATAGAATCGCACTCAATCAATCTTCTAGCCATCAAAAAAGAAGCCGCGCACTCTAAGCACAATTGCGCGTGAATGGAGGTGTACATACCCTTATCGTCGTAGCACGGCTCTTATATCCTAAAAAAAGAAAAAAAAACCCACCAACGGCAGCGGCCACTATCGACGACCCGTTAGACGAAAGAGAGATGAAATCTCTGGAAGAGCTTTGAGATCGGAACCTATCGATAATAATAACTTGCTACGAGTTCGCCCGCAAAAATTATGACGATCGTTCCACCTTTTTACCGCTTCTTCATTTTCTTCGTTCTTTATATTTGCTCTTAATTAACCGTCCATACGTCGTTTTTCGCGTGGGTGATGTTCCAATATAACTTTATCGAGCTGGCAAACTTTACGACTCGACTGAATATCTCTGGTAAACAGTCTAATTATGTGTGATGTTGTTGTTGCTGCTGTTGCTACTATACGAAGTGTGAAAGTGCGCCTGTTAAGGATACTCTTAAATTTGCGCGAGAGCGATGGCTATACGAGAAAGAGAGAAAGAACGAAAGACGAGTACTGATAGCATATAAGGGTCTTGCTGGCTACCATATACGTGCCAGACGGTGTTTGCCACTTGTAGCACTGATAAGACGCTATGCGAATTACGAGCCGTTGCGCACACTCGCCTTGAAGAAAAGACTCGCCGTGGTTTTCAATCTTGTTCCGTTTTCTTTTATCGAGATACATTTTTTTGCCAGGTATTTTTAAGATCAGTCGTTCGACAGATTTTATTATTTACAAACGGACAATCACTATCGATTGAACGTTCTTGACAACACCTACATATGTACATATGTCAGTGTCACTCCGAAATAACCAACATTTTTCGAATACCGTAACTCATTCTCAAGTCTGAAAGAAAACAGTCAAATTCCATTCACAAAGCAAGCGAGAAAGTAAAAATAGACAGATTTCCTGCGAGTTCCGTCACTTTTAAGCAACGTGGGGCATGCACACGTATGTACATACGTCCGCGCTCATCCGTTCATTCAGCTCTCCGCGAGACTTGAGCTACGCGTATGTGTGTGTGTGTGTGTGTGTACATATACCATGGCGTCTATCTTTCTCTCGGTTGCCATTCAGAAAGAGAGAAAGAGCTCTCTGCCGCGAAAGCAGATTTCAGCAGTAGCAGTAGGCAGGAGCGCATCGCCGCTCACCTGAATGACGAATGCTTCTCTACCTTATCGCGGAGGCTCGCGCGTTAATCACCTCTCTCTCTCTCTCTCTCTGTCTCTGTCTCTCCTTCCTTTCGAATACCACGATTTTTATCGTCCAGCCCCACACAGGGAAAATCTTGAAAGCTCTTATGTAATGTATGAACTTTTTCTGGCTATATTGTTGTTTACTATGGATGAATGGAGTAGGTGTTACGCGCCAGGTGCGGGTTCAACGTTTACGCTCTCGTATGGACAGTTAGTTGTGTAATATATATAATTAATACGTGTTATGAATGAGTTAACGAACACGTATATCCGATTACTGCAACGTATACTTTCCCGCCGAGAATCATAATTGTTGTACTATTTATTTATAGAATTGTCAGAGTTGAACATCTAGATTTAGCAACAAACAGTTCGATAGATCACAACTCACTTACCATTTATCAAATCTAAGAAAAGCTCCAACTCGATCAACGAGAACGAATGCTAAACAAAAATGATACAATACGGCATAATATAGCACTGGCATTTATTATACACACCATGGCGTAATTTTTCGCCAGACGGACGAGTATCCGATCGGCAACTTGGTTGTATTTAACACTAGCGTAAAATATGTATGCATGCATCACTGATCTTGCAACATCATTAATAATACGCATGTAACTGCAACACATAATGGAGAAAGAATAACAAAGTCGCGAGCATACGTGTAATATATACACTGATTGATTGATCGGATGATATATGTCGCTAACACTTGCCATCGTCGTCATCTCGTTTGCGTAGGTTGCTGATATAGCGCATGATCAACGGAAATAAAACAAAATCACGTGCGCGCGCGTCCTTAATTATCCGATCTAAACAAAAAGAACAAGAAGAAGACTAGTTGAGGACGGAAAATAAAGCAAGCCGAATGTTTTCTGCAAAGGAGAAGTAGAGTATCCGTGTGCACAATATGCAGACACACGTACACGCACACACACACACACACACCCACAAGGTGCGTGGAGAGAGCGCGTCCCTTCGTGCGTAACGCGGTGGTTGGATGCATGCGCCAGGCTATTCTCTCGACGATTTTTCGTCGAGAATAAAGGAAGAAGCGGCCTTTAAAGATATATCTCCCAGTGCGCTCGCGCCTTCGAGTACGGTTTATATATATATATAATGGTCAAGGAATTGGAGAAACGACAGCGGGAGAGAATATATATAAGAGTTAATGCGCGGTTAACTCTCAAGTATCTTTTTGTTGATCGTTACTCTTTGATTCCCAAGATATACCGAAGTAATAATTGTTAATCAGGCTTTCCAAAGGATCTTACAAGGAACAAACAAATATAATTACTCTATCTTTATGATCCATTAAGAAAAACCTGGTAAAAAAAGCCCAATCACTGTCGTATTTCTTTCGTAGCCATAGCTACGACGAAAACTCTGGTTTATGTAAATTAACGAACATCTTACTAAAAACTCCGTATATTTTCCAAACTATCAAATCAAACGAACTTAGCAGCAAAAAATACAAAAATAACAAAATAAAAGTAAAATCTCGTACGTTTAGGGTACGGAACCTGCGAAAGCGAAACGCTCCGCCATATCTATACGGTTTGGCGTAAAAGTCTGGTTATTCTTGTTGGCACGGAGGCGTAGTCCTATAGTGATCGCGCGAGCGCATTATTGCAGCAGCAGCAGCAGCAGCTCTTTCTATATAAATACACATGCACGCACATACAGAGACACACCGAGAGAAACGGGCCCCGCCGCTACTGCCGTCGCTACGAAGAGACAACATAAAGATTTAAGGCTCGGCGATGCGCCAATAAACATGCTGGGGCCTCTGCTTCTGTTCCCTTCTCTCTCTCTCTCCCAGTCGGCGACGATGCAAATAGTGCGTTCGCCAAGAGAGAAAGAGAGAAAGAGAGAGAGAGAGAGAGAGAGAGAGAAAGAGAAAGATAAGGCCTCCTTGTTTATATAAACCTCGCCGCTGAAAAATGTCCAGCCAGGAGTAGCAGCAGCAGCAGCAGCTTATGTCGGGCGCGCGACGTCACTTTACCGCGCGCACGTTTTTTCTCTTTTTATCCTCCCTCCTTCCCTTTCTTTTCTCTATGCTATCTCTTGCGGCAGTATATAGCAATAGGATTTTCGCCCTCGCTGTCTCAAAGTCTTATTTTATCAGTAAGAAGACTTAAAACGCTTCGTCAGCTTTCTATTTATAGAGACTCGCGCGTGTGGACGGTGACTGCCCGTTGACCAACTCGCGATGCACGCCCCTACGTTGTCACTTTGAGAACTGTCAAAATTTAATACGTGTTCTTCCTTTTTTTCAATTAAATTTTGTCATAATCGAAATTCAAAGTCAGGCTGCTCTCGTGAGCTTTTATATTCATAGGACGAAAAATCAAAAACTTAATGGCCGGTGCCTCGTGTCGCTCGATCGTTATAGTTTGTAAGACTATCGACGATTACGTTGGTAATCACTTAAAAGCTTAGTAGAAAAATTTAAGGAAACAACAATAACAGCATAACGATGATAATGGTAATATTGGCAGAAACCAACTCGCGTGCCTTTTTTTCACGTGTATCAACGACGCAAGGAAAAAAATGTCTACCGATCCGATAAAATCACTAACGAGACATTCATCTCCAACCCAAAAACAACGGAAAAAAAGGATCTCATTGAGTAAAAGCGTGGCCAGTGAAGAAAAGCTGCGTTAACGAGAAATAAAGGGAGAGAGATAGCCGGAGGGTAGGCGTTGTATGAAACTTATGACTTTTCCCGCGAAAGCTCGTTAGCCGTTTACGCATGGAATCGCGCATGCATGCACCTGCAGCGCAAAGCTTTATAAGAAAAACGAAGAAGAAGGAGAAGAAGAAGAAAGAGAAAAGAAGAAGGCACCAGCAGCAACCACACAAAGCGGTGAGAGAGGCTATGCAGCAGTTGTCTTGCATGGTCAAAGCAAAAGGCTGTTGGTATGCATATACGCGGAAAGATAGTCGGTGCGCATAGCATATAAGAAGCTGCTGCTTAAGAGAGAGAGAGAGAGAGAGAGAATAAGAAGGTAGAAATCGAAGCCTGGAATCGCGCGCGCGCTCCACCCCGATTTTATTTATTCGTGCGCAAGAGCGAGAGAGAGAGAGACCATGCGGCAGCCCTTTCTTCCGCACAACGACAGCCGCTTATTTATACCGCCGCAGCCTCTCTTTCTCTCTCTCTCTCTCTCTCTCTCTCTCTCTTCTATCCCCTTTCCACAAGCGAGAACAATATATATACAGTACTGCTGCTGCTGCTGCTTCTGCTGCTGCTCGCCATGCTCGCTTGGTAGAAGGAGAACTGCGATTCATAGGGAATGACTTGACGAGTCAAGTCGTGAACGCCCGATTACGTCTTTATTACGCGCTCGCGAGAGCACCGAAGATGGACGTGCCAAGCGAGATTGACGAGAACTCACGATGTATATATACGATCTGTACTTTTCCAATGACTTGATGCGGCTGCTGCTGCTGCTGCTGCTGCTGCTGCTAGTGCTACTATCGCGATCCTACCGCTCTTCTCAATGAAGTCGCCAGACGGACCTGCGATGGCGCGGATATCTATATACTCGTAGCTACCTCCACGATATATACGCTCGTTACTTTGTTTATTTCGATTTTTTATTATTGTTAGAATATACAAACTGCAAGTCTCGATTTTTGATTATTCGATACGAAAGATTCTACAACAGTTTTATTGGTCTACGCATTAATCAGTAGTAATTGGCGATTTGGTCAGACACGCCCAATTTTGTTTGTACACTAGGGATAAATATACGACAACTTTATCCGAAATTTGGCAATCGAGCGATGATATACGTGTGCAGCGATGCCTAAAAAGTTTCAAAGAGTTAAAAAAAAGAGCAAAAAATAAATGAAAACGTCGAATGTATACGTATGCGTACAGAAGCCGAAAAAGGGAGAAAAACACGCGATAGCCGACGTTTTACGACGAGCTGACATTCACCGTGTCGCGCTAAAGTATACGAGAGGATATTTTACAAGATACTTCTGAATTCACTAACTTTTTTTTATCTTTTTATTCTTTTACTCGTTCAATGCTGAGAATTCGTGCTTTAATCTTTCGGTGACTGTGCAGGGAAAAGTTTGTCACCAAAATTACTCGCCTACTAAAGTATCCTTGTACAACTTACTCGGAATTTCGAATAGATTTACCTGTTTTTCAATAATAATGATCAAAATTCCAGCACAGTCGGGAAAAAGCGAAACACGCAATTCGTCAAATTCCTTACTTTTGGTTGCTATATATCCAATCGAGTTTATCAAATAAAACTACACGTTGTCGTCGCGATCAAACAAAACGAAAAGATTTCTCAAAAACCGACCTTGAAATAAAAGAAAAAAAAGAAGCAACATTCTCTAAGCTAATCAATATTCCAGCTCACCTCGAAATAATTAACATTCTGAAAATCTGGAGAAATAGCCTGCGCATTGAGGCAGAGAGAAGTCCTCGCTCTAATTTATGCATCCCTGGGTTTACCTCGCTCGTCGTTGCGGCACGGCGGCAGTTCTCTTTCTCCTAAGAGAGAGAGAGAGAGAGAGAGAGAGAGAGAGAGAGAGAGAGAGAGAAGAACGGATAAACGCTGAAAACGAGAAACACAAGCGACATTATATGTGGCATTAACATACAAAGTATGTCAGAGCCGCGGGCGTAGGTGCTTCTCTTTCTCCTCATTCGTTGTTGTTTTTTCTTTTCTTTCTTTCTTTTTTATTTGTTTCAAAAGAGGGGAATGCCAACGAACTGTCGCGCGAAAGAAGAATGAACGCGAAGCGAGCGCGCGTACGCGATATAAGTAGAAGTACGCAGCGCACAGATTTGCATCGAGCTCAATGGATAGTTCCATATATATATCAGGCGCAGTCGACCTTCCGATTGACGATCATGGCCCCTTAGTTCGCGTTGTTTTTTAGCTTCTTTTTGGTTTTTTATACCGCGTGCACTGTAGCCATCGCGGTAGTAGTTTCACTCGATGTACATCGTTTTGCCGAGCAACGAGCGCTGACAGTTTTGTATTCGGTCATCCTTGCGAAGGACGAATTAAACGTGTGCGTGAGGACGATTGTAACTTAATGTGACTTTAATTAGTCGTATATCAACGTGCTTCGACTCTTTCTTTTTTTCGCGAGTTAAAGTATCTCGAACGTCGAGTCACTTTCAACTCGATACTCATACGTATATTCGCTTGTGCGCGAGAGGGAACGTTTAATAATAAATCACGTATAACTTCAGTTTCATTACGATAAAACGATAATATCGATATCCGAGGGCAAAGCGTTTAATTAGTAAAAAACGAAAATCCACCCTTCCTCCCTATGACGTTCATCCAACGAAAGAAATATTTCATTAGATTAATACGAAATAGAGTTTGCTCGGAGATAAGAACAAGGCACTTAATTGCACATCAGAGAGAAACCGAATAAACGTTAAAAAAGTAGAATTGGCAAAATTCGCGGAAAAGCTAATGCAAGTGTACGCGTGCAATCCATATAGATACGAATAAAAGGGCCCTTGGGTAGAGAGAGAGAGAGAGAGAGAGAGAGAGAGAGAGCATCGCAAGAAACGCAAATAAGAAGAGACGGCAAAGAGAGTGCGGTAAATAGGCCCCCACATCTCTCGGCAAAGAGAGGAGAGGCTTAAAACACCCAGAGCAAGAAAGCTGCGCGGCCGATTTACTTCATCGCCGAGAAGGAATAAAAAAACAACAACAATAAGAAAGAAATAAAAAAAGAAGAAGCATGAATCGGAAAGGGGACAACTATAGGAGGAAGAGGGTGTATAGGGAAAGGAGAGCTCCCAGCAAGAAAAAGTAAAAGATGAATAGGAAGAGGAGAAAGAGAGGCTCCCGCGGCTTCGGACACAAAGACGCGAAGAAGCAGCAGCAACAGCCCCCAAAGACATATATAGGAGCGTTTACGCTGCCAAGCCATCTTCCGACGCACGCGCGATCGCTCGCGGCTAAAAAGGAAAAATCCAAAGGATTCTCTCTCTTTCTCTTTCTACCTAGGCTCAGCGCCCGTGCGCTTATCGCCAGCGACGATATTATATACGAGTTTGTCGTTTTGTCAGAGCTTTCTTTCTACTGCGAGCTTACCGCCACCGCCGCACTTTGTTGATTTAACGATGCGCTGCTTCGGGGCGCTAGCTTATTGCTACTTTGCCCTAACTATCATTTTTCTTTTTCTTTGTCATCGCCGATGTTTATCAAATAGATATTTTAATCTTATGCGCATTAATGCGTATTAATGGTTGAATTATCAGAGAAGTGTGTCTATGTACATAGGAGTAAAGGTGGGCGAGCATAGTTCCGTTTTCAAGTACCTTTCCAAACATATAAATGTTCCGATTAGTCTAATATCGAATTCTCGCGATATTAGACTGATCGGAATATTGTTCGTGTGCGTTTGATCGGGGCACAAAGATTTCTTTGAATGACGTGGCGATTTCCCACTCCCTATCCATATACTTCTAGAAATATCAGTAAACTTTCGTAATGTCAATTTAGTCCGAAGAACTAAAATTGAATTAAAAATAAGAAGTAAACCAATGAACGATTATTTTTCATATTTAACCATTAAATACTATTGAATAATAATAGTAATTATGGAAGAAAACTCATTCGCATTTTGCCTACTTCCCTTGTTGAGATGTTGAGAAATTATTTACTTAAAGACTAATATTAATTGCCCGCATGATAAAAATAATGATAGTATAGCATAAATAGCCGCATCTGCCGCAATGAAAAATCAATGGATCCAATTTAATAGCTTTACTTGATTACAATCTCTGCAGATTATCAGGTAGAAAGCAAACCGAACTTCGCTGATCAGCTTTCCTGATAGAATTTCCATAAAAATTAGTGGTAAAGATCGGTGACTTGCTTTTTTTCGAGTAATTGATTAATTTTACCACTAAAAAGTTATTTAATCATTGCTATCGTTACAGTCGCGCAAATACTATAAAGACATCAATGCAATGACAATTCATTTTTACATTCATCGTTTATTCCTTCATTACATATTATGTTAAAAAAAAAATTTCAACATTGAAAATAAAGTAAAATACTATTCTGCGCTTTTATACATGATTAATATACACACAATAGAGTGGTAAAATTTTGGAAAAAAGAAATTCTCATACGAGTATAAAAATATTTGTTAAATTTCAAACAGATTCTTTTTTTAGATTGTATAATTAGGTAAATGCATTGCCTTTTAAGTCAATGCTTACAAGATAATTATAGTCTAAAATTTAGATTTCCACTATGGTGGCCCGAGTCTACAATATATAATACAAAATATAATATATTTATAAAATATAAGAACATTTTTGCATAGATTCTTCAAGAAGTTATTAATATTACATGATCATTACTTCCAAAAAGCAGTGTTGTGTTTCAATACCGTGGTGCTGGTTACTTTGACTTATCAATCCTTACCAAGTACCCTTTTGACGAAAGAACTCCTCGACATCGCAAGTGTATTTGATAACGTGCTGCCCAACTCATTTGACTACCGGCACCAAAAAATTCCGTTAGCGATTCATTGTGCAAAATTGCTGAAAAAACACGATTATTCAATTCATTAAATATAAGGCAATAACGCTTGAATTAGTATTTCATCAACATAAATCAACAATACTAGAGAAACTGTGTAAAGTTAAACTTAATATACCAAAATCACTGTAAAAATGTATATAAATACACTTACGATTGGGATCACTGTGAGTCAGCAGCTGAATATCGTTTTGTTTGGTAAATTCCTGAAGGGCAGGTGGAACAACACAGCACGTAGCTAGGTTGATTTGAATGATGTTTGGTTTTACCTATGAAAAATTAATAATATCTTTGTAAATATTGTTAAACAAGTGTATTAAATACGATTGTAAATTTAATTCATGATATACATTAGCCCAACTATATAGTTGTATAAACTTGTCTGTATCAAGATCACTAACTCCAATGCTAGCCAATTTTCCAATTTTAAAATATTCTTCCAGTACTTCCCAAAGGCATTGTATCGACGGTAGAACGTCATCTACATTATCTCCTTCATCGAGAACAATTACTAATGATTCTATTGCATTGACATTTAATACTTTACACACTAAAAACGATACATTTGTTACATTTCTTAGTTTTTATTTAATGCAATTAAACAAAAAGTGAGTTTTACCTTCATCTATAGCCTCTTTGAGATATTTTGTATCCGAACTGGATAGAAACACTTTAACAGTTATTTTCATATCTTTTCTATCATTATCTGAATTTGTATCCAATCCATTACCCTAAAATGAATACATAGTAATTTGAATATAAACATTGCTAACTTAGTGCATTATAAATAATAATTATTGATATATATACCGTATTTGAAGAATCATCATTACTTTGTGAACCATCCAAGGTAATTTTAAGAGCTTCAATCAACTATGAAACATGACAAAATTACCATATTAGTTAATGACATTGCGTATTCTTTGCAACAATTGGAATAAGACATCAGACGATTAATTATATTACAGTAAAAAACACACCTCATCTCTAGAATTTAAACCAGCCTTCTTTTTCAACTCATTTAATAATAATATATTTCCAGTACTGTACAAATTATTCTCTGATAACATGATTTCAAACTATTACCTCAGCTAGGACTCTTTAAGCTGAATTGACTCAGGAAAAGCAAAGCAAAACTTATATTAAATAGATAGTAAAACTGTAAAGTCACTTCCAAATCTTATCTGCTATCACGTTGAATGTTTTCCTGATGATGACACAATCATGCACACTTCATTGACTATAAATCTATTATTGCGCACTGATTTGAATATCGTATCTCTTCCGGTTACGAAAAAAAAGGCCACGTGAAGAATAAAAATTATTCCAATCAATCCAGTTATTCGAATATGTACAACCTATCGTACAGAACGCGTATTCGTAATTTCTAACGATCAGCTGATCTAATGGAGCAGAAAAAAAAACATAGACTGAATATGACATTTAAACGTGTGTTCTGACGGTGATTATAAATATATCCCTTTTGGAATTTTTCATGAAACTAAGGTGCAAATGCTCCAGAGTTGGTCGAAATATAAAACTGCGTTTATTATATTACAATTATATTTAATCTTTCATACAAAAAAATAAAATAGATTCACGATAATGAACAAGTGCATATGCAGAGGTAGCGCCTCTACATGTTGTAACTTGTAAAAATAGTTCGTCGTTTGAATACTATGCGCATTCCAAAACTACTGCTCCAAAACAATTGTTGTTTTTGATATAACAAACGATATATGAAGAATAACAAGCTTTGTAATCGGTATAATTGATTACTCTGATAATGACATTTTCTACAAAAATAACCAGCAAAATAAATATTCATGAGAACGACAAAATTAAATATTACAAAATTAATACCACTTTAAAAGCAATACGAGTGTGACATTTCATAACTTTTTAGAAAAATCGATTACAGAATTACATTTTTTTTCTTTCACCCAATCGCGACTGGCGCAGGCGCGAACACGCTCTTCTGAATTACGTATAATACATATGTTGCTGGTCATTCGGCGATCAGCAGTTTACAGCATAATAACGTCTGTAAACTAAACATATTTTAAAACCACCGACGATTAAATCTTTTTTATTACTGCAAAAATGCCTGTCGACGTTCCTGGATTCGCATATGCTGCTGCTGTTGCAGCCGGTGGAATTATGGGTTATGTTAAATCACGTAAGTTTATTTATGACTTTTTTTTCAATTTTATAAAAATAATATTCATATGTTATCTCTCTGTGCAATTTGTTCATTAATCCTGTCACTTCGACGCGCTACAAATGTGATTTTACTCTTAGAATTTTTTTACTTAAATATGAGAAACTGAATCAATTACTTATTTGCAGACTCCATTCCATCGCTAGGAGCTGGATTTTTATTTGGATCTATCTTAGGATATGGAGCATATCTGTCATCTCAAAATGAACAAAACTACGGGGTAATATTAGGAAGTAGTGCAGCACTTGGAGGATTAATGGGATATAGATTTTATAACACAGGAAAAGTCATGCCTGCAGGACTGATTGCAGCAGTCAGGTAGTATTTTTAACCTGAATAAGAAGCAAAACCAAAACACATACATGTAACCATCTCATAATTGACAATTGTTTTTTTTAGTGCTGTAATGGTGATCAGATATTCAATGCGAGTGTTCTCATCAGCGTCACCAGTCAAAATGCAATAGATTTATAACATGTGATTATTGGTTTTATGAATATTTTTAATACTTTGCATTTATGTTATAGACATAATTATGATCAATCATGATTACAAATGGGTGATATGTAGGGTTTAACATTAGTATATGTTATAATAATATTTTATAATAAAAACTGTCATAATAATTACGTTTCAATTGAAATTATTTTCAAAAAATGACCTTAGCATTGCATTCCTATAAATAAATAGAACAATATTGAAAAATAAAAAAAAATTGAATTGATAACTAATAATATTGCAATTTTTAAAAGTTAGCCAATTGACAGCGATAAACAATTATTATGAAAAACCTGACCCGTATGTATTTTTCGATATTCTTCGTGTTGTGGTGTAAGCATATGATTGTCGGCTCGATCATATTGCAGTCGCACATTGCACGGTCCACAAATGTGTATCGTATTTCCATTGTGTCGCTACGATGACAGAGGAAGATAGTAGTGTAAATATGTGCGGTAATGAAAATAATGAAAAACTGATAAACTTGCAAGAGCAACAAAAGATTATTGATCGTGAACCATTTCGACATCTGAAAATTGACGATGCTAGTTGTCTTGATACCATTGAAGGACGCGAAATTTGTGGAAAATGTTACAAATCGCGAAAATTCTTTTGTTATTCTTGCTGTTCACCTGTCATAGATGAGAAATATATTCCAAAAATTAAGGTACTTTTTCCAAATAATTTCTGAATATTTTAATTACACGTACATACTTATATATAACCTCTAAAAAAATAGTATTTGAAAAGTTTCGAACGCTATTCTTTGTTTTATTTCATTACTCATTGTTTCATTTCAGTTACCTATTAAAATTGACATAATTAAACATGTGAGAGAAATAGATGGTAAAAGCACGGCAATTCATGCAGCTATAATTGCTGCAGAAGATGTTAAAATTTACACGTACCCTGAATTTCCAGAAATTTCAAAAACTGAGAGAGTAAGAAATGCATATATTTTCCATATGTACTAGTTGTTTGAATATTTAAAGAAAACATTAAAACACCAGCCCTCAGACAGTTCTTATCTTTCCTAGTCAAACAGCAGCGAATATCGAGGACTTGTTCATAAGGAAAACAGAACAAGATAATGATGCTATAAATGAAATCATAAAAAATGAATTCCCAATTACCAGAGCAGTATTTATAGACAGTACTTGGCATCAAACTAAATCTATATACAAGGATCAGCGGTTACGAGGTCTGTATAGAATTTACTTTGAATGTATCCTATTTGTTTGGTATGAAATTTTTAAATCAAATTTAATATTCTAGATTTGCCCTGCGTTATACTTAAATCTCGCATATCACAATTTTGGAGGCATCAAAAGAAAAGTCCAAGATGGTACTTGGCAACTATTGAGGCGATTCATGAATTTCTTGTTGAACTGCATACTTGTGCCTTTGGAAAAGTTGAAAATTATGCAGAAGCTAACCATAGATTGTTAACAATAGATGTGAAAAGTATTATCAAAGAAGCTGATTTATTTCAGCCATATAATGGACAATATGATAACTTATTATATTTTTTCAAATATATGTATGACAAAATTCATCTTATATATGATCATGATAAATTATGGGCCTACAAAAGACCGCTAATTTAAATCTGTGATATAAAATACATTATTTTCATAGTTTATTAAAAATATAACATTTTCTTATACTACTGTCTACTTTTGTGATATTTTAATTAGTGCTACAAACAAAAGACATCAAAATTATAACCAAAATCATGATTCTTTGTTTACATTTTCATTTTATTTTAAAATATTTGAGTTTTATTTTATTTTGATTAAATATAATATAAATATGGAAAATTTTAAGCAAGGTATCTTTTTAATTAAACATTTAATGCTACTTACTATCATCACTAAATAACATACTGTTTCAGATTTATACATTACAAACTCAGAGAGTAATACTGAAACAGAATTTTCAAAACAAATAGAAGAATGCCAAAGCAATCTGTATCGTATGGAAAAATTATTTTTTAATTTACAAAAAGACAGTCAAAGGCTGCTTAGAAAATCACAAGATTCTTTGACTAAGTCACTTGATTCTAGCAAACTGAAACTTAGTCACACCTGTTTGGATGAAAATGCGCCATTGCAAGAAATTTATGTTAAAAATCACCATTCAAATAACAACACTACGCTAAAAGAAGATACTTTGGCCAATTCTGAACAAAATTTGATTACAATTAATAACACTTCACCATTAACATTTGTTGTTCAAGTGCCTAGCAGTATTGTGGATGAATTAAAAAAAGATCTACATTGTTCTGATTTTTCCAATTTTTTATCTAAATATTCTTCAAAACAAAATATGAAAGTACTAAAGAAAAAAAGGATCAGCACTCTATTCCGAAATTTGTTTAAAAAAAAGAAAAATAATGAATCAAATCTAAATACTCTACTTTTAAAGAACATAAAGTTCATAAAATTGTCATCTGAAACAAATCAAAATGATACAAAAGATTATGAAAGGTCTTACAAAAGTAATACAGATAAAAAATTAGTGACCGAAAACAATATATCAATAGAAAATACTACTAATGCTAGTGTCGGCTTAAACAATCCAAATGTTAATTCACAATACGGTCAGACTTTGGTATTTCCTATAAATTTGAATTCAAATACTAACATACATGAGCCTAAAAAGTCCAACTTGATCGTTCAACATGAAATAACTCTTAAAAATGATTCAAGTCCATACACCCACAACATAAAGATTAAAAATAAGCCTCTGACTAATAGCCAATCTCCATCAAGAATAATTACAGAAAAGGTGGACAGTAAACGAACAGAATTACGAAAACTCAGCTTAAATAAATTACAATCGAAACATAGTTTGATGAAAAGTTTCATTGATAATTTGTTAAAATCTACTGAAAATTTGAATGATTTGGAAATACTAAAAATTTTTGTAGAAATTCTTCATGAAGAAAAATTAAAAAAAAAGACCTCTTGTTGCATGTATTGTTCTAATACAAAAATCAGTCACAAGGAATCCAACTTTTTATATAATTTTTTACAGCAATTGATGGTCGAATTACAAAATAAAATAAAACGTGTAGAGAAAAATATTTCACAGGTATTAAATGTTAGTACAAACGAGTGTCAATATTTTTAAACCTAATAATCAATATTAAAATTTGCGCTTAGACTGCAAGGAAGCAATCATCTAAAATAAGTATTTGTTCATCTACTGCTGGTATATCAAGTGAAGAAGATCAATATTTTGAGAATCCTGCTATATTAAAATCAAAACGAATGCATAAAATCATTAGAAGGTGCCAGTCTCCATCAATGTTGAAATATCGTTTTTGCCAAAGTGAAAAAGATATTGATAAGACCGAAAACAAGAACAAATAAAAAGAAGAAAAAACTGGATTAATTTTTATGATAGAAGCAATACATTTATCAAATTACAAAATTTATGATTTTTAATGGTTTTTTTATGCCGATCAATTCGTGTAAAGAACGATCGAACAAGTGTATACAATATCACAAGATTAAAATCGAGATTACACAAAAATATAATAATTTTATAGTAATGAACAGTTTAAGTAACATTGTTAATTATATTACATACACGTACACTTTTTACTTGTTTGGTGTATGTAATTATTATGTGTGTCGTTCCATGTAATATATTGAGAGTTTTAAAAACCTTGACCTACAGCTGTTCCAAAATAAATATTAGCCCTAAAACGGATTCGATTGATCAGCTGAGTGCAGGTGCTCTCTCTAAAACGTCCTTTAAACACCCCCACTTACTCACCCTTGTAAGCTATACATCTATAATATATATAGGTATATGTAAACTTACGCTATGTAATAGTAAGTACGCAGCATCCACAAGTAGTGCGATTCGCGAAAGTGGTGTGTGAAAGAGAGAGACAGAGGGAAAAAGTATATTGCGTGTTCATTCAGCAATGTTTTCGTGCGACGCCCAACTGATTAAATGGTCAGGCGTAACGACGATATCGTCAATAATAACATGACAAGTATCCGCCACAGCAGATCGTCAGCAGAATCGCCAATAACAGCTCGCGCGAGGTTATGTCGTCGACGTCGTTGGAAAAGCCCGTCGTCGACGGTACCAGCAGCCCATCTCCACTCATGGTGCACCTTTGGCGAGGCCCAGATAAGTTGGTTCTCGATACTACCGTCGACCAGCAGCTGGATGGCTCGGTCGTCAAACTCGTCTCTGTCGGAGATCGAATTTTTCTCATGACAACTACCTGTAGCCTCTATTATGGAGAGGTCATTGCTGCTAATGATGGGGACGATTCACCGCAAGCTTCCTTGACTCTAATCAAGAGTCACTTTAGTGCTGTTGATGTGGCTGCCAACAGCGAACATGTCTTTGTTGTGACTTCTGTTGGCCATGTACACAAGATCAATCCTCAAGATGTTAGTATTATTGACACAATTATTATAAGAGAAGACATCAAGTATTGTAGTCATGGGTATGTTATGTATTAATTTACTTCTCATCAATTTCTTATTATATTGACAAAGTACGTAATAGTATCACTCGATTGAATTCCAAGAAGTTGTATGAGAAAGGTTGAAATAAAATACCAATTGTGATAGCGGATAATTGGTAGTTCTAAAATATCAATCAGGTTGATAGTGTTTTTTTTATCAATGAAACAAAGAGTTTGCAACACCTACTTGCATGGCAATCTAATTAACAAGTTATCACATTGATAACGCTGTCTTAAGTTCAGTTGTTATCACAACACAGATAATTTTAAAGCAATAGGATGTTCTTAACTTAAACTTATGATTTACAATATTCCATACACTTTTCTATTTTATGAATTGATACGTTTTTCAAAAAGATGTATATATATGTATATATATAATTTAAAATTAAATTGACTAACTTATTGTTAATTTATTATATTGTTTTTGTCACAGATGCAGGCAGGAAAACGATGTTGCCAAAGTAACAGCAATAGCAGTTAACAATGACTCTGCTTTATATATCACAGAAAATGGCCAGCTATGGGCAAGTGGTGATCAACCACAAATTGACGTTAAATCTCAAGAACCTAAGAAAGTAATTTTTTTCGAAGGAAGAATAGTGTCGGATGTAGCATGTGGAACGAATTTTTATGTAGTTTTAGTGAGAAAACTAGTTAAAGTATCAAAAGACGATGCAGACAGCGAAGCTGATACCCAAGAAGTTTTTGTCAAATCATGTTTTCAGTGCCTCAGTAACGTAATGCCAAGTCCTATGAGTGTTACCTCGACCGATACTGGTCCTATGGCTGATGTCCATAGATGCAGCGACGGTCATTCCACTAATTCGATAAGCGCTTTTTCAAATACTAGTAAGGAAGATGTTTTCCGGTCCGTCGAGGAAGAAAAAATTGTTGCGAATTCCATGAATACCATAACAAATGGGGACGTATCTGAAAATGAAGTATTGGAATCCGACAAAGAAGCGAAGAAAAATGTTATTCTTATCAATACAGAGGCTGCTAGACAGTTTCTTACCAGACAATTATCTTGGGTATCGTCCTACGGCAGTGCAAAAGATGATATACCGTTGGATACCATAGACAATCCTGCAAGTCTCATCAAACAGAATGTGTCAAACATGGCCAATCTAGTTTACGAAGGAGTCAAAACAGTAGGGGATAAGGTTGTGACGTTGTCTAGGCACGTTAGCGGTAGTTCTGACGTGAATGACGTGAAGGATGATTTAAGTGACAATTTCGAAGAGTTAGGAATAGAAGAATCAAAGAGAACTGCGGGTAGTTTGATAAATAGTTTACGCTGTGATGACATACCTTGGTCGTCGAGCGCAGGCTCATCCGAGCATGAACTGGTGCAAAGGCGATTGAACGAGAGAATCAATTTGTTAATACAAACTGGTAAGAGCACACTGTCAACCGAAGTATGGACGTGGGGTGATGTCAAGTACGGACAGTTAGGCGTAGGAGATATAATTAACAGGCCACGTCCACGGGAGGTGACTATCCTCAATCATTGCGGAATCAAAAAAATCGCATGTGGTGCTTATCATACCCTTGCGCTCACGCTCGACGGCCGGGTTTTCGCCTGGGGAAGGAATAACTTTATGCAAGTCGCGCACTGTTCTCAAGTTGATCAAAAATCACCACAGCTGTTTTCTTCCAATTTTTTTATACACTTGTCACCCAACGAACGAGCCAAAGATATTGCGGCAGGCAGCGATCACAGTCTAATCATGACTGATCGCACAATTTTTTTAATGGGAAAGCACAGGTGAGCCAACGAAACTGTTGCCTTTCAAAGTTCTTATCCGTTTCTTTTTGACAGATCTTCCGGTGTAATGTCAACGTTGGAAATACCAGAAATGCAAGATTATCTACTAAAAAATATCTTTTGCTCGGATAACTACAGCTGTTGCACGACGACGAATGGATTAGTAAGCGCGATATCCGATATCTTGATAGATCAGCAAATATTTTTAGACGAAACGTTGTACGTACACCAGAACTTAATAATGCCTTTTCAAAAAAAAAGTGGAGCCACTCGCGAAGTTAACGTCTACGACACTCTTTGCCGTTGTCACGGCGAATTCTTAAGTGTGAATGTTTTAAACGTTGCAAGTTTATGGGACTGTTATAATCGTCTTATCGAATCTCACGAGATTGTCGTTGTCGCGAGCGCCGACGAATTTATCAGCGTTTATCGATCGTATTTAAACGCAGTATGTGATATCGTCGCTTTGGGTGGGTTCGCGCAAATCGCAAAGCTCATTGACGCGCTGCAAGTACTCTCAACCATCTTCAAAGATAAAATTAAAACTGGCAGCGCTAATGTTACGAACGAGGCAATTATTGCACTCGCCTTACAGTATCCTTTGCAGCATTTGAACAGGTAACGATTAGTTACAGCCTAAGGATTGTAACAAAGTGTCCTATAAACATTGTTTGTATTCCATTGAGCTAGTGCATTGACCTCGGTACATGTGTATTTTCTTTTGATTTCTTTTTACGTAGGTATGTAAATATTGTACAAAGCATGATTAAAATGGATAAGATAAACGTGCAAGCAGAGCAGTTGCAAGAAATTTTGAGTAGATGGGAAAACTTCTCCAAAGAGCAAACGAAACGGTTGCAAGAAGCCGATAGTACAAGGTCCTTTTGGGAAGGTTCCGGCAAAATTGTCGAGCAATTTCGAACTCCCGAAAGACGGATGATAAGAGAATCGCGTTCGCACCATATCTCTTTACTCAACTCCGGTAGATTTTCGTCGCACTGGTTTATTCTTCTTAGCGACGTATTTATTCATATTAGCGGCACTACTTATACCGCGCATCTATTACCATTGTTATGGGTCGAAATGTTACCTGATTCGGATGGACTACAGGTAATCGAGGGGAATAATCACGTTGTATCTCGATATTTGTGCGTTTTAAATTCTCAACGAACGCGTTATCTCTCGATGTTACAGAATGCCATGTCGATAACAACGCCGGAAGACAGCTTTGTACTTTATACGCCGACAGCGGCCGATCGCAGCGAGTGGTATCACGCTCTTCAGACTGCTATTAAAAATAGTCTTCAAAGATCCGCTAGTCATGCGCCACCGCAAGTGCGAACTGCTTCCTTTTCTTTCACAAAGCACCCTGTGTATAAAGATGCCATTTATACCGGTAAACTATTCGTTAGCGCAGCCGTTACTCAACAAAGTAAAGGCTGCAGCTCGATTCGAGAGTCTACATCGATTCGCGTTTTCAGGACAATGGTTGAAGGGCAAATTGCACGGATCTGGAAAGCTGGAGTGGGCCGATAATCGTATGTACATAGGCCAGTTTAACAAAGGTGCCATACACGGAACAGGTCGGATGGAAATGCCCGTTCAAGGCGTCTACGAAGGGCAGTGGAAAGACGGCCTACAAAATGGACACGGGATCATGAAGTGCGTACGATCACAACGAGTCGACGAGCGGCAGCGACGATATCATAACTAATCCAAACTTCAAATATTTTGATTTAGTTACATAAACGGTGACGTTTACGAAGGATACTTCAAGGACGGCTTACCACACGGCCACGGAATGAAAAAAGAAGGCCACTTCATGGCCTCTGTTGCCTCGGTTTACATAGGCGAATGGTCCTCTGGCGTGAAACAAGGATACGGCGTTATGGACGATATAAAGACCGGTAATCTTTCGCGCGGACTACTTTTGTTTTTCGTTAAACGAACCGATAAATTGACCCATTTCACAATGACTCCAGGCGAAAAGTATTTGGGATCGTGGAACAACAACGCTAAACATGGCAATGGACTGATAGTGACGCTGGACGGAATATACTACGAAGGGGTATTTGTACAAGACGTATTTACGGTGAGCGCATCTTCGTTGAAAGAGCGTTTATTCGCTCGTAATCCGTGGGCTGTTACGAACAATTTATCAAATGCAGGGACATGGAATCATGGTTCTCGAAGACGGAACTCACTACGAAGGAGAATTTAAATCGGTTGGAGTTTTCGGAGGAAAAGGCATTTTGACGTTCTGCAACGAAGAGAAATTGGAAGGGAATTTCAGTGGTGCATGGAACGAAGGTGTGAAAGTTACAGCGACGCTCCACATCAATAACAAGATAACTGGCAAGTCTTTGAAGGAGCCGCTGTACGTATTTCAACAAATAATAAAATCATTTGTAATTGTTCCGTTACAATTCCGTTACAATGGGTTACAAACGATCGGCTCTTTTGACATTTTACAGATCGTTTGGCAAGTTGTGCGCTCCACCGGACCAAAAATGGAAGGCGATATTTCATCAGTTTTATCAACAACTGGGTATTCCTGAAACGAACAACAATTCGAACTCCAAAATCACCACGATCCGTCAAATGGAGACTCAAAAACTGTGGAGTAACGTTGCAGCTATCATTTCAAAATCGCAGCGCAGCCGTCAGAAACGGCAAAACTTCAATTGTAGTGTCGCGAACTGTAGTCTGAATTCGTCGTTCAATCAAAAGCTCAACGAGGCGGAATACAACGATCAGCTGCACAAAATTCTGTACTTTGGGCAGGAGAAGTTGACTCTGTCCGCGTATTATCAAATCCACAAATATCTGATTCGAGCCTTTGAGAGTCCTCATCATCCTCTTGGTACTTTGCTCAACGAGCTTGCAGCCGTGTATACGGCGACATACGGCGGCGTTCGAGTTCATCCGCTTCTTCTGGAGCACGCAGTTTCAGAACTAAGAAGTATTACAACGAGGATATACGAAGCTGTCACGCTGTTCTTTCCCGCGTTGCCGAAAGCTTCGGATCAATGTATACTTAAACCCAACGACGACGATCACGAATGCAACGAAGAGTGAGTAACCTACCTGATGTACCGATTTAGCTGTTAACGCTGTCCGAGACTGATTTATGGACGACGATTTCTTTTGTTAGAAAAGTGATAAGCGCTGCTGCTATACTTCATCCTATCCTACTGCCGCGTGTTTACTCCGCCTTATTTGTACTGTACGCTCTTCATAATAAGAAAAAGGACGACGCTTACTGGGAACGTCTAATCAAGTGGAACAAGCAGCCTAACAACACGTTATTAGCCTTCTTAGGCATTGACCAGTAATGCTATACCCCGTGCAATTAACAATAGTATCTTATGAACGTTGACGTAATAATCGTAAATGGTATTTTTAGGAAATTTTGGAAAAATTTTGATACAGCTGATAATGACACGTTTCTCAACGAAGCAATCGAAACTCTGCAACAACTAAAAACTACTTTTTCTGCTGTTGAAAAGTTGATAGTTATTAGAAATACTCATTACCAAATTGAACAGGTAAACGAATCTGGTCGAAAATACTTCAAGAAAACGAGCAATGTCTTCAGTTTTTTTTTATTTCAGGCAATACAAAAACGTTTGAATGAGAATTACAAATTAGCTGCTGACGAATTGATACCGATCTTTTACTTTGTGGTTATTAGAGCAAGCGTCTTGCAACTAGGAAGTGAAATACATTTTATAACAGATTTCATGGAGTCGTACTTGATGAATGGACAAATTGGCTATGCCTTTACTACAGTGATGGTTAGTGGTTATTAGAGCAAGTGTCTTGTATTTCTAGCTGATCAAAATACGTAATATTTGTCTTCTATTTCAGGGTATTTACGATCACATATTAAAAGAGAAAATCACGATTGACGACTAAACACGAGTTGAGCATTTTCTCTGGTCTGCTGAAATATTCTAACGTAAATGAGGTCTTTCATCCGTGCAAACGTAATACTCGTAGATGATATTAACATTTGAAAAGAGGGTTCACCCGGAGATTTAAGAATATCGAAATTGTTAAGTGTTGAAAAAGTATGTAACTTCTAATACAGTGTGATTTGAAATAACATTGAATCCTTCATGTTTGTACATAGGTATATGAATGTACGTGAAATTTTGACAAATGTGTATATAAGTGAAATTGTTAAAAGCAATATAATCTATTGTTCGCTGCTCAAACTATTTTTCTCACGTAGGAGCAAATAAATGTCGCGCAAATGTTAAGACATACCTTCTCTTGGTATAATATGTAACCTAACATTCCACGTATATCGATTGTTGAATATGTTAAATTATCTTGTTTCGTTCAATACGTTGTTGAGTTAATAAATGTATATAAATAAGTGAGGAAGTACACACAGCAGTAATAAAACAAAGAAAAACAAAAATCTTTCAGCGCAGTTTTGCAATGGCTTGTTTTTGATTTGGTAAATAATTTAACTTGAATATCCATGAATAAATATTTATTCGCACATATTACTTGTCTACAATGTTCAGAACGCATACGTTGACAGTCATTTATTTAGAGGTGTAAAAACATAGCAAATGCTTAGATATTCAGTATCTGGCTCTCTTGTATTAATTCACAATGGTCTTGGACCTATGTTTACAATGCAAATGGAAACAATTTTTTGAGGAATTTTCAATACTGAATACGTCCATTCCACTTAATAAAAACGCATTATTCATTAAATACGCAGAAGAAGACAAGATTTAGCAACCAGTACTCTCGTCTTTTATCTTCAACTCGCTTTTTCATTATTTGTTGTCTTTATTTGAACACATTTGTTACACAACCTCAGTACTTATTAAAAATTTTAAACAAATTTTCGTCCAACTATAAAATCTTTTATTAAACTTTTTACTTTTGCTTTGTTTGTGGCAGACATAAACAGTCTTGAAAAATTAGCTGATTCCTCGCGAGAATTCGTAGATCCTAGACTTGTGAAACTTTTTTTATGGACTAATCATGCCTTTTGTACAATCTTTTTACTTGAAAACAAAATCTTAACTTGTTTCAGACAAAAATATGTGCAAAACTTTAAATTACTATTGACCAGCATAAATGAAATAAGTGATTTCTTATGAAATTGGAAGCATCGACTCTTTGAAAATAATAGAGTTCAGCATCAAAGATGACAATTATCTATCTAACTATCTTTGCTTTATCATTTAATAATGCAAAGAACAATTCACACATTCTGAATAAATAATGCAATTAATTTATTTTTTATCTTGCTGAATTCTTATGATCTCCTTTCACTAGTATTGTTCTTGTTTTGCAAATATAATTTCGTATAAGTACCATAGAGAAAGACAATTAAACCACGAAAAATGAAGAAAATAAAAAATAAACGAGAAGTCATTTGCGTGAATAGAAATGTAGCAATTTGTGGTTATTCAAAAAAATCAGCAACGTTATTTGTATCTCTCTATTTTCTTATCTACATATCATATATCATACTATGCAATCGTTTTATGCAAGACATTTCAAATTCTTGTACTAAACAGATTAATCCATTATCCATAAACATGCTATGATTATACAAAATTTGATCAGAAAACATTCTAACAATTGCTTTTACAATTTTGAAAAAATTTGTTGTAACGAGGAGTCAATTGAATAAAATACATAATGCTCTTGTCGTGGTGGATTGTTATTTTTTTATTAATAAAGTATAAAACGATTTTTTTCATTTCCATGATTATAGCAAAAAAAGTAACAATAAATTGACTGCTGATGTCTTCGATGTGAGGAAGTGTATACCACAAGTTTTTAAGATTTTAAGGATTTTTAGAAGGGTGATCGAGTCACGAGAGTACATATCATTTGGAAAATTTGATCTTTATTTCCAAAAATATTCTTCCCCACTCGTGTGGCGCCCGGAAATGCCTGGAAATACAAAGACACCGTAAAAGCTATGGTATTTTTTTGTTTTTACTGAAAGTCAATTTTTAATTCAACTGAATGATGTTATTGTTGGAAAACAGAAAATACGATTTGACAGAGCAAAAGAGAGAGATATAAATACCGTCTTTTTAATTGCTTTATTTTGACAAAGTGTTAAAGTCAGAATCAGCATTGCAGTTTGTCCATTCAGTGGCATCGATTGTATCGGAAAAGCATATTTGGAGAATCGAAATAAATATATAGTCTAATTTTCAATCAAATATTAAATTTATTATCTCATTTCTTTTTTTTTTTAACAGCAGAAATATTATGGGGAAAGGAGTCCATTAAAAAGGTAGGTTGTCTCATATACAAAATTCACACAGATAAGTCTAAATAAAATGAAAAATTACATCTCCTTCGCGAGCGTTTGTGATTAAAATAGCCTTTCCAATATCCAACTAAACCTCTGCCTAGACAAACATGTCGCAGTCTCGGTATTATTAAAAACATCGAAAAGGAGTGATTACGAGGTGTGAGAGGAGAAATGGTGTGCGAAATGTATGTAGCTTGATGCTTCGAAGTAAAATAATAATAAAAAAAATGCGAAAGGAGAGCCACTATCTCCCAAATAGAAATGTTCATAGACATTATAATTAGAGTGGACATACAAAGTTTAATTATCATGATAAAATAAAAGAAAATCATTTCCTAAACCGGCAGCCGCAACTCTCGCGGGCCACCGAGTACAACTCGGGCCACGCGTGGGGGAGGGGGCTTGCCGCGTTGTACAAACGCCTTGTCACTTATCAATGATTCTATGCTGATTTACACTAATTTTAATTGATTAATTAATTAATATAAGCAATGATTATAATGCTTTAAATAGATACTAGATCACCGTCGAAAAGCTAACGGTTCTCTTTTCTGATATTGAAGGTAAGAGCTAATTGTTTATTTTGTCTATAGCGTAGTCTACTGTTATAAAATAAATTCAATTCAAATAACCGATGGATTATAATCCGTCGCAAAAATTCACGCTGCTTTACACAAGCGATTATGGTTTTCCACGAATTCACTCCGTATTATTATACTCACACACCATGAAAATTCGGTTGAGAGCTTCGTGCTTTCACTTACTTTTTTATCGTTTTGTATACGAGCAAGTCGAGCCAGGCGTTGAGGACTTAGATCAAATCGGCAACGTTCATAGGCATTTCATCAATATGCGTATTATAAAATTGTTCAATATCTTTTAAAGTACGTTTGTCTTCTGCTGTAACGAAGTTAATCGCAACACCTTTACGACCAAAACGTCCACCACGACCGATTCTGTAAACGAGAAATGATAAGGCATTAGTACTTTCACCCTGGAAAATACACAAATTTCACAAAAATACAGAAACAGCAATTACCTGTGAATATAATTTTCACGGTTTGAAGGTAAATCGTAGTTAATGACGAGGGAGACCTGCTGTACATCAATACCACGAGCAAGCAAATCGGTGGTGATGAGGACACGGGATGATCCAGTACGGAACTGCTTCATAATGACGTCACGCTCACGTTGATCCATATCTCCGTGCATGGCTGAAACTGTGAAATCTTTCTGGTGCATATTATCGGTCAGCCAATCGACCTTGCGACGGGTATTGCAGAAAATGACAGCTTGGGTGATACTCAATGTATCGTAAAGATCGCAAAGAGTGTCGAGTTTCCAGTCCTCGCGTTCAATGTAGATGAAGAATTGCTTGATACCCTCGAGGGTCAGCTCTTCTTTCTTCACGAGGATCCTCACTGGCTCACGCATGAAGCACTTGGAGACTTCGAGCACATCAGACGGCATAGTAGCCGAAAGTAGAATAACCTTAAAACAATCGTTATCAAGTGAGTATATAAAATGTGACTAAATAAACAGCTGCATTATTTAGCTGGAACAATCGTAAGATCCCAGTTGAGATAGCAATGACGTATACCTGGACTTCAGAGGGTAAGAGCTTGAATACGTCGTAAATCTGGTCCTTGAAACCTCTAGAAAGCATCTCATCAGCCTCATCTAGAACGAATAGCTTGATGCTGCTTGCTCGCAGAGCACGTCGGCTAATCATGTCGAACACTCGACCTGGAGTACCCACAACCACGTGAACTCCGGCATCCAAACGACGCATATCCTCGCGGACATTGGTGCCACCAATGCAAGCATGGCATTGCGCATGCATGAAATCTCCAAGAGCTATCACTACCTTCTGGATCTGCTGAGCCAACTCTCTGGTTGGGGCAAGAATCAAAGCCTGACACTCATTGATGCTGGTGTCAATCTTCTGAAGGATAGAGATTGAGAAAGTGGCGGTTTTACCAGTACCTATAATTCACGAGAAACATAGCGAACACGATCAGCAAACAAACTTCCACTGTCTGAATTCGATTTCAAGAACACGATAGATAGATCGATGGAAATTTCTTACCAGACTGGGCCTGAGCAATGACATCGTGTCCCTTGACACAGGGCAAAATGGCTCTTTGCTGAATGGCGGAGGGTTTCTCAAAACCATAGGCGTAAATACCTCTTAGCAACTCTTCTTTAAGGTTCATATCATCGAAGTTGTCAACGACCTAGAATGCACAAGCAAATCGTGCGTCGTTAAGGTTATGTTTGGTGAGTGCACGTCAGGCAGACAGTGTAGCTTAAGTATAAATAGCAGAAGGTGATATACTCACAACTTCCCAATTGGACTCGATAACGCCGTCCGGGTCCATGCCAGGTGGCCCGGCGTACGACTCGCCCTCACTTGGACCATTCTTGCCATCTCCGGCCCATTGATCTTCGTTCCTGCAAGCAAACACAAACAAACGTTCCGTTAGTTTTAAAGCGAACCTCCAAGTGTCTCGTGTGTCAAGCAGATGTTTTGCACATTGTTAAACCCACGCGCGTCCCGCACAGACGCACAAATACGCTCACTCGGGACAACTATGATGATGATTATTATTATTATTGAAATTCGGGACTTGAAAAGAACAACAAAGTGAGGCAGGAAATGAAAAAATTCGCTGCGTCAGCGCGCATTGCAAAATGGAGTGCACAAGCGATCACATCAAGACGACATTACTCTTTATCTGCAGATGACATTTTGGTGTTTCCTTGTCTCTGTCTCTCTATCAAATTGGCGTCTTCCGTCTTGAATACTCGCTGAGTGTTATCCTTGGTGGCCACTAAAATCTCCTTCTTAAATCACTTTCTTTTTCTTTCTCACAGTACTCTACAACGATGCAACGACAACAAAAAAAAGAAAGACACTAATAAAGCGATTGTGTGGAAAAATAGAATTTTCGAAAGCGCGTTTGATCACGTGCTCGAGAGCTGCAAGAACTGTTCGCTACGAAACGATTCTCACAAATGAATTCTCAGGTTCGCTGAGTTTGCTACTCATGCGCGTCGTCCCCACCCGGTTTACGGCGTTCGCTTTCACTAAATTTTCCGAACCCCCTTCGCGAAAAACAAATCGAGGGAGAGCCCATTGGCGAAGCACGTAGCAGCTGAGATCGCAGACAAACGGGCGAACGGGGGAGAAAAACGCTGACGGACGAAACGAGGAAGATAGAGGGGCAAAGAGGAGGGGAGAGAGACAGCGAGATTAGACAAGTCCCGAACTGTTATTTTAACTACTGCGAGATGCAGCCAAACGCGTTGCTTTCTCAATCTTTCAGCGGGCTCTACGCGCCTATGCGCGTGCTCTAGGCGCATTCTCTGGCTGTTCTTTTGGCGCTTATTTTTCTCGTTCTCAATGACGTTTGCGATACGGTTACTTCGCAGATAACAGCCGATTACCGCTCCGTTCTCGACTGTTATTATCAGATCGTGGGTTTCTTGGAACTACGAATCTCAGTTTCTGTTTCGTTCGCTAGAAAATCAGCGATTACGTCTAATTGTTTTCAATAACAATCTTTCTCAACGTAACCAAACCCGGAGCGCAAGGGAATTTCCCGACAGCGAGCAACGCCGAAGATGCCAAACGTTTCCTCCGCGGCGCACTCGTACGTAAACACTCTTGGGATAAGTTATCCTCGCATCACAGTGAAGCGTTGTCGACGGTCATTAGTACGACTGTTACCGTCGCGATGTAAGCTCGGAAGGGATAGTCGATCGAAAGCCGGGTCAATATTAGCGAAACTTTGGCTCGTAAGGAAATAGCAAGCAACATCTTGGAACGTTATCCGGATCGAGATTCGCGATTGCTTTTTTCTCGTTCGAAGAATCGCACTCGTCGAGGTTCCTCGGTTTTCCCCATTATACTAAAGAGCCACTTGAAGCTTATACCTGTGTTCGGCTAATTCGACCGTTTGCTCAAAAACGTCAATAGCACTGGGTAATTTAAGAAACGATTAAAAAATAACGACGTTACAAAGCCAAGAGCAAATTGTGCAAACACTGCGAAAGCAAATTTGTGAAAGACGTCTAAAAGACGTCCAAAAGACGGTAGTCGACGTTTGTCGATAGTAAAAATACGCACGAAACAAACGAAACGAAGAAAATGTGTCATTAGCATTATTCGAGTGCCGTTATCGAACGATCGAAACAACCGGACGAAAGCGATGGCAATATATCAGCTGTTATCGTAAAAATTCACAAGATACGACCGTCCATTGATCGAAACAATCCCAACAAACGTCTGCATTTTCCAGTCGATGCAAAGTACGCGCAACCTACCAACGTTTCCCTAGATGTGCACATGCACAAATTTTCCCAATGACCATGACGTCATACTCGCAACATCATAGCTCTCCCGAAACCCCGTGTTTCGTTCCACGCCGCTCGCGTAGGACGAGTCAATCGACATGAGTCATGTTCCTCTGTAACCCTCTCGTCTCTCTCTCTCTCTCTCTCTCTCTCTCTCTCTCTCTCTCTCTGTCGTCTCTTTCTTTTTGCGCGACAAATGGACACCTGTTTGTAGAGGTGTACCGCTGCTCTAGAAATAAGACTGCCGGGCGAAGGTCGCTGTTGGTGGATCGGTAGAACGTAAAGTGGTATCGATGGACCGGCGGACTTGCGCGAACTTACGTAAGGTATATTTTTAATGCTAACCAGAGCGACGGAAAGACGCGACAACTTTCGCAGCGATCTAGCGCTAGCAAGTTCAATGACGCGACGACATTAAGATGTACGTAGATCGCATATCGTGCAATACGCGAAGAATGCAGGCGTACTTTTCCACGTGCCATCGAACAAAGGCGAGAACGAGTAAAAAGAAATAGGGGAGAACACATGCTCGTGGGCTAAACGACGGCCTTGCTGCCTCTCGCTCATTCGGCGGCATCGTCGTCATCGTTGTACAATTCGACACGTGCCGTCGCCGCGGGCCGAAGAAGCCAAAAACGCTGGCAGCGCTGTCGCACGGCGTCCTCACCGAAAAATTCCACGCGTTCCCTCCCCGCCCGCGCTCACCTCTTCCGGCGAAAGTAAGGTTATACTCGAGGCAGCGCACTCCACCCTAGCAATCTTAACGACCTCGACCGACGATCTTCCTTTCTTTGCACTCCTTCGTTTTTTTCGCATCGTAGGAATGCAAGCCACGGCGATAAGGTTAAACGACAGAGTCGCGTGTTTCGCAGACGTTTGTATATCTCGCGAACACGCGTGCCCGCGCCCGCGCCATGTTGTCAGAGGCTACTGGCTGCTGTAAGCAGCGTGCACGCACTAATTTTTATCGAGTTTTCCGATGTTTTCGAGCTCAGCGAACACTCGCGCGGTATCATAATGAACCGTGCTACAAGTACACGTATGATCGAAGTGAAGATGCACGCGAAAAAACAATGAAAATAAGTAAAACTCACCTTCGTTCACCAGTATACGACATGTTCCGCTCACGGTAGCGCGACGAAAAGGACGAGTTCCTATTGCGTCACTGCGCCGACTCTGTAATACGTCTACAGATGGCACTGCCCGACTTGATATCGCGCGCCGTGCTGCCCTCGCGAACTTACCGCTTATTTCTAATGAGTCCTTTTGCAATTGATCCACGTGCTTTTTCGCCGGTGACGATTTAATTTTGCCGACAAGTTGCCCGGTTAGACTTGATTGAAGTTTAACAAGACTTGGCAATAACGAACTTTCGAGGCAAACTGACCAAGAGTTTACCCAGAATTCCCTAGGCGATGACAGCTAGTGGGGGTGTCACGGCGCCAAATTCAACTTGACCTTTCGGTAAGAAGGGTTATTGTTTTTTCGGCTCGTTTTTTATTTTGACTCTTTTTTGTCTTTTTTCGAATAATTCAATAGTCTGAAAAAAAATGGATTCCACGAGTAATTTCTACAATTGTGACGTCTGAAACGCTGAAAATATTGTTAACGACGTTGAATGAGTATATTTGACAACGATACCAACAAAGATTTGATTCGATTTAGCTTACTTGCTAATAAGAATTGTTTGTATATTTTTCTTTCGAACGAATTTCGAACGTCAGTTTAAACGGCACCCGACGATTGTGTACTGTAAATACCTATATAACAAATTATATAACTGTTTTAATATTATTTAAAAAGAAAGCCATTTCAATAACAAAAAATACCAAGTTAAATAGCCAATAATTCGACTTGAGAACTTTATCGTATCATTCGATCTTTGCAGCCGAGCTTGATATTATTTTGCAACTACAGTGCGCGCTGCTTGTCAACAATTTGTTAAAAATTTCTTTTGCGAAACCTAATTTTTTTGCCGCAGTCTTTAATTATTCAAAACCACGAAATTGTTAGTGCATAAATTTAAGTTTTCGTTTATTAGCACTAGACTTGCAAACGCGCGAACCACTCAAGAGCAAAACGAACACTGAGTCTCGCGGTATCATACGCATGGCGATCAATGACCAGTAATCACGCGACTGCAAAATTGGCTTTCTTTTTCAATTGCGTTAAGGGTCAAGTTTATATTTCCCTTGGAGAACTTTAATTCACAAAATTCAAAATTGCACTTTGAGGTTTGTTTACCTCAAAATTATGACAGTCCCAAGTGCTTTGAATGAAAGCAGCTCTCTATTGATGACGAATCGGACAAATGACGATTTGAATGACATTTAACAGATTAGTTGTAGATTACGTGAATAAGAACAAAACATCTGTTTTATATTGAAAATATTTATATTATACAGTTGAAAATATGATTTTACAATCGTCAATTATTTATTAAAAATATTTCGAGTCTCACGCTCAAAGATTAACATTGTATAAACATATATACCATATACCTTTCACCTTTATACATATGTATACATCATAAAAATATATGAATACGCTTTAACTTTAAATGTCTAACATTATTAATTATTATTGCCTTTGTAGTTAAACAAAGTACACTTTGAATCAATTTATATACAGTATAATATTGTAAAAATTATACGAAATGCAACTTCAAGGCATTTTTTTTTTATTTTAATGCCTAATTAAGTTCATATTGAATAATTATTAGCAACGATTTGTAAGAATTATTCATTAATATTTACATGAAAGCACAACCAAGTATGAGTAACAATACTGCAACTGGAAAAATAATGTACATGCCCATACGAGGTTCACAGGTTGAAACGAGTAAAGATACGTCGTCAATGTCGTGATCAATTCCATCTTTAGTTGGAACTTCAACAATAATTCTATCAATAGATGATATTGATACGGAAAAAATGCATTCGGTTTTATTGATACAAGCTTCCGTAACATTTTCATACTGTAAAGTTGGCTTGTAAATGTCAAAAACAGCATGGATATCGTTTTTCTCTTTATCGTGATCACTATAGAAAATATAATAATAATATCCATCTTCGGAAACTTCGTGTACAGTTTGCATGTGTTTGGTTCCATTGAGTAGGTAATTAACGTCTTTGCATTCATCCGATGGAGCAAATTCGTGAGCTAACAACACATTACCGCCATAACACCTCAACAAACCGTTTTCAAAACTTGAAATGGAAGAAGAATCGTCATCCGTTGCATTGTTTGCATTTCCTCCATGTCTAACACCTCGATCTAACAGTTCAGGTTTAATAGGTCGTTGACTTCTTTTATATCTCAAATTGATTTCGTCTATCTCTTCTTCTTTACCGTGATTATCTACTTCTTGTTCATCTTGTCCAGCATTCAATCTCAGTTCTTGCTTTAATTGTATCTTACGTTCTTTATGCCCACCACTTATTTTTTTCCTAATTTCTACATTTTTTGTGTGTTTCTTTCTATGAGCCTTTGACTTGATATGACCAGCATCATCTTCAATATATTCACTGTTAATTTTGTCATTTTCATTATCCATATTATGTAATCTTCTTATTCTCTTAAGATGTCTATGCTTATTTGTAGAATTATTTTCTTCCTGTTTCGAATTTAAATGTTTATTTAAATATTTCTCTGCTGTAGTAACCAATGTGCTTAGGTTTTTGTCTTCAAGCAATGGATTGACTAGTGTGTCGTTGACTATTGAATTATTTTTAACAAGATTTCTACTTTGACGCTGTGAATCTTTAGTTAAATTTTTCTTTATATTTTCAGGCTTACTATCAGTTGAAACAATTGTCGGCTGAGATTCCACATTGATTTTAGTGTAAGTTATTTCTTGAGAATGAATTTCTTGCGCATTTGATTCAAATGTAACCTTCACCTAGAAAATTAATTATTTGTCAGAAACATTAATATTCAAACTTATGAAACGACAAATTAATTCTACCTGTTGATGAGCTTCAGGTAAATATATACCAGTAGCTCTAGCTTTATTTTGATTATGTTCCAACATTCCACAAGTACGTAAACTTCTTTCACCTTTTACAACAAGTATCGAAGCTCCTGGGAATCTAAAACAATAAAATAATTCAAATAATACAAATATGCCTAATGTACGCTATACATTAAGGCATTTGTAGTAACATTTTACCTTGAACAAACAGACAATGCTACTTTGGATCCTTTTAGCAAATAAAATCCCCAATATTCCAGTGTATCATCGGGTAATATCATACTTTTTTTCAGTCTTATATGTTTCCGGAATGAAGTTTTTTCTGGTCTTTTTGATACTTGAAATGCATTAAAAGTATCGTTCATTTTCAATGTATGTCCCTGTAGTAATAATGCTTTAAATTAAACACAATGTCATTGTGCACATTCAAAGTGAACATGAAACAGGAATGAAAACCTACAGAGCAAAATAATGCTGAAATGTCATCTTTAATTTCTACTACGTCGGATTCCGTTACTGCAAAGTGTACATCTGTAAAGACTTTGTGTTTTAAATATAGAGGAACAATGAGTAACACTGTTGGGAACACTATAGTCAGCAAGCAAAATATGACTACTTTCTTAATGCCATGCATTTTATGAAATCCTGTAAGCAAATCAAATTATATTAGTAGTGCAATTTCAATGCGAATGCTTTTGTATTTACTAAAAACATAATTATATTTATTAATTTTTTAAAACTTGATGCATGTTGGTAGATTTGGAAGATACCGTACGTAAAAATCGTTAGTTTATTATTTATTATCTACCTGTGACATTTAAACTATAATAAAATGTACTCAAAGTAGTTCTACAATCTATTAGTTAGTTTTTTATATGATGTGATAAGTACACAAATTGATAAACAAAAACCAATGAAATGTACGAGACATACAATAAATATACCTTATTATTCTCTTTCAGGAAATTACAATAAATCTACCTTGAGACTTTGCTAAATTTGCACACCCAGACAATTTTTTTGACTTTCTACATCACAATATCCAAGACATCAGTTGGCATCGGACTAAGTACAGCTTTATTTATGGTATTTCTCGCGGTACAATGATGCGTAAGCTCATTATGTTTTTTTTTTTCTCTATCGCAAATGTATTCTATTGTCGTGCACAAAAACAATTAGGTTATATACGAGGTCCAATATACGAGTAAGCGGATCAAGTAAATTCTATGGTATCGATACGGATGATATTCGATTTATTGTTGCAGTTGATTAATTTACTTATCGGGAAAGCTAAACAACTGTTAGCGGCGTTCACTTGCGGCTTTTAAAAACACTTGCGCGCAACTACGTCACGCAATGCACAGGTTTTGTCGTTATTAAATTGCTTGATGATATGTAAGGCACACGCTTGAAAAGAGAATATATACGAAGTCTCTTATTGTTCATCTATAATTTATTGACTCGCGTGCAAATGATTTTCAATCATCTCTTTAATTGACGGCTTTAGCACGGCCAAATTACGAGCGCTTGCAATCACATTTATTCCGGCTGTCAAAAGAACAGCTGTTGATGCGCAACTATTCCTCTTTCTTGGTACGCAGTGCGCAGATATCGTTTTCCATTTGAAATTAATCATCGAGCGCGTGGGCGTTTGCTCTGTTTTAGATGAATGTACGAGTAGACGTTCAACTAGAATAACGACGTTTCATCTGACTGATTTAGAAGCTACTTTACTTTATTGTTTCCGTATCCCGGATCAAGCCGCTCCTCGTATTTTCAATTGAATTTTCCAAAACGCAGTCGATCGCTAAATGCGTTCTGAAGAACACTTGGAAAAACCAGGAGGGGCGTCTTTGGCACGCTAACCAACTCCACGTGAGAATTGATGAAAGCACAATTGCTATCGGTTTCAATTAACTATAACAAATATACTCATCGATTTTAATACATAGATAACAATTGGAAATAATTTTGATCGGATATCACGTATTTATTGCATTATCTTTTGACGAAGCTGTTGATACCGGCTTGATCTAAAATCAACCTATCTCTGCGAAACGTGTTTTCATAGTTGATCAATTTATTGTGATTGAAAATCTAATTTCACGGGAGATTTACGATCGATAGCGATCTTGAAAATATTTGTCTTGCTACTGTGTTTGTGTACACAAATGCTTAGCGGAGTATGTTTTAAATAGAGTATTTGCATCATCTCTCCATTTTTCGAATAAACAACTAGTAATTTTATTGAAATATCATTCGAGTGATCATTTAATCTTTTACGATGATTATGACTTGAATCTGATAAATTTTTAAATCTTTATACACCGCTCGGTAATTACGTTAATATCGTTCTTTCTGTCAGAGGAATTTGCGTCAATTTAGCAATAAATAATTATCTTATCACAAAGCCAATTAACAACATCGTATACATTTTTCAATTGTTCTCTGAATAGTACACGATAATGTTCCGAATACTTTGCTGCTTTCTACTGCAGTTTTCAAAAGTTTCATCTTTGAACGTTCCTTTATGAATATTGTGATCATGGACGGAGTTTGATCAAATGATACGATACACTACGTTGACATTGAAGCGTGAACCAAATAACTCTAATCTCACCAAACAAATCAAATCAGATAATTAAAACTTACGCTCCGAAAAATCCAAGGATTCATACTTATACGAGTGGTAGTAACCAACGTTGCCAGTCGTCCCATTTCTACTGGCCGTCATTTCGAGCGACTTTTTACTCTCAAATATACTGCGTTTTAAAATCTCACTGACTCCTCGCAATCACCATCTCTTCAGTAGTGCGCACGTCACTGCAAGTTCTGCACTCATCTCAAATGGATGTTTCTGGCGTGACCATTAGGAAAATTTGGGAGCAGCGCAAATGTGCGTCCTATCGAGCCCCGTTAGTCGATGGTACGTGCTTGTTTATAGTCTCGGTTGATTTGGGCTTTCGTTTCTTTACAGTTTTTTCATGCTGTCTTCTTCTTTACCGATGCTCTGGAGGAAACTCCGTTATAACGAATCCTACATGTGTTAATTCAATTTTTACTTGTACAACGACACGTTATTTTTAGATCCTTACGTTTGGATTTATAAATAACAATGTCTTTATATTGGTAAACGCTCCAGCACACTTGATTATTTTTACAAGATTCAAGCTAGAGATATTACAGATAACAGTTTTTTTTAGTTTGGAAAAGTTCGATTAATACTTCTTAACGCTTACTCGAGTCTTGTACGACTGCAGCTTTACTCGTAGATAAGCGAATATGATGTTGCGTCAAACGGCTCGTCATATCAGGTATATAAGATAAACAAATGTTCGTTAGCAATAGTGAAAGATGCTTACACAAAGATTCGCTTATCTGTTGACATCTTTATTCGCGATGCGATAGCGGCATATGTGCACACACACACACGCGCGCGCACACACACCGAAAATTATATTGCTCTCGAGCCGTAATTTCCCGTGTGAAAGATATTATGAAAACATTAAAGTGTTTTCTTTTTTTAATATAAAAATGTTCTTTATTAAATTATGCTATATACAAAATAACACGAATAAGTATGCTTAGGTATTGGCAAACTCGATTTTTGCAGTTGACAGATAATAGCCATCGCTTGCTTTTTTATACATTTGAGAAAGGTGAATAGATGATAAGCTCATCTTGCCAAAGTAAAAATTCTCATGGGCCTAAAAATGAATATTGTTACACATGCTGTACACTTTTATATTAATTAAAGATAATAGACGTTATATCTTACTTTAAGAATACTAGTAGCATCAAATTTTATTTTATTTCTACTATAGTTTTGAGCTTCCTTTACCGAAAATTTAGTATTCATTGCTGTTATATGCATTTTGACACCATCAGACTGCTTTCCAGTTATACCTGTAATATAAATTTCTGTGGTATGTACAATCCATTAATTTTAATATAATTTTTAACATGAATAAATTCCATTTATTTACCATGGTCAACAAAATAATGAGTTATTTTATTGACTATTTCTTGTAGACACCCGCTAGTATCATGTACTTGAATATATAATATATTTACTTCACTAGGATCATCATTCATAATGTCTAACCCTCTAAGCTCTATTGTTATTGGTCCATTTTTTTCTATAATTGGCCTACAAATATAACTTTGTAATGTAAATGTCATTATGTGATAATTCCAATACTCAATTATACTTACATAATAATCTGCTTGTTGCAAGTTTCCAAAGCTTCTACAGCTTTTGTGCGATCATTCTCATCTAACAAAACTAACATAACTATTGTGAGATGTAATTTTTCTGGTTTTTGAAAAATGTTTTCACTGATTCCTCTCGCTTCAACGTCGCTACTTTTTAGAACAATTTCCCTGAATTTTTCGAAATTTTCTTTTATCTCCTCTAAATTACAAGGTATAGAGAGGAAATGAGTAAAGTTTAATTTATTCCTTGAAGTTTCTATCAGCATATCTATTCTACTTCTAGCTGCCATAATATCTCTGTGATTATATCCAGTTATCACTGTATATTAATAATTTTATAACTTATATTGAAAAGTATAAAACATTTATAAAATTGATCCAATTGATATTCACCAACATCTCCATCTTCTCCAAGCATAGGAACTTTAATGTGTGTCTTGGTATCCGATGTCAATCGTTTCAAAGTTGCTCCTTTAGCACCAATAATAAATCGATAAAAATGACTGTAATAGCATGTGTAAAATAAATGACTAATTACTTATCACTCGGTTTTTTTTCATATAGTTTTTTTCATAAATTTATATTTGTACCTGTTCACGTAAAAACTATGTTTGCAACGGCCTCCATTCACAGGTTCTATCTCGATGCGTGCTTCGGTAGATTCTTCATCGTTTGATATATAATCAGTCTCGTAAGTTTCTTCTACGTACGATCCAAGCGCTTTTCCATCGCGAGACCATGAATTTGCATCAATAAATCTGTAACACCTCCCTTCCACCCAAACCAATTTTGGTTCTAATACATCCATATTCAAACGTGTTCTGATGCCTAAAATTAAAGAAATTATTTTCAAATATGCAAGGTAACACGTAAGTTATTATCATGCACTTTTTGATTGGTAAGTAATCGTACAAATTAACAATTCGTTTCGATTTTGGATATGCAATTTGAACTTGGACTTGCAATAAAACTCGTGTTTGTATTTAGCCAAAATTAAAAATTACACTTTTAGGAATCCCACAATCAAATTGTAACAATTGTTAAAATTGTTAAAAACGTCTTAAATTAAATATCAGATACTTGGGTTAGAATTATAATAACACTGGTGCTTGTTCCTCAAGTTGCCATTTTTTATTTAATTTTTTTGATTGGAAAAGTTGGCAAACTAGCAGTGTAAATTTACGCGCCTTTTTTCAACTCGCGCAGTACTAGCGGTCGTAGTGGATTTATTTAATAAATATAAACTTGTGGCAACGCACAAGTGCTTCTACAATTATTGCCACTCTCAAAGAATCGTTCAAAAGGCAAGACTTTTTCTTGTAATATTTCGAACTAACGAGAATAACGTAATGGAGCAAGTAAAAATTATCGCGGAAATTTACGACAGTTACTATTATATCTAGTCTGTTAACGGAGTTGATAAGATTTATCTGAATTAGTGAATATTTCAGATAATAATCCAAACGGCAGACGAGTTAATGATGGCAGCGAATCAAGTTGCAAAGAACCCCAATTCTGCAGTTATCTGATTGTAAATAAAACATTTGATGCAATTAATGTATTTATATAGGACGCACGCAATTGTGGTCTATTTCAAAAGATTATTTTAGCACGTGTGATTAGTATGAGTACACGATTCCAAATTCTGTTACATTCATGGATTATGTCGTGAAATTAAAAGATTTTGCATAATCGATTTCCGTTGTAAATACACTACAATATTGGTTCGTTTTATTTAACTTTACAAGCTCTGCTATTTGTAAGGCAAGCTTTCGAGCTTCCACAAATTCAGCGTTCTTTCTTAAGCGACTTACATTTTCAATATACCATTTGCTTAGTATTTATATATTTTATTCGACAATAAATCGTACACTCTTGTTTCTAATAAGAAATACGTATACAAAAAAATATTTACAGTTAATTTCGTTACTACGTTTCACCTGTGACAGTTCAAAATAGCTGCCTCCAAATATCTACACATAAATTTTAGCCATAGCTTTGAAGTAACCATCAGCAGATTTAGCAGTCAATAATGAAATGTGAAATGTAGATAAATTTATTTTACCTAAGGATATATCCTTATAATCCTGAAAAGAAAGTTTCATGTAATAACTTTTTCAAGAGTTCTTTTGTGTTGACAATTGTAATTCTTACTTTTAAAAAGTCTGTAGCATCGACAAATTTTTTTTTGTCTTTAATTTGTTTTCGTTTAAGGTACAATGTATTCATAACAGTCATATGCAAAGTCACGTTATCGTGTTGTTTTCTAGACATACCTATAGGTATTGCATAAAATCAAGCTGACAATGACAAATAGATTATTCGATATAGTTTTGTACAGAAAAAGAACAAAGTCATGTACCTTGCTCAATAAAATAATCACAGATTAAATTTGACATTTTTTGAAATAATCCCGTTTCTTCGTGAACATTAATGTACAAAATCTTAGCCTTGGAAGGATCTTTTTCCATACATTGTAAACCTCTAAGTTCTAAATCTATACGTCCAGATTGTTTTATAATTGGACTATAAATACAAAGGAGCTTATTTATTTAGACAGGACTCATAAAAACGTTATAGTTAGAAGTATAGACGTACTCAATGATATTTTCTTTACATCTGTTGAGTGCAGCAATAGCCTTCTCTTCATCCTTTTCATCAAGCAAGTGAAGCATAGATATAGTGAGATGTAATTTTTCAGGCTTCTGAAACATCCTTTGGTCAAATCCAGTTGATTCCCTATTACAACTTTGCATTACATCCTCTTTAAATTTAATGAAATTATTTTTTATTTCATCATTATTCATTGGTATGGAAATAAAATGAGTAAATTTTAATTTATTTTTTGACTTATCAATTAAATCATCAATTTTACGCCTAGCATGGAAAATTCGTTTTTGGACTGATCCTACTATAACTGAAAATAAAAATTAACAGAATGTTTATTAAATTAAATTGCAGTAAAAGATACCAAGTCATCTTACCAACACTTTTCTTTTTTTTTGATACTTTAATAATAGTTTTTGTTTCACTACACAATCTTTTCAGAATTGTCCCTTTTGAGCCAACAATGAGTTTGTAATGATTTCTAATTTAAAAAAAAATAAAAATATATATTTGATACAAGTGTGCATAGATAATAAAATATCCAACTCATACTTTTTTATGTTAAATCTGTGCTGATATTGATTTTCTTTGAGCGGTACCTTTTCTAAAAGTATATCGCTATTATCTAATTCTTCCAAAGAACCGCTTCCCGATTTCAAATCCACAATTGATTCTGTAGATTGTTTGCAAGAACCTCGGTCTTCTACAAGATCTGCTAGTTCAGTTATATCATTCATTATTGTAGAATTGATCTATAATCAAATATGATCGAGTGGTACTGAAAATATATCGCGTGAGCAATCTTATTTAAAATATACTTTATAAATGAATCACTATATTACTCTTTTCAAATTAACAGCTACAGAAATGATGGATGGACGATCATTTATGAATTTATTTACCACGTTTGGTGTATCGGGTTTATTTAAATCAATATTTGATATTGGACTTATGAGATAAACAGGTTTCTTTGGTACAAATATCCTTGGCATAAAAAAGTGATTATTATGACAAATTTGAGAATCTAACGTTTATAGTGAAACATTGATTAAATACCCTTTTAAGTACTTTATAAAGTTTATTGTCAAAGACGAACTATTGTTATAGACTAAATGGTACATAATAAGTACTTGTTTTCGTACTGTTGTCCAAGTTTCATCAATGAAACGCCAAAATATTCGTTGTTTTTTAACGTTTTCGTGAAATTTAATATTTCAATGCAAAATACACTTATAAACGAAAAAGTTAGGTTATATTTTTGTAAACACCTGACAGGAGGCAGATTCAAAATATGATTTCAATATAAATATAAACACTTGGACTACGTGTTTGGCCTTTTTATCGAGAATTTACGATAACTCCAAATTACTCTCAAGATAAACCGCTTTAGTTTTGTGATCGCTATAATCTTGGGATATTGGTACACGAACAACTAAAAAAAGCGAGAAGTAAACAAAGAAGGAAAAACGAATAATTGTTGCATCGTATTTGGCGTGTACATTTATCTCGTCCAAAGAAAATCTAAAGATTTATACGAAAGGCCTTGCACTTCATTAGAATTATCTCCAGCATTGCCACCGCTCGAGACTTTGTGCAGCACATTCTACGCGTTTTTCTTACAGCAAAAGTGCAGGCGGCGTTGCACAATGAGCACATAGACTGCAGACGTTCTCGAGAAAACGATTCGAGTGTAGGGTTTAGCAAAAAGAACAGAAAAAGAAATTAAAGATACAAAACAACTCTCGACGATTATTAAGCGTTCCCAGAGCACGTTTGCGAATCCCTTTCTCTCTCTCTCTCTCTCTCTCTCTCCATAGACTTCCCTCTCTCTTTCTCTTTCTCTTTCGTAGCTGACATCACCGCCACACAGTATAGTGCATAAGAATCGACGCGATCCCAGAGCGCGGCATTCCGCTTAGGACGCGTACACCTGTCGCACCTCTGCGAGTGTTTTTTTCTTTTCTGCTACTCTACATGAGCGGATTTCTTATAAATTGTATATAGAGTAAACAGTGTTTGACACATATATTCTTTTTCGTCGACGGGAGAGAGAAAGTGCACGCGCTTCACGCCGTACAAGGTGTGTACGATTATTGTCACTCGACGCGTGGGTGTACAAACGATTCTCTTTCATTCTTTCTCTCTCTGTTTGTTTTTTTTTGTGTGTCTTCCTCGATTTCGTGAGTTTCGGCTTCGTTGTTTCGTGCAGGTTAGTTAAGTGTATCGAGTGTTTGGGGATTTTTTGGAGCGCCGTGCAACGCGAAGCGAATATAGTAACTATTGATAAATAAAACCTACGGACGAGACGATTATTTTCTCGTATTGATATATATATATATATATCGCTCTTTTTCTCGCGTAAAACTCTTTTTGTGTAAAAAGAAAAAGCAGCCGAATGGATGTGTCGAAAATATTTCTCACTCGTCGTCATCGTAATTAATAACGTAAACGTGCGACTATTTGGAGAAATAACATTTGGGAAATGTTATCGGAAGTATCTTTTACCAATGACGACTTGCTCGCCGATTTTTCATATTCTACGTTGACATCGAGTATTGAATTGCATTACTTCGCAAAATAAAATTGATCCGATGATACGATATATATATATATATATATATATATATATCATACAACCATTCTACTATATAACTGTGTAACATACGAAAACTTTCTCAAACAATAAGCCAAAGCATTCCGATTCCGCAAATTCTCAGCCTCTCACCGCGCATCAAGTAACACACCCATATTGATATGCAATATACGTATGCTAAAATTGGCGCGAACAATCCAGATACAAATCTCAATTTTCCTTTATATAACTTTCTCTCATCGTAACGTACCTTCGTGCACGTTTAATCGAGTAAAGTAAGAGTACAAGGAAGGCACGCTCTTTGTTACAGAAGCTGCAGAGGGTCGACACACAACAATGAACTTGAGGAAGCAACATCACGTTGTTGGCATTGTCCCGGCTGCTTGTTATTACGGTATATAGTACTACTACTACTACTACGACAACTACCAGTACTCGATGCTCTACGCTTGAGCGAATAATGCTACTGTTGTCGTCGTCGTCGTCGTCCTCGTCGCCGCCGCCGGAAAACCCAAATTGACGACCAAACAACCTTTCTCTCGATTCGTCGCACGTGGTAATTTGCATTTTTGCTCCATATCGATGTATATATTTGAATCCCTCCGAACCCAAGCGGTAGATATCGCTCGGATAATTGTTTACCAACGTCTGGAGACTAATATAAATGGCTTTTTGTGCTTTATACCGATCATCAATAACGATTGCGACCCTCGACGAATTTTTAGATTTGCCTGTGGACAATGTACCGTTGATTACGATTTTGTTTTCTCCTCCCCCCTTCCCATTAGTTTTACTTAATTCAATTGAATCGCCGACTATTTTTGACTTAATTTAATACGGATCGCAACGTTTGAACCAATGTAATTATTTATGTACTTTCCCACAAAGCAACTAATTGGCAAATTTTAAAAAAGCTCGATAAACCATTTTGCCCGCGATAAACGTGGAAGAAAATAGTTGACGAAATCTATGCGTTTGTGTACGTAATATGTGTATATTAATCGCGTTTAGATATACTTGACACGCGCTACCATTGTGATCCGGCGATGATCGCACGACACTGATCGCCATATAAATCAAGCGCACGAACGAGAGAGAGAGAGAGAAAGAGAGAGACGATGTGGCCGAGACCCACGAGGATACGCCGAATATGGCCTTGGCTTCTTCTTGGTTTGCTACTCGTTGGTCTTGTCCTTCTCTATAGCAGGAATCAACAGACCGAAGAATTACGTTACGCACCTTCGGAGGAATTGGTGCATTTGCAGTGAGTTTTACATAGTTGTCGATGGACAATTCTTTTGTTTTCTTATAACGATTACGATTGAAACGTCTGACGAATGTTGAGTTCCAGGCCTAAATGTACTATAGCTTGTTCTGGTTCGTTTATCCACTACTGGATAAACGAGCGCGTAAATTGCTTATTGAATGAATTGCAGATTATTGGAGGGTCAAAAAGAGTACATCGACAAACGTGGAGTGCACGTGGTCGTTGGCCACTACGTGGGAAATTCCATCGACACCGTACAAATTCCAAACATAACGAAAGGTACACTCGAGCTTTTTCGATCAACTCCGAAACAAACGAACGAATAAAAGCACGCATGTACACGTAGAAACATTTATCCAACAGACGTAATAAACCAAAATTTGTTCGATCCACGGCCGTACGAGGGAAAGAACGGCGAACCCGTGCGCATACCAGCCAAAGATTACCAATTGATGCAGCAACTCTTTCAAATCAACAGGTACAACTTGCTTGCGAGCGACAGGATTCCTCTGAACCGAGCGTTACCCGACGTTCGTAAAAAAAAGTAAGAGACGTACCCGCTGAGACGTTACCTCGAACGCGAGCGTTCACGGATGATTTTACGAAACGAGTATTATCGTTACAGATGCATTACAAGGTACGCCGATCTAGGCGATTTGCCAAGCACCTCGGTCGTCATAGTGTTCCACAACGAGGCTTGGAGTACCCTGTTGCGCACGGTTCACAGTGTCATAAACCGATCTCCTAAGCGTTTACTCAAACAAATCATCCTCGTCGACGACGATAGCGACAGAGGTAGAGTCGTTGTGTTCCAATGGGAACTCGCTCGTGAGCGTTATCTGACAAACTCCGATCTATTTTGTAGATTTTCTAAAAAAGCCATTGGACGATTACGTTGCGAGTCTAGCAGTGCCGACGCATGTTCTGAGGACGGGAAAACGCGTTGGCTTGGTGAACGCCAGACTGATGGGAGCGAACGAGGCCAAAGGCCAAGTCTTGACTTTCCTCGACGCTCACTGCGAATGTACAACTGGTAAGTTTTTACGCGTTCGCCATTTTTCATTACTTACAATGTGCGTAATACGTTGCAGGATGGTTGGAACCACTTCTCGAAGCGATTTCGAAAAATCGCACAAGAGTCGTCTCGCCTGTGATAGACATTATCAATGACGACACTTTTAGCTACACAAGGTATACATGTTTCCGCCGATACATTGTTTTGTTTACAAGGGAGTGCGCGGAGATTGTCGAGGTCAAGCCGATTGTCCAAGTGACCCGTTGTCTTTTTCAGGCGATAGAGTAGTGTGAAAAAAGAGCGTCGTTTCTTTTCTGCACACGCGTATACCCTGCATAAACTGCGTTAAACTTTCAACGACGAATGCGTTGGCAAAGTGTTTGATCGATATCGTTTCTAACGTTATCCGATCGACTATCACTCAATATCTTGCGTCGGCGTTCCAACAAATTTTCGAAAAAACCTCGAACCGTCGTTTCCCAACAAGATGTACTTGTAAAGCTCTAAAATTAAAAGAATTTTATCGCCAGGTCGTTTGAGCTGCACTGGGGGGCGTTCAATTGGGATCTGCATTTCCGTTGGTTGATGTTGAACGGTGCCTTGCTTCGCGAACGACGCGAGAACAGCGTCGATCCGTTCAAGACACCGACGATGGCTGGCGGTCTGTTCTCCATGGATCGCGAATACTTCTACGAACTGGGTAGCTACGACGAGCAAATGCGGATCTGGGGTGGCGAAAATCTCGAGATGTCGTTTCGAGTTTGGCAATGCGGCGGAAGCGTCGAAATCGCGCCTTGCTCTCACGTCGGACACATCTTTCGAAAGTCCTCTCCTTACACTTTTCCCGGTGGTGTCGATGAGATCTTATACGGGAATTTGGCGAGAGTTGCTCTTGTATGGATGGACGACTGGGGCAAATTTTACTTCAAGTTCAACCAACGTGAGTTGTCGCAGAACGAATCGATGATTCGGCTCGACGGTGGACCTTGATGCTTTATTGGTGTTTTGCAGACGCCGAGAGATTTAGAGACAGGCAGCAAATTAGGTCAAGATTGGAACTGAGGAAAAAGCTGCAGTGCAAGAGTTTCGAGTGGTACTTGGACAACGTGTGGCCGGATCACTTTTTCCCTAAAGACGATCGCTTCTTTGGCCAGGTAAATCGACGATACTTCAATAAATGGAAATGGAAATGGAAAAACAATTGAAACTAAACCACGTTCGACAGATTGTCCACCCGTCGTCCAATAAATGCTTGATGAGGCCATTGTCAAAGGGTGTGTATTCTCAGTCTTCGGGATTGGTAGCCATTCAAGACTGCATTTCACCGCCGAATCTCGGTCAAATGTTCGTGATGAGACAAGATGGCGTTATAATGACGGACGAGAGCGTATGCCTGGATGCTCCGGAGAAGGATACCAGGCACGCCAAGCCAAAAGTTAAATTGATGGCTTGCAGCGGTTATACTAGCCAGAAATGGGAATACGACGAGAACGTTAGTGCAATACACGTATTTCAACGTCAATTCGACGGGTAATCAAATAACGAATGGACTGTATTTTTACAGAATAAAGTCATCCGACACGTTTCCTCTGGTATGTGCCTTGAATCTCCAAACACCGACGAGAGCCCAGTTGTTGCAGCTTGTACGAATAACGACGAACAACATTGGGAACTGATAAGCGTATCGTGGAAATAGCTAGTTCCTCTCGACCTGATTCAACGTATTAACGAGCAAACGAGACCAAAAGACCTTTGTTCACGACGAATCACGAGACTGAAGAAGAGGAGAAATGAAATGCAGTGTCTTTACGGTACATAAGAAATAAAATTTATTTCTTGGATATTTTTATAAGTTATATACAGAATTTTGTACAAAAGTTTTAGAAAAAATAACGAACAAATTGCTAGGTACATTGGTTATCGTCATTGTAAAACGTATGTACATAAAATGTACTTTGGTTTTGTGAAAACTCCGTAACTTTCAAATACTACTACACTTATCTTACAATTGGACATGTACAATTTGAATTAGTAATACTTGCTGTGACTGATTTTGATGCATTTGTATAGTACTCGTAAACAATTATAAGAAAAGTAATAAATTTCTAATAAATAGATTAATGCTTAAAACATATTCGACTAGAAAACATTCTTCATTGAATAATAAGTATACTGAAAATTCCATATAACGCGCGAATCACATTTACTTTTCCAAAAATGCCATAAGCTATTTTGAAGAAAAAAGTACCAAGTGCAACTATACTTTTTCAACCGTTCTAATTGCCAATAAATCATCAGCATTGTTCGCGTTATAATTAACTGTTGTATAGCAACGTGAGTAGTTAGAGAGCCAATCAATCAATTACTTGAAATTTGATTGGTTCGTATCTTGAAACAAATTTCCAGCACTGCGATAACTGACTTGGAAACCTTCTATCTCCAACTGTATAATTTTCATAAACAGCGTGAAATTTTATAATTCGCAGATATAAGCGATATTCATTGTTTGATTTGTCTCCATTCGACTTTCTAATCGACCGTAAATATCTCACTAATTTATAATTTACGAAACAAATGGAATACACTGCTAAAGAATTTTCGGAATAGCAGTTATGATTTGACAGAATATACAGAACGACCATCATGAGGTATTTTGAGTTGTGTTAATAAAAACCAAACAGTTACCCATCTAGTGGGGGGCCTAAATATACCATAGAAACTTCGGTGTTTCCATAAACTGCAGAAACAGATGGATATAATCGTTTGTCCGGTAAACCTAAATAATTTGTTTAGTAATTAGTTGCAATGGAATTGTAGCGTATCAAGAATTCAAACGTATACGGAAGGATTAACTTCTCACCTCTGAAAGCAACACCCAGAAACTCGTAATTTTTCTCGAACGATAATGTATTATCATCGCAGTCCAGAATAACCCGTATTCTTTCACCAACCTATAATAAACACGAGTATTTCTAAGAAAATGTTACTTTGAAAACTCTGTACTTAAATCGAGCGAACGCTTACTTGATACTTTGGTGCATTATTTGGAAGGGGATAGTTGCCCTGTGCATCTCCGTTGTGCAAGAGATTGTTATCGACTAAATTCCATCCCCAGGAATGTTCGTCCGAACCAAGCAGAGCCACGTAACCTTGACAAACCAAAGCGGCTTCCTTGGTTGCGATGCCTATAACAGCAACAGTACCCAGTGGGCCTTCCCATATCACCTCCCAAGCATGTCTACCGTGTCGAAATCCAATTTTTCCTCGACATGCATCGGTGCTTTGAGCAACTGGATTCCTACGCAAAGATCACGTTGACAAGGTAATTGGGATTTCAAGTAAAGATACTGCAATGTAAAAGCATTGAAATACAAGGTACAGTGCCGTAACGACGGAATGAACAATGCTAACCTGTGCAAGGTGAAGTCGTTGAATTTGGTGTATATGTTCCTGGAGCAATCATTTGGATTCCAGGCATAGTAATAAGCCCTGAGTTTGCCTTTGTAGCTCGGCACCGAGGACATTAAATCCGAGCTGAGTGTCTCCTCCGTCAGCTTCTTTTTGCAATGCTCGCGCCAAATATCGTTGTTCTCGTCGTAATTGAGATACCTGTGCCATCTCTTGCAGACGAGCAGACAATTACCGAGGGTGTAGAGATCCAGATGCGAGAATATCATCTCGAGGATGTGATCGGGGAAGTTGGTTATGCTGACGTCCATTTTGCCAGCACCGGTGCCGCTCATCGTCAACAACAACAACAACAGCAACAGTACACGACTGGACCGAGGAGACGAGCCTCGGAGCCATCGACACCCACGTGAACTGAACGAATCGACTGTTTTTATTGATAGAGGTCGAATATCGCAGAGTAGAAAAAGCAATGGAAAATAACAAATTCGCGAGAATAACGCGTTCCACTCGGCGGCGTCTGCTACGTTATACGCCGCTCGCTCGCTATTCCCTTGGATGCGCGGTCAACACTGCGCACCTGCACATTATACGTAGGCACGCGCGCGTGTTGACAGGGGTTGAGGACACTCGTGTTTAACCACTCGCAACATCAAACGCAAAACTTTTCGATTATTTGGAGAGCGGTGATTAGAAACGCGTGTACACGTAGGTTCGAGCAAGCAAGTGGTTTGTCGATACAATTATCCGGAAAGCATCCGTATGCGACGTTATGCTTCAACGAACGAGTCGATAGTTTAAGATCGAAGACGATGGAAGGTTGGGAGCTTTTCTCGCGCCGTACTCAACGATACATCGTCGCAAAGCTGGAAGGACAGAAGGACAGAGATCGTATCGAACGGTAGAGGCAACGTCCAAGGGTCGGTATCTACGCGAATCAATAAACAACATCTCGTTACGTAACTCTCATATTTATTAACGGTCAAGATGAATCTTCTCTTACATGAAGAGTACTAAAGACGAGAAGTATACATCGCAGTGACGCAATATTACTGCAGCCGATGGTATCGATATATTTCGGTACACGAGGCACTCCCTATGGATCTGTACGCAATGGAATACGTAAACTGCGCATCATCATTCAGCGATAAAGTAACGTCGCTAGTTTGCGAGACGACCTCGCCTGTACGCATCGTCTCGCTCGTAGTCTTTCGACAAAAGCCGAGACTTTTCGTTCGGTGACGATAGACGACGAGATCTCCCGTCTTTTGTCCGTAAGCATTTGCAAATATCTCTCCCTCTCTCTCTCTCTCTCTCGATCTGGGCGTGAGATACCAATCGGAGGTAAAAGATAAGTAATAACATATTATACATCTATACGCATATGTATATATATACATCCATGTATACAGATATATAGATATACACATATACGGTACTACTCTTTCTCTTTGGGATCCTCCGTGATCAATGGCCGGCGGTGATTATCGGTCCTTTGGCCCTGGCCTCGGCAGGGTTGATACCCCAGGCCAAAAAGCTCGCCTCGTTAGCGTCGATCTTTTTAAAGTTGTGCACCGAGTAACGATTGTACAATCCCCAGATACTATTCATCAATTTGCTATTGTACTTTAACGGTGTCAACTCTCGACCTGAAAAACGAACACACGTGACGTACACCTTTTGCTCGATCTTTTACTCCTGGACGCTCGTTGCGCGAGAGAACGAATAAACGAATAAACGATACGTTTGCGCGACAGTTTAGTAGTACGAACGGAACAAACCAACTCGACCAACGTACAAGTTGGGCTTGTTTACTCGAGGCCCATGCGTGGAAAGTCCACGTTTTCGTTTTTTCCTTTCCGCTACTAAAGCCGAAGCCACCAAATATCGTTTATCCGTGGATCAAGCAAGTAGACGCTCTATTTTGATTTGTACAATGCACACACGGAGCATGGGGAAAAAAGGGAGATAAGATTCCGAGCGAACGCGAGAGCGTCAGCGAGTTTATCTAGTAGAGACGTGGTTACCTTCTTGAAGAACTTTGGCGCTGAATCCGGTATTCTTGTTGTCTCTGGTCCGCTCCTCCTCTTGGTAAAATTTCACGGGATACGGACGATCTAAATTCTTGCGGACCTGTAGTACTGCGAAAGCTCCCTGGGGGATTGCGGCCATTCTATTGCATTCTGCGATTGGAACAACATGCGTTTGCTTTTAAACGATCATTGACGCGTCGAATTGGACGATCGACGATCGGCGATCGACGCTCGACGCAGAAGACGAGCGCTTTCGCGAAGACAGACGTATCGCGCTTTTTCCAACGAGATTTCGAGAGAAAACACGGCGAGTAATCGTTTGTTTGTCGTTTCGTTGACTCGCCGATTTTCTTCGGCGGAGCGCACGACAGATAAGCCAGATGGAAACTTACCACGGCAACAATCGGCAAACAACAGCTCCTCGACTCGTTGTTCTCTCAGCGTAGCGATCGATTCGGGCTGCAGGGTTATTTTATTATCGGCAGCCAGTGGATCTCGTTGCGGGATCGCCTTGGCAAACGGTGCACGAATCTCCTCTCGCTCGACGATAGCCTCAAACCTCATACAGATAACGCCTCGAAACTTCGAGAATACAAAGGGTATTCGCTGCGACTTGGGCGCAGCGACGACCACGAGGTCCTTGCAAACGCGATTGCGGTTCAAAGTTGCCCGGCAAAGTTACAACGACCTCGAGACTTTGACTCTGGTGTATCGGTATCCGCGAAACGAAGCACAGATGCACAGGCGAAACGCGCGCAGTGCGTTTGTGTATGCGCGTGTGTGAAGAAAACAAAGGAAAAGTAGCGAGAACAAACTGTGGGAGAAAGAGAAAAGTCGGAAAAGTCAGAGGATAAACGGCACGTACAAGAAGACGCTATACGGTACTGATCGAAGCTCGAAGCGATCTTTCGATTTATAACTTCTTCCGTCATTATCTTCCTCCTCTCTTTCTCTCGCGGTTTCTCCGTCTCCGTCTTGCTTGCTGTATCTTTTTGTCCCGTACAAGCTTGCATGCATCGCTGGTTAACGCGGCTCTAGATAAGAGAGGCTGCCGCCATTTGCTCGTGCAATATCGTCAAGGGGCTCCGCGGGGTGTCTTTGTTATCTGTCGCTCTCTCTCTCTCTCGTTTATATTTTTACACGGCAGCTGCCGTTGCGCCTATCTCTTTAGTTTTTTTTAATCGTCTCGATGATAGTCGCGAAACTTTGTTGACCCGCTTGCTTATATTATTGGAACAACGATTAAGTCGTCAGGCTTACGTAACGGCGAAAATACACGGTCTAGTTTCTTATTTTTTTCCGTATTCTTGTTTTCTTATTTTCCTCTCGACGACTGGCGGTCGATTCGTCTAGAAATAATTCTCGATAAATGCGTGCTCAAAGTTGTGAAAATCGGAATGCGACGGACCGATTTCCACAATACGTTGATTGCTGTGCTTTATTGAAATCGTAATCCGTCGTAGATTTCACCAAACGACCCTATAAACGTCCGACAAAGTCCGACGTACGACGTGCAATTTTCACGTTTGTCGTTGATATCGCGCAGAGGAAAGTGGAAGGTGTTACGTTTAACGCGTTCGTTGGGACTTTGCGTTGTGGACGCACGAGGACTGTGCGAGTGACTAACGAGCCAAATAAAAGCTCGTTATCGACGTAAATTAGACATAGCGCGAGTACAACTACGATCTACATTTTGCGACGAGACCGCGCATGGCGAAACGACGGTGAATTCCTTTTCTTCTCGACTTGTGTTGGAACTGTCGCGATTCTCCTGGGAGCGCACGAGAGATGTTGGTCGACTCGCTAAGGTTAGCAGTAGGACGCTCAATGGGGACGGGCACGATAAATCCAACGTAGTACGCAAATAATGCGATTGGTAGATCTTTTCCATGTTGCCATCGAGTAAAATACTCCGCGATAAACATCGATATATCTGCTCTTTATTTGCAACAACGTTGCGTACTCCAAAGAAAGCAAACAAAGTCGTTCTTTTTTTCTTTATGGACATCGATCTCGATATTTTTCATACGTAGTTTCTAAATTTAGTCGTTATTGAGATAAATCTGGCCGATGACAAGAGTGCGCATGCAGGAAACGTTATATTGGGCATATAAAGCACCAAATCTTGCAAACGTGGTTTTTTTCGTTTCAGGGTTATCTGACCTACACTGCTGTGCCCCGATAACAGTGCGCTAGTGCGGTTTGTCACGTTCTCTCGCATATTACGTCTGTCCTCTCTTTTTCTCTCTTCTTTTTTCTTCGACGCATCATGGGCACTGCGCAAAATGCCTATTACCGTACGTAAACGCACGTATTACTTTCCTCTTTGTTCGTGGAGGAGATTCGAGCGTCGCTTTTTGTTTTTGTTTTTGTTTTTTTTTGAAAATAGATCTCTCGAAAGAACTACAAGGAGCGAGTTCGTTCGAAAACAACGTCAACGTCAATGGCGACGATCGATAGTTTGAAATTGCTTTTGTATTTTGTGTTGGCTTTACGTTGAAATCGTCGCGATCAAGTATTCAACGGAATCGCGAAAATCGAGCACGCGCACGCAGAGTTCCCTTGCGCGATCTATAAATCAGTTTTACCAAGTTATAATCATTACTGCATGCTTACAACTTGGTATAATAGTAGTCGACGGTTACTATTTTAAAATCAAAATATCTTTCGTGCGATTTTCTACCGTCGATAATACAGGCAATTGGTAAAGCTGATTTGACGATACACAGTGGCGCATTGATAATAGAATTATTTCCCAATATAGTGCGCAATACACAAGCGTCGGATATTATTTGAAATATTTATGCCGTTTCGATATTGAGAACAACGTATTGAGAATAACGTTTCCCCGGTTCGCGTTAAATCGTTAAAAATAATCGAAAGCGTACAATTAATCACAAGCGAATTTTTCTTTAATACTCTTGGGCTTTATTGACGATAAAGACAAACACAACGGTTGTTTTTACCGCAATACAGTGTCAAATCGTACGTGGAAACTTTGGATAAGAATCTCACTAACGCTGCTCTCGTGGTAAAAAATCATTGTTGGAAATGTTAGCGTAAGCAAGCGAATCAGATTCGTTCCAACTGTAATACTGTGCATTGCTTTTAACGCGCGTCAATCTATTATCTGAATTTGTTATCTAAATTTCGTCGGCAGAAGGAATTTGTTTTCCGTTTAAAACGTATCAAGGAAAAAAGTAGGAATCTTATTGTCCTCCGTACAATTGCTAGATCTGTTGAAACGAAACCGTCGATTGCAATTTTACGAATAACAGCGTGAAAGATTTACGATGTGCCTTGGGCAGAAATATTTCGCAAAGCGATAAGAACAATCAATACTCCGTATTGAGTCATTTAGTGCAAAATAATCAAATTTTCTTCGCGATAACCTGGATTTTACTCTAAAACGCTGTGTATCTTTCCGTATCAACAACATCCACAATATCATTGCTACTCTGCTAATTGTTGACGACGTGTGTCAAGTCGATACAAGAATATCAGGAGAATTCCTCCAACAAGGTGTACATATATATATATATATATTGGGACAAATCCATCAAGTTGCGTCAATTGATATTAGGAAAATCGTTAATACGGTCGATTCGCGATAATGGTTCTTAGTAGTCATTGTACGTACACGTTTACGATACATCGTCGAGAATATACCGAAGACTATTTTAGACGAGTAGCTGTTATTTGTCGAGGGTATTGGCCATTTATCGCCTCTAAAATATGGTGGACGTATAAAAAAAATTTAAAGATTACGAACAAGTACGATGTTAAATTCGTAACAATCGATTGCAATCGTAGGAGATAAGGAATAACACCGAACACGTTGGATCTCGGTAAACACAGTAACGAGAGTTAATTCATCGCGACTGGACGCAATTTGGAGAGAAACTTTGTAAACTTCAAAAGATAAAGTTCATTCGGTATAGTAGTGAATATCAAGTGTAACATGAGACGGTCGACGGCGCTGTTTATTCAAGTTACTCTCGTTTTTGGGATAATCTCCATGTACGAGTGCCACATTTTGCAACAGAGACAATTTTCTCGAGACAAAGATGCGATATGGGTACTTCCATTACACGCTACGTATATTTTTTTTATTTTCTCTTAATCAAGTGGCTTTTACGAGAGATGCATCGCGTGATACATGCGTTTGTTTGATCAAAGTTAAATAAAGTCGACGAGCATACTCGAATAGTTTCCAATATCCATGTACCTTTTGATTTTTCAGTTTGAAGACGACGATTATTCGACTCAAATCAATAGATACGAACATCACGAAAATCCAGCTCGTAAAATCGTGATTGACAATAGACACATAATAGATCCACCACCGCGGCCCACTTGTAAGCCCTGTTACAAACCTGACGCTCATGGGAGATGCCGCCGAATTCTCGGGTGTGACATTTAAAAGTAATCGAATAATCGTTATACTTCGATCGACGCTCAGATGTAAACTAAGTGTATTTCTTTCAGATCGAGCAATTATTGTAACATTAAGGACAACGTTGATCAATCGATTAGCAATAATCTTTAAATATAACGTCAGAAAGCCGAACGAACGAGAATTTGTAAGAAATGCAAGTCGTGAATGTTATCGGTTCAGGCCTTTAACGACATATAGGAATAAGTTTTACTTTTAATACGGAACGCGTACCGATTTTGGTACGGTACAAGTAGTTTGTTCGCGTTTTTTATTCGATATTAAAGTGTAAGTATTCGTTTTAACCTTGCAAAGTTTCGCGTGTAAGACAAGTGCAATTCAAATATTAAAATCGAAGATAAGCGTATTCGATAGAGGAATCGCGGGTTACGTTGTAACGACAATTTTACGTAACGTAAGACGATTTTTCATTCGATCAGCTGTCGGTGAAAATGCCGATTTGACAAAAACAAACGTGGCTCCAATAGTTCAATTCCAACAATGATCCAACGCTTGAAGATCGACGAAGCGTTTACATTGGCGTTTCACGATCAATGAGCTCATCGCGTACGATAACAATGGTAGACGTGATCGTATAGACCGTTAAATCAACGCTATAGCTTTTCACCAAATATTTTATAGGTAGAAAGCATAAACATTGTTACGCTGTAATATCTAAGTATACGCGCCTTCTCGAAATCTAGTTGCTCGTATTTTACAGTGTACAGTGCTAAATTATTTCTTATAAAACGTATCGCGAGATTTTCAAAAGGCAACCTATCACAAGAAAGCACCGTTGAATCACGTGAAAAGTATTTATTCAAAGTGATATAAATCTCTCAACGATCAATTGCGCCTTTATCAAATAGATAATGGGAAATAATCGGAAGTTTAAGAGACTTCGTTTGTCAACGACGCAATATTATACCGTCGAGCGTGTTGTCTTTTCGCGTCGATTTGTATAATTTGTGAAAAAAAAACGAGTTTAACGATGAAAATAACGATACTAGTGAGCGTTTGCGTTTGTATATCGCTAAGCTTTATTTTCGTGGAAAGTAACGACGACGATTACTCGAAGGTACGTTCCTTTGTAGCCTGAAAATGGTCTATTGTTGAAACATTGTAATAACGATCGTGGATTCCAGTTTCTAGATCCTAAATTACTACACGCTATAAAAATATTCAACCACGAATCCGAGCCTACTTCTTCAAACGTCATAGAGCCGGGTTGTCGACCTTGTTACAAAAGAGATTCGCATGGCCAATGTCGAAGAATAATCGATTGCGAGCCATTAAGGTAATGCAACTTGTCGATTAAACGTCGTTTTAAAGAACAACGCTGCTATCGAGCGACCAAACGATCGCGTGTACAAGTACATTCGATCGCTGGAGGTTATTAATCGTGTCTACGTGTAACGGAGAATAGATCTCAAGACTGTGACGACGAAAAGAAGGAAAACCCGCACGTATGTGTACGTGCGTAAAAATGGCAAATTGCGGTAAACTTGAAATTTAACGACAAAATATCATTCAAGGTTCCATCTAATTATAAACGTATACGTAGCTTTGCTCCGCGTTGAAAAAATTAAATTCTGTTCGAAAATTAGCCTTGTTTAACTTACGCGCGTTCTTGTACTATCGTACAACTGGATTTTAACGCAGCACCAGTACAATTAATTAATCGATCGATTTGCACGGAACCGTGTTCTTTTTCAGAAAGCTGATTTAAATCATCCGACCGCCACCCTAAAAATGTTGCTACTATACCAAAGCAACGTTCAACGGACATCCGACACTGGGCCAAAAATCACCGATTTGTATAATGCGCTTAATTACTAAACGTTTCTTACGTTCTGTGTCCTTATTATTACTACTTTGTAGCAAAAGTACTTTGGAAATAAAGAGTGTGCAACTGTACGATACGTCTATCAAGTAAAGATCTCGTTCGCTTTCCTCGTCTTTAGCTTTTTCCACACGAGTAGACCAGTAAGTCTCGCATTTTTCACGATTCACAAGGTAACGTCGAACAATCTCATCTTTCTTGTACAACCAAAATTTTCATAAGCACCAAGTCGACGTATTAAAATGATAACAAAAACGTCAAATCAAAATAGTATCACAGCGACGTACGTTGGTTGTCGAGCGAGCACTTTTCGTGGCTGTACAATCTTATTGGCAATTACACTTTCATCTTGTTCGGTTTATGCTGGCGTGGTTCCAAAGATGACCAGTTTCTTGCAAATATTGTGGAATATCGAAAAAGCCGAAATCGATCGAAATGTTGGTTATAAATACTCGTACAGCTTCGTAGGAACGCGTTGTTCATCGATGTACATAAGACACGTTGGCTCGTTTTGCATCGGGCACGATGTCACGCGAAAATTATAATTGATCCGAGTGATCAAGAGTTATGTAAAAACCAAGTATCCGAAAACTGTGCCACGGTTATAGTTTGAACCAACGAGGGTTTTCGAGTCGCATTTTCGTACGACAGTGTTAAAAATAGTTGAATTATGTCGTTTGAAAATACACGTGGCAATATCAAAATGACTTTAGTATTCAGTTTTTGAGACAAATTCCGTACAAATACGCTCTTTTCGTCCAATCGACTGTGCGTTTCGTAGGTAACCGAAGGATGAAACGACTTGGTGAAATAATAAACACGAAGCAGTGGGAAAAAAAATAAAGTAGAAATATATCAAAATAACCGATCCGCGTATAGAGCTCGTACGATACTTTGGGGCGCATACACAAACAAAACACAGCAAGTACCTCGCAATAACTCGTTTGGTCAATCAACAGTTACGTAAAGGAAGAGCGCGTAGTACAACGAAAAGGCATCTAGAACAACCTTATATAGGAGTTTCCGTGTCTATGCGTGTACGGCTTCGTCCTCGTCGTCGGGGGACGCGACGCCAGAGATTATAAAACCAAAGAAAAGAGAGGAGGGCAACGTCGACCAAGTCGGAGGGAGTTGTTATCGGATTTCATTAGGCCGGTAGCAAGTCGCCCGGCTTGACGTTATCTATCTATACACTTACACACACACACATCTATACACGTATATGCGCTTGTCGCACTTTTCATTAGCTTTCTCTTACTCTCTCTCTCTCTCTCTTTCTCCCTCTCCCTCTCCCTCTAACAAAATTTCCGAGATTATTCTCTAGAGAGAAGGACTCGGCTGGCTTAGTGTCGTTTGTGAGGTGAAAACGCAAGAAGATGTAATAGAGCGTTAAAGCGTCGAGGTGGAAGTGTGTTACATGTGCGTGCGCGAACACGTTCGTAGGATTTTTATGTGTTTTTTGTTGTTCTTACGTAAGGATTTACTGATTTCTTTTTTATCGCGTGTCTTTTTCACGATGGTGTGCCCAGTGTTTTGCAATTTATAATAATACAACGATAAGGTGAACGACGAGTGACCAAGTGATTCTTCTTGTTATTCAACAATTCGTCGAATCTTTACGTTTGTATAGATTCAATGAAAAAATTGTATTCGATCAGTGATTAAACCTCGCGTACACACCCCTTTCGACGTTCGTCAAATTTTACAAAAAGGTCAGTGGAATCTTTGACCTCGTTAAATTTCATCCCCTTTACTCTCAGAACTTGTCGTTTGTTCTGCAATCAACAATGTTCAGTCCACGCTATATACATATTACGCGTATACGAGTTCACTGACACGTCTAACGTAGAGCGAGTGAATCGGATACCCCGGGTCGAACGAAACTCGATCGTCTGTTGATCCCAAGAGTGAAGATTTTATAATTCGCTCGCATGTTTTAATCGTCGACTCTCGATATTATTGCTATAGAGATTATTCGCAAGCTTTGTGCTTTGCGAAAACTGCCACATAATATTCGATCCTTCAATAGCGCGCTCTTATATCACCGATCAATTATATAAGACTCAAGAGAGGAAAGAGAGGATTTCATCTTCTTTTTCTCGTTCGCGATGCTCGAGAACGCGCTAAATGCAAATGCAGAAAGTCCCGAAGGGCATCCAGTGATTTCTGTATTTCTGTCAATATTAGCATATGTAACTTGCTTTTCCATCGTCGTTTGCGTAATCGATAATATTCAGAGATGCACGGACTTTTTTCAACAAATCTGTGCTGGAATATTTCTTTTGTATTTCTAATAAGAACGTCTGGTAGTGTCCAACGAGACGGTAGTTTCGCAGTACTCATATAGTCATTGGACGAACGTAAAAGCAATCTTGTTGAAAATATTATCGGCGTAGGAATAAGAGCCTATGGCCTCAATCTCGCTCATCGATAGCTGTGACACTCGTATCTCGCTATTATTGATCGAGATCCGTGCCACGCGCGCTTTCACCGAGTCTAATTCGCTTTCGAATCAAAATCTCGTTTGCTCTTTGCTGCGCGGTATCCATCCCTATCGCCGCTCGACGAACAAAAAAAGCGAGAGAACAAGAGAGATTGATTAAAACGCCGCCACCGTACGTCGTGCAAAATTTGGCGTTTTATTACGTTTGTGACAAATACTACTTGCTCTAGAGAAGCGTCGATGATTTTCTGAATACTCTTCAACCCTGTTTGCATTATTCGTAGAGATAGAGAGAGGGAGAGAGGGAGAGAGGGAGAGAGGGAGAGAGTGTGTGTGAGAAAACAGTCGATGTAAACGGTGAACTTGAGATAAGGAAACGAGCGTCTCTATATAGACGTCTTGACAAGGCTTATCGCAGGCACATACGTCCGTCAGGAGCATTATGGCTGACCCGACTATACAAACTTTTTGCTGCCACCACAACAATCGTACAGACATGGCTTTAACAATTATGGATGAATTCAATACCGATGCTTACAATACCGTTTGCATGGTATCCTCGTCGCTTGGAATTATGGGAGCTATTTATCAGGTTGGTTACTTACGGGCTTTGACTTGCGAATCGAAGCGTAGCTTGCGATCAAACGGTACCGTTGATCGTGCTCGTCCAAGCAATGGGAATTCGTGAATTTTTAGTTTTCAAAGAAACACAAGCGACAAGTGTATAAAAAAGAATCAACCGATAAGACCGTAAACGATGCGTATCGTTAATATTTATCGACAAACTGTCGTGGGTCTCGCGCTCCGCTTTACTTACTTTCCGTTGAATTCTCAAAGTGTCCTCGAAATAACGCTTTGCACGAGGCTTGATTCGCAGATATTACCTCGCCAAGAGTCGAATATGCAACTACGCTGGCAAGGATTTTCAGCAGCCAGAAGTAGGGATATCATTGGATGGCTCGCTATTGCGGATCTTTTCGCTTCGTCAGGTATCAATCGCCGACTTGGCCACATCTTTCTTTTCTCTTGATCGCCATATTTGTCTACAGGTGTCTTCGTCAGATCAGCTCTGTGGATGAATTTCAAATCCATCATGCCGATGGAAGACGACACTTCGAGCGTTATCTTTTGTGCTATTTCTTCGGTAGATCGATTATACTTGCAAATTGCAATCGCAACGGGTCCATCCAAAGATTTCTAAGTAGTCAAAATCAATTGCAGGCATGGACGCAGTACTTTTATATGGCAACGTGGATTTGGACCCTGTGTTACGCTGTCGACATGAAATTATTGTTGGGTGAACGAGGAGGACGACCAGTTCTCTACCATTTGTTCGCCTGGATTTGCCCAGCTTTACTCACCTTGATTGGCCTATCAATTTTGTACGTTCCCGATGCAAAGTAAGTTTCCCGAGGAATCGCAAGCTTTTTCGCGTTTCGACGAGTGCGACCTTGCTATTCATTGGGTCGTTGGGTTTCTATTATGTTTCGGCAGTTGTCACAATTCCACGACGTTGACTTCGGCAATTCTGCGCGTTCTTCCAAATTACATTGCTACCTACGTTCTCCTTGCTATCGTTATGATTGTCAATCCCGTTCTGTACATATCGTCGACGAAAGATTTGAAGAACGTAGTGGCTTGTAGTATGGCACAAATGACCGGCAGAGAGAGGAAATTGGTACAAACCGTCAGACTGAAATTCGCCATGACAAATCTTGCCTACTACGTTTGCTGGATACCAAACTTACTCAATGGAATTCTCTTGTGGACGCTGTGGTTCAAATTACCCGTTAAAATCATCATCACTTTGTGGTACATCATGGTGAGCGTTTCGTCCATTTGTTGTTATTTTTACACAATCGAGTTTTTCCGTTAATTTCTAACGACAGGCTGTAACGAACCCTCTGCAAGCATTTTTCAACGCACTCGTCTACAAAAGATGGGGCAGAAAGGAAAAGTTTCGTTTGGAGTGGTGTTACAAGCTGAAGAGGATGAAAGAAAATTACTTCGGAGGCAGCGAAGGCAGTTTCGAAGCAACCGAGTCATCTCCGTTACTCAGTCCTCAGTACAGATGCACACCGCACACCAGTATCAATGGATCGTCGTCGTTGTAATGGCTGTGATACTATACAAGTATATTATTGTAGGCTGTCGAGCGTAAGCATTGACTAGTTCATTGTAGAGCTTCTACTAACTCACTTATTAGCTTTAAGTGTTTGAGATATAATTGTCCTCCCGAACAAAAGTAACATGTACATAACGAATACTTATGAATAAGGCTAATAGTAAGATTTACCAATTGAGAAGACTTAAAAACAGCAGGAGAAGAAGAAACGTAGGGCTTTGTTAGTTGGTTGGTTGGTTGGTTTGTTTGTTTGTTTCTTTGTTTGTTTGTTTGTTCGATGTTTGTATGTTTGCTTGTTAGCTTGTATATTCGTTTGTTGTTTCTAAATGCTGTTTGATGTATATTAAATGTATTTTTATTCGCCCAAAACCAATTAGGATCGCTATATTTTACAAGTTATATTTACATTTAGATACAGATGACATAACGATGGATTGTTTGTACAGAACATGCAAATCATGTTGTGACTACTTTTATCTATAATTTACGTTAAATTCCTTATCTATATATTTGTTCAATGTGAAAGTGTCGAAACGAGCGTATTTATGTACATATCAATGTTTGCTTATCGTTTTACAAATGATTATACAATTCGTATCGCCGTCCATCTAATAGTTTAGCACCGTGTACAAATGTATTTTAAGAAAATAGACATTTTTTTATCATTTGTTCATTTTTGTATGCGAATAAATTTTGTTCTAACCTACTAATATAGTTTTGTTCAATTGTTCGTCTTTCCCTTTAGGTCACAATTTAGTTTATAGTTTCTCGTGGAAACTTATCAGTAATCACTAAAAGGCTTAAGGCCTACGAAACGTTTAAGCTAGTTTTATCGATTTAATAATTAGTGTATTCGTTGAAAAAAATAACGCTAATCAGGCGATGAAACTTTACTATTAATTGGGTGACATGTAACGTACCATTTTGATGTATTACAAACGTATATCACAAAATACACATAGTGATTAAAAAGTCATGTTATGCAATTTTTTAAATTCATCTTTAAGAAAACAGAAATTAATCAACCTTTTTAACGTATAAAATACTTCGTAATAATCTCAATATCATGGAAGGTGTCATTGTCATTTCAGAATATCAACAAGTTCATCAAACGCCACGATTTTAAAGAGTGTAAAAATTATAAAATTTCAAGATCACAGAAAAGCATCAAGAAGGAAATACAATTCTCTTGACACGAACAATCATTTTGTGCTATCAAACATATCTAACTAAAAATCTCTTGTACGTAATAGCAATGATTGTAACATTTTTCACTGGCTAACATTTTATAAAAAATATCCGAAGCACTGCTTTTGTGTTTTTAAGCAATAATTAAATTCCAACGTAAGTCTTGAATTTCCAAAAATTAATCGTTGATCATAGACATTTTGTTAACTCGTTACTTGTCAGGCGGCTGGAAATCAGTCCTATTACGATGAAAGATCCGTACCTCCAAGAGTCAACGACGTAACATCACGAACTATCATTTCGGCAATTTTCCACGCGGATTCTTCTTTTGCCTACAATCAACAAATATATATTTATAAGAGCGCCGAACAATAAAAATGTGGAATATTTATTCCGAATCGTTAAACTACATCGAATAATCTGGTTACCTTGTCTTGTTCGATGTGCACCAGTCTTTTAACAGCTCGTGATAATCGTGATTCTCTGTCATTTTTACGATATGGATCGGGCTCGATCTCAGTCACGAATCTCCCCATACTGTCAACGTAACCAACACTCAGACTAAAAGAAAAAATAACATTGAAAGTTAAAATATGAAATACATGAATCCTTAATTAGTTTTGTTTACATGGATTATTTGACCTTGATTTGTTTCGTTTCCACAAAGAATCAGGATCATACAGTTGCTTGGTATCAATACTCATGCCTCCATTGAAAGAACTATACCTTGATTGCTTTTTTTCTTCACTTTTTGTTAGAATAGAACTTGTCATATTGCTAATAGAACTGACTTCACTACTGCAGTCAGATCCTTAAAGCACACCAGTATGATAAGTACTTCTATTATTAAATAGTCATACAATTACGCAAACTCAGCGAAAAAAGTACCTGCTCTTCTAAGTGGAGGATGGTAAACTGGATAATTACTATTTTGAACAGCGTTTATCAACTCTGACAAATATTTATAAAACAATTGGGATTGTAAAAATGCAGGGAGGTAATGCTTATCTAGAAAATTATAAACAATTTGGCATGGTCGGTCAAAGCAGTCTGGTTGGGGAGCCTTTCCATCCTCTCTACAAATATTTTGTTCAACTTGGAATCGAATTTTATCCGTAAAACCTAGCGGCATCGTCGCCTGTAAACTGAAATATCTGAAAAAGCAAAATGTCATTAGCTGATTTTGCAAATAAGATTAAAATATTTGTCCCGAGTACTACTCACTTGTCATAGATTATGAGAGCATCAGTTTGGGCATCTGATTGGTCAGCCATAGCTTCTTTCTCTAGTAAAATTTGTTTGTAATTCGTTGCAGTCATCCAGAAATCCAATAGTCCACGTTTATTTTCTATTTCCATAAACTAAAAGATAAACACTGCAAGTATACCGTTGGCAATTGGTAAGAATAGACAGTTTGACTTTAATTACCTCCATAAAATAAAAGAAGGCAGTTTCATTGTACAGTATATCCGCCATCTGTACATTACCACTGGTTAAAATATCGATTTGATGTTTGCAATGAAAATCACTCCTCAAAAAATCATTGATATATCTGTAAAAGAATATTTTATAAATTAGTCAGATTTAGGGATATTAACGACGAACGAATACATACTCGTCTTCCAAAATTTCATAGACTATCTTCTGGGCATCGGCTAGATATTTTAATATTTCATCGGTATTCTCAGTCATTGCAGCTTTTTCTATATTCTGTTTTAGTTCTTCTGGAATGCGGTTGGGTCCAAGATTATCCCTTGCCAGGTATTTTTTATAAATACGAATTGCATCTTGTTGTAGTAACGACAAACCTTTACATTTTTTGAGTTTGCAATATTTGTTCTCTTTGTTATTTTCTATCGAGCTATTCTTTGGCGAGTTAGAACTGGATTTGATTTCACTTACAGTACTTAAAGATGGCTGACGGAAAAATAATGTTTACGTCAATCTTATGCTACAAAATAAGGAAAAGTAAATTTATTATTTGCACTTACCAAATTGTGTTTAGTACTATTTACACTACAATCTAATGACAAAGCATCGGGTTCAAAATCACTGACACTATTATATATTACGCTACAGGCACAATCATCAATACTCTCTGTATCAACTTTAGAATTAGTAAGCTCCCTGGAATCTCTAAAACTTCCTTCTTTATTGTTTAAAGATTCTTGAATTGTGTAAGCACCACAAAGACACTCCAATTCCAACCAAAACTTCATCAAAGCTGTCTCTTTTCTCCACTCCATAAACTGAACGAAGTAACCGAGTGCACTTTTATCAGCGAGGATTTCAGGCAACGTTTTTGAAAGTTGCGAACGAAAGTTGTCAAATTGATTCTTGCCATCTTCAAACACATTGTCTTCTTTTTCGTTCTCGAAGCTGCATAGCGTGCTTGGTACCGCCACGTAGGAAGCAGTCTCGAATCCATCTCCAATTAATTCTCCTGGACTCAGGGGAGACTTTGTCGGGGAACTGTGCGATGACTTGGTCCTATTCTTATGTCCTATAAAGTATGAGCTTTTTAACAACAGTTTGATTGCATTACACAACTACTCTTATAAATTTAATTTGATTTGTTTTAAACACCACAATAGACTTGATTTGCTTTTGCGTCATTAAAATAGTTGGATTATGGAAACAAGTAGACGTACGAGTTAGCAATAAATATCGGAACTTTACGTGAAAACTTTTTTGCATATCCTTTTTACACCGAATTTAAAAGAGACACATTTATCTCGAGTGATTTGAATAGCTCGAAAGACGAGAATTGGCATTGTTTTGACAACGAGGTTATGTTACATGTCTCGTGGCAATAACAAATAAAACCCCAAATCCACGGGGATTCGTTAAAATCGTACGCGAGAAAAGTAACAGAACTATCGATGAAAATGAAACTATTGAAAACCGTTGTAAATAAACGGGATAACTCTCCCATTGAGTGCTACGTCGAGAGAAAGTGTCGTCAATCGCGTATCTCTCGTGAATTAAATCCCGCAAAAGCGAGTTGACACAATTTGTTGAAATGATTTAATCATCGGTATCTTGTACGATAATTACCAGCTTTTTTAAAGAACTGTAGCATCGTGCGACGACAAGACGCGAATCATCGTAGACTCTACGAGGATGCTGTTGTATCAAAAGACACAATTGTCTTAATTCGGCGATGACGATGATAGCTTCGTCAACGCTTTAGTGTCGTCCTGTGCGTCGACATCTTCTCACCCACGCGAGTACGTATGGATTAAATATATCGTTAAACTTAATAAAGAAAACAACGCGTCAAGTACGACAACGTCGACGACAGACAGTGGAAGCCTTTCGGTCGCGCGCCCCTTGTTTGTTCCGTAACACTCGCGAAACTCGTCGTAGCTCGTCGCATACTACACAACACACGTACGCGATGCCGCAACTATACTATGTAGATGTATATACACGGCATAGGAGAGATAAATATCGTTGCGCGAGTGAGAAGAGGAGAGGATGTGCGCGCAAACTGGCGGCAGCGAGTGCCTTCGCTCGTGTCAAAGTGTCATCGGGCGCACGTTATGTACAAGGCGCGAGCGAGCGAGGATGCGCGTGAAAGTCGTGGGTGTACGTGGGTGTACGTACGTACGTACGCACGCATACGTCGCGCGAATCGTCATCGGTAGTACGCGTAGCGAGTGTCGCGTACCGTCGTAACGGCAGACGAGCGCGCGATCGTGGGTTTGGCCGCGCGAGCGACCATTTGAATCGTGCGAGTATCGTTGGCGAGATGCGCCTCTGACCTTTCGGCTGGCAATTCGCGTTCGGTAAAAACCAACGACGATGACTCGGTGCGTCGACGAGATGCGAGGGTCCATCGACCAGTCAATCCCAACAGGAATTTCATCGAAAACCACGAGCGATACCCTCGTACACAAATCAACTAGCATAGGTGTGTTGCTCGCTATAACTAGCCGTAATAAATGCCAAACATCGAAGGTTTGTTGCTTTGGTCGCTAAAGCGACAAGCTAGCGGTACGCCGATAAAAGCACACTCGTTAAAACGTACGATACGGGAGGTAATTCCGTCGGCGCACAAAGGTCTAGAGAGAAGTTCGAGCGTCCGTAGCGTAACTCAATAACCGGTTTTTGTATCGCCACGGACAATTTCGCGAAAGCCGGCTCGTTGTATTCGATTTATCGATTCTTTGCTTTCGCTCGTTGTTCTAATAACGTCGCGATTAAAAAAATCGTCGCATAAGGCATATCGCGCAACGCGATAATCGGACGATTGGCCTCAATCGTTCAAGATAGGAGTCTCACGCAGCGGCGAACGTTTTCGCCGTGGTCGCACTCGCGCTCTCCTTCGTTGTGTACCCTTCCTCGCGTTGTAACCGGAATAATCAGCGTTCCATACTCGACACGCTCATTTTAAGAGTACACCCGACAGGACGAGCCCCTCGATCGCAGCCGCAGAGATCGGGCTCCGTGTAAACTGTAGGCGCGTTTGCCTGGGTGGTCGTCGACGAGCGTCCCTCTCCCCGTCCCCTCGTTGTGCGATCGATCAAATCCTTGACCTTGCACCTTAGGGGCCAACGTCCTCTGCGCGTACATGTGTGTACTTCGCCATACCGGTTCTCTCTCTCTCTCTCGCTCTCGCTCTCGCTCTGGCGCTCGCTTGCCGTGTACGCTCTTCCCCGTAGACGTTCCTCTTCTCATTTTTAGCTCGACTCTCGGCGAATCTACAAGCATGACTCGCACTGGGTTATTAGGCTTTGCCAACTGGCTGCTCGTCGTCGCGGTCGGTGGACTTGTCGCGCAACCGGTCACCTACGACCAAAGGCAAGAGGGTAAAGTTAACGTGCAAGTCGACGTCAAGGATCTACAGATCGTTGCACTCGTTAGCTCGGATATGCTTGCCGACTACGTGAGTTCTTGCATACGTATCAATTGTTCTTTGTTGTGGTGTTATCGGTAAATCTTTATTCGCGGTACAGAACTACGATTACGCTTTGTACGACGAGGCGGATTTCACGGTGAAACCGAGCACGAGACGGACCACCGTTAAAGCTTCGAGTACCACGAACGAGCCAGCGTCCACGAGCGCTTCGACGTCCGAATCTTCGTCGAGCACGAGAGCGACGGAGGAAAGCGTCGTTGTCGAAGACAGCGCCTCGTCGATGTCCAATCCTGGAACGACTACGGAAATCAATATCGTCGAAAGTACGAGCGACAAGCAGCGATTAGGTGTCGATGCGGCGACCAAACTGTCCGAGTTGTCGACGACAGCTGCGAGCGCAACTGCAGCCAATGCCGAGAAAAGACCATTTGGTACGACTGAAGCTAGGAAGCGATGTCCCACGGGATTTCAGATGAGATCGGGCAGGTGCTTCAAACGACGGCACTCCTTGATCTCGTAGGTTGTTACAATCCATTGTTCGATGCCGCACGGTTCTTTTTTTCCTTTATCTTTTATTAATCGTCGAATATAGTAAATCAGCAAACGTCTTATATTGAACAGGCCAAGACTAGCACTGCTGAAATTAGCGCCAGCACTGCTGGGAAAATCACATCTCTTCAATGGACACTCGACGACTGGCAGCTCCTATTCGAATTAGCGATCGCGTCGACGGATGAAATTGATCCACGGGTGCCTTCACGTCGCTCATCTCAGTTCCTAACGAGCACGTTATTCTTTCGTCAAGGTCGTGTGATTTTGTATTTGTCCGTTACTTGGATCGCGAGATGTACTCGCGTTGTTAGTTGTATTTTTGTTTCCGTAAGGTTGTAACGTTGTGGCGACGCCGTTAATTTTAAGTGTGATGTGAAATTATCGAATAAATAAATCTCGCAAGTTGCCAATTTCTTTCGATATGGTCCTTCGCTAAAGTATCTACAATCAAAAACGCGTTTGTCTCCATCTTCTTAATTGGGTATTCGGTTCGCTTTCCAAGTAATACGCAACCTACTCCATCAACCTGTCCGTTACGCGAGCTGTCGGCATCATCGCTCATTTTCAAAGTCTCTTAATCAGACGCAAGCCATCTTAAAAAACTTTTCGATATTCCGCCGAGAAAAAAAGCAAGATTCTCGGAACTCGTTTCAACGGTTCAAAAACCTCGTTATGAACGATGCGTTCGATGCGAAACAATTCGAGCTGAAGCTGCGGGCGTCGCTCTCTGCAGAAAGACAGAGAGTGAAAGAGAGAGAGAGAGAGAGAGAGAGAGAGAGAATCTGGTTCCCCTCTCGGCGTCGAGTATCCGTACGATATTACGGCATCGCAAGACCTGCAGTCGCGGCAGAGCCATCGCGCCCGACGCATCTCGCAACGAGTGCATCGTCCCAAAAACGAGCGATCAACGCACGCGCGCGCACAGACACACACACATACACACACACGCGCGCGCGCACGCGCATACACACATACACACGCACGATGAAGATCCCAATACTTATCGGATTGTCAATGCTGAGCTTGAGCGCAGCTGCAACGCTAACGAGTTACGACCAGCGTCAAGAAGGCGAGCTTAACGTTAAAGTTGACCTGGACAACTTTGTGATCGTTGTCGCAAGACCGTCACCAAGCTTTGATTTTTTTGGTTCGATGGCTTCGCTACTCGGCGATGCCAAAAGAAATAGCGTAGCGATCGACGACGAAACCGAATTGGATAGTAAGCCACTGGAGGACAACGACGACGAGAAGGCTAAACGTTTGGACAACGTGTCGCTGGATAAAGAACCACCAGAAGCGATGAAATCTAACGAGGAGGCGGTGATCGTATTGGTAGAGACCGACGCAGAAGCCACGTCCGCCGAGAACAAGACCATCGTTTCGACGAGCCTCGGCAAAGCCACAAGAACATTGAGAAATCTCAAGATCAAGGAAGCTTCGCAAGCAGGCGACAAGACCAAATCTCTATTATCGAGCAAGTACAAGTTCGTCGATTCGGTCGACGAACCGAAAACTCTCAAACTCATTGGGGACGCGATCGAAGCTTGCGGTCCTGGACGAAGTCGCGATCGGTTTGGCATTTGCAAACAAGAACGAAACGTTTAAACGTCGATTTTCCTTTTTTTCGCGTTGTAAGTTGTCGTACGCAATTTACACGCGTACAACAACGGACATTTTCACTCTACTTTTAACGTTGTTATCATATTTATCATTCGTGTATCGTAACTGCTACTTTGACGTTGTTCGTCGCGTGAGAAAAATCGGTTAGCCGGTGGCGAGATTATCAACTAGCACGTCGCAAAAATGATCACCGTGCATTTGCGCGTTCGATATTCGTTCAACCAATAACGTAGCGATTTTTCGTCAAAACGTATAAGCTATATTATTGTATATCTGCTATTTACGCTCACCTATAAATATATCGATATTTATGCACTACTGGAGTCTCGACGCGCGTATCGATAAATAAACAAGACGAGCTAAACATTTTCACGTAAACCTAACGTTTAACGGCTTTTGCTTTTTGCTACAACGGTAAGAGAACAATACTCGAGGCAAACGAAAAACAAGCCGCGAGATGGGTCGGGTAAAAAGTGGAATATATATAAGCGCGTAATAGATCGTTGTACCGAGGTTAAATCGATCCATTGACGTCGCGATGCACCATACGCACTCGCATCGACGTCGTGTACGTGAGATTTGCACGTTTGTACAAGCGATCGCAACACGAGAGGATGTATCCGATTCGCATTGACGCGAATATTGGCTCTTCTTTTACTCTTTTTCTTTGTATTACGCGTACGCGTAGTGTGGTGATAGGCAGCAGGCTTTAATCACTTATCACGTAGATATCGCCAAACTAATACTTTTTGTACGTACAATCGAAGACTGCATTACGTATCTTTATTGTAACTTGATCGAACGACAATAAATTGCATGGATTTTTTCACCAACGTTTTATTTTTGTTCATCCCCTCACGTTTGTTCCCGACAAATCACGTTGAATATCTTTTCGAAAGAGAGGACAGATCTTACCTACGTAACCGAACCCAGTTGCGAACGAGACGATGCCACGTACACGCGCGTCTTCCAACGCGTAGTTTGATTAGGCAAATTAGGATCGCGTATGAATAGCAAGAGCGCTCAGCGAGCACGACGATTCAATGGGCGAGAATCGTATCGCCGAGGGAACCGTGGAGAGGAGGGTAAGCTCGTGGCAAAACGACTTTTCTTGCGTTTTCTTCTTCTCGATAGGAAGCCGCCTTTTTCTAGACCGCAAAATCGAAATCTTCGCAAAATATACGTAAACGGTTGGCATTACCGAGCAAGTCAATCCGCGGAGAATTCTCCAGTGAATTTCCGAAGAAGAATCGCGATAGGAAAAAAAGCCCACGTAATTAACGAGAGGGAGAGGAGAGAACGATTGCCGGAGGACTTGTGCGCGAGGCCAACGTCCGACGTTGGCCCCTCGTTTCCGCGCGAGCGTGTTGGTATTGTGTGTGTGTGTGTGTGTGTATGTATACACACGTATACGTACGCGGGAAAAATCGCTGCTGCCACCGCTACCGCGCGATGGTATCGGTCTTTTTTATTTTAACCCTAAATAGCGTGGCGGCTTTGCGCTTTGATGCTCCGATGGGCGTTTTGTATCAAATTTAATTGCTTACGTTTAAGCTTTTCACGATATATACCACGCGCAGCGACCTCGGTTTATTACCTTTGCGAGGAATAGGTTTGAAAGTAGAAAATACGCGCAGGATCGCGAGTGACGAATTAAAACGTAGATGGGAAATATGCGTATTCAGCGAAGCAAAAACATACACGTTTGATTCTCTCTCGAGCGATTGATTGATATTTCGCTGTTAATTAGCCAAGAACTTTGTTCGTTATACAACGAATAACGACGCGTTGCAAGACAATAACGCGTCGAATGTATTCCCGATGTTGTGAGCGGTGTAACAAGCGTAAACTTTCCTTCGCTTCGTTTGACCGAAGAAAGCTCGTTCTTGAACAGCGACAAAACTTTGTGTCAAAAGCCTCAAAATTTACGCAAATTATTTGTCGATCCAATCGCACGAAATCTCGAACGAAAAAACACTCGTCAGGATCGATCGGTGATCGCTTTAAAGTCGAACCATTTCCAGTCTTCAAAGCACTACAGAAGCAAAAGCAAAAGGAGACTAAATTACCGAGGTCCTTGAACTTGGACCAGAGAACGAGAACAAGATCTTCTCGTGGGTATAACGCGCACACGTACACACGTACGTAGGGGTTTACATAGTGGGGAGGTAAAGGCAACGGCGTTCCGCCACGTTCGAGCGCAAAGCGCCAAAGGGAACCGAGCTGCCAACATCGTCCTTTCCAACCGACGGATTTTCTTTTAAAGAAACAGGTATTTTGACGTTGTTCTTTGATCGTTTAGTCATCTATTTGTCGTAAAATTGGCACTGTCCGCGATGTTTTTGTCGAAAACGTGTCGATGGTCATTTTTGTCAGTTACTTTGACGGAAGTTCAATTGATAAAAAATCTATAACTAGACCGAACGTTCGACAGCAAAAGAGATCGAAAAAGGTACGCGTTCGTGTAAAATGTTGTTCGCGCCTGTTTTTCGATCTGTTATACTTTGAACAATTTCTCAAAATACATCGCATGCCACTGATTACTCACGCTCGTTTTCACACGGTCTTGGAACAAACTACAGCACAGCCGAACCGGTCTCAAAGCCATCACCGCTGCAAAAGACTCAGTCCGCGATTGGTAACGCGGTGAATCCGTACTTTGTACGGTAAAGTCGTTGACGCTGAGAAAAAACTTGTAATTGTTTTTACCATCGACATCGGGAGCATAAGTTCAACGAGATACCGAGAATAATATTCAATTGAAGCATCGCGTGTATCAAGGCAGATTGTTTTTTGTCAGGTGAAAAAAAAGCAAACGGCTACGATGAAAAGGTGCACCGACACGAAGATTATTCTGCTTGGTTTGCTCGTAATGATCGTCAACGCGGAGGCAAACCCTTTGCTGATTCACATGGGCGACTCTAAGCCTGAGCGCAACGACTTGCAATCGGCTACTGATTCCAAGGACAAGCAGCTGCTTACCGATCATTACGATCAGCGCCAGAATGGTACCGAGAACTTCAGACTCAAAGGTTTGTTCGATCGATGCGATCGTTTATTCCTCTCGTTGACTTTAAACGGAATGTTTTTACCTTACTCAACGACGACGTAGCAAGCCATTTATTTTCTTTTTCAAATTATTACTTCGATGAATTTTTCAGTCGACGGTCTAGTGTTTATTATGGCACCCGCGGAGACTCTTTTGCTAGCAGGCGCGGCACTCGAGCCAAATTTCACTTCGTTGTTCAACGACAACGCTGAGAAGCCGATGCCCAAACCGGAAAAGGACGAGTCGAATAAATTAAAACCGGAAGCCCAGCAAATATTTCCGTTCAAGACAAATTCCGAGCACGAAATCCACAAGTAAGTTGCGACCAACGTTCTCAAGTTTACATTTTTGTTGGCTAATCAAAACTATATTTCATTTCAGACCTAGCCTCCGTATCTCACACCTGTTGGCACCATTTTTGAATAGATTTCGTCATGCGCAGCGAGCCGTACATAAAAAATGAAAAATGTTTCGAACAAAAATGTAACTTTATTTATAATTATCCATGATACGCTCAGACGCGCATCTCATTCAAGAATCAGGACTTTGTTTAAACGTGATAAAGTAGATTAAGCTATCATGTAAGTGATAATAGGTATACATGCTTGAGGTTTTCATAAAAGAATAATAAACGACCGCTTGTTACATGGAAAAAATGTATTACTTTAAAATTAATAGTTATACATCGATCGATCACCAGCCGGCTCTGTCGGTTCGTTACAATCTCTGTTACTCTTAGTACGTTGATATTGTATACGCAACTCGTATAAAAATGATATATATATATTTTTTTTTATTCCATATGATATAATTCAGCTGTACAACAATGAAAGCTCGTCGGACGCGCTACGTAAAGTGACTTTCAGCCTGTGTGCGAACAGACGTGTCGTCATAACTCTGCAATAAATCAGAAATTCAGTTCTCTGTACAAGCTAAGCGTACGAAACAAGCGAAAAATGTCAAAGCCAAGTTAGTTGGATAAAAATATTTGCTACAACGATGAAGCGATGCAGGATAGTTTGAAAAGAAGATTCGGTACGGAAGCTCTTTTTTAAATTTACGAGAAGGTGAATGAAAGGATGGGTTTTAATGACAATTTTCGTAAGCCGTCACAATAACATATCGATATGCTTCAACGTCTCTCTATACTTTTTATAGTCAGCTTACATGCTAAAATCACTAACGTTTTCGTTATATACAATTACCTCGTTTGATCACTGGCATATTTGTTTATACTTATCGGAAACAATCACATTACAATCTCTTTTGATAAGTTCATTAGTACGTTACCTTTGTACTCCTATTGTTCCAGAGAAACCGTCGAGAGAAATTGATAGAATTAATACGATCTCCGATCCACTATTTACAATTAGTTGGATATATCGGTATACTTTTGATACTTTTCTCTTTTTACTGATAATAGACTATTTAATTGCAGAGTACGATTGATAAATTGTTATTCGGAGAGGAAATTGACTCATCAATTGATAAAAATAGAGCTTTCTTAGGTTTCTAAGGTTTAAGAGCACATGCTTGACGTGAGGCGAACAGCCGCGCTTGCATTTTGATTTTCATTTTTCGCCTCTTCGGAAATGTATAAATTTTTCTCGTTTTGGCCATCGTCAATCAATTCCTTTGTATTATTAGTCAGCTAAACAAATGAAATCATTGATGTGAAAAACTCGAATCATTACGTCGATTGCCGTACAGCGAGAGCTGTCTTTTAAAATCTCACCTCACTTATCACATGTTTACGGTGTTCAATTACGATTGTTTGATCGTTAATACCGTAACTCAAGTTCTCTTTGTCGTAATCTTGTCCATTTTCTACGGTCTTCCTCTCAGCCAGATACATTTCTAGTCTCATCTCCAACTCGGCTCTGCAAATCAAATTAACGCAATTAATACGTGGTCGAATCTAAAGGTAATCGAACGAAACGATTCTCACTTCTCGTCCTTCAATTCTTGAATGCACGTATCGTTGTCAAGCTGTATAATTCGTAAAACTTTCAAAAGCTTCGTCACGAGATTGTCAACATCGATGACTTGGTCGACTAGACTAGTAGTTGGACAGTAATCAGTCAATGGGAGTGGACCTTCGGACGGCCCGATTTCCGATTCACTTACCGATTCGCATACATCTTCTTCTTCGTCTTCGACCTGAAATAATTATTCAAATAGATCGCTTAATGCCCCGTTTACGCTAATGTTAATAGGATAAAACGATTGCTTGTCGGCATTCGTTGATTTAGGCACCTTGCGTCGATTTAGTATTGCCTGTGACAAATTTGTCAAGCTACTAGATTCACCGCTCGTTTTAGTCTTTCTGAGATTACTTTCGTCCGTGGCCTCTGGCACGCTCAACACTCGTCTAAGCGAATCACAACTAGACACCATATTATGCGAATAGGTGTCTGCTAAAGGAACATCTTCTAAAACGCTTTCCATCATTAAACAAGGCTCTGTCTCGAAGTCTAACATATCGGACGAGGACTCCATGCTCAAGTCTAAAACAGAGCTCGTATTGAGTCGATTCTCGATTCTTGTATTTTTCAATAAATTTTATCCGAACAGAAACAAACCATTTTGTATCACTTTGGAAGCATCTGCGGACTTCTTTTCGTTTGTTTGTTTTGCCGCGAACGGATGCGTGGCTGCATTTTTGATCGCCCCAATAACGGCTGAAACGAAGGAATTTCTTTTTGGGCTCGGCGTGCAATCTTTTAAGCTATGTTTGGAACTAACGGGACTCGATTCAACGCTGCTATTGCTTCGGCTAAACGCTTCGTTATGGAAAATAACATCCTGTTGAGCAGAAAAAGACAATCGTTAGAAGGTTCTTCGGTGATTCGTTTTTAGATAACATTGTTTGGGAATTGTCTACGTTGTGAACGAGGTGGAGACATAATGGATGGGAAGGTGACGTTGTCAAATAACGTAACAACTGGCCTTAATTGACCAATCAGGCGTATAAAAAACTAATTGAACTAATTACTTCGAGATCCTTTTGAGAAATATTGTAGGACATAATAAGTTGATCGACGAGAGCCTCTAATCGGCTACCCAATCCAGAAAGAGCCACCGAAGCACCGGAGGCAGCCGCTCCTTGAGCGAGTAGCAGTTCTTTGCTTCTTCTCTCAACGGCATTCAATTTCATACTGAGCGACAGATTTTCTTGTCTTCTTTGCTCACTGATCCTGACAAGATGCTTGCACTCCTCCGTTTGTCTTTCGAGCTCCGACGAGACTTGCTTTATTTTCTCGTCTTTCTTGTTCGACTCTATTTCAGCCTCCTTCAAAGCCGTCTCCAGTGTCGCTTTTTCTTCTTGCAAAAAGTCTTGCATCTCGATCGACTCCGCCTCGAGTTCTTGCTGCTGTTGGAGCAATGCTTTTTGCGCCGCCAAACTCTTTTCTAAATCCTGAGAATGCGCAAGAAACGTTTCTTACTTGAACTACTCGGGAAACGCGCGAAAGTAAACGGAACATCGATGTAAACTTACTCTACTCAACATTCGGCAAAGCGATTGCAGATCGGCAATCTCGACTTGTTGACTAGCAACAACTTGACCCGACGATTGTATGTGAGATTCTAATTCTAAAAAGCTGTCGCTCCCACCTGCGTGTTCCGATTGTGGAGTCCCCAGCATGGCAAGTACTCGTTGCGCGTTTTTGTCAAGTTCCTGCCTCGCAAACGCATGGTCCGCCTTCTCTTCCTCCAACCTTTTCCTCAAATCCTCCAGTTCGACTTTCATCGTCTCGTTTTCCAGTTTCATCGTGTCCCTCTCCTCGTTCGTCTTCTCGAGCTCCTCTTTCAGTTGCTTCGCGTCCTCCCAACTACCGTCGGTTTGACTGTCCCCCTCCACCGTCTCCGCGCTTTCGGGGTTCGGAATAATCGTCGCCACGCCCGCCAAACAACTATCGATATCCTTTCCCGTCAGTCCAGTCTGCGAGCTCGTCTCGTGGTAGATTCGTGTTTTTTCAGCCAACTTCTGCTTGGGATAAGGTGGCAGTCCTTTTTCCTTCGAGTTGCCGACGGCTTTCCGGCCGAGCAACCTGTTGAGGCTGGCGTCGCGACTACCCGATCGACTGCGATTGCCCACCGGTGGTTTGTCGCTGGCCTTGAGTACCGTGAATTTGCTCTGTCTGGTCGCGCGTGGCAAGGTGCCGTAGGTGTCGAGGGCCTTTGCCCCGTCCACGCTCGATGACATTTTGTCGAACAGTCGCATCGTTTTGACGTCCACCCGAGCGGTGTATAAACTCGAGCCGCGCTGCACCGTGGACAAAGACTTACGACCGTCTTCCGACGGCGTGGAGCTCGGGGTTCGCGTGCTCGTTGTGCTCGTTCGCGTCGATGATCCTCCTCTAGGCCGTGTCGTCGCTGATTCCGGGAAAGCAATAATTAGCCTTAAACCCCGATACACGCGCAAAGAGAACGACGTAAATCGCACGGATATTTACCCGCTCCTCGTCCACGCTGGGCAAGGTCCTTGTTGATCTCGGTAGTGAGCGCCGACGGCAGCGAGTCCGGTCGAGCCCTCGATCTCGACGCAGCGGTACTCGCCATGCACGAGATGCTACTTCTCGCCATTGGCGATCCGCGACCACCCGTCAACGAGCTGTCCCTCGTCTTGCATTCCAGGCCTTCCTTGCTTGGCGGGACGAGAGATTTCTCCCGCGAGCGTCCTCGATCTTTGCTCAAGCTCTGCGTTTTGGCAAGATTGTTTCGCTGCGTCGTCGTTTTTGGTTTGGCACGGGCTCCCGTTGCCGTTGTCCCATTGACAATGCTGCTCAGTGAAGGCCGACTCGGTCGTTGACTTTTTTGAGAGTCCAGCGAGCCGCTAAAATTATAGGCTTGCGTTAGTTGCGCGCTCGTGAAAGTTACAGCACCGTGTGCAAGGTTACGTCGCTGTTCTCGCGCACGCGTGTCGGCGTCTCGTACAAAATACAACGTAATCGCCCGAAAAAATGTAACGATCGACAAGCAAAATAAAAGTCACGCCGCACAGTTATAACGTAAAAGCTGCGTACTGTGCGGTAAGCCGCTTCTTGCTCTGTCCCCCGTTGGCATTATCCCGTCGAGTGTGCACTCGCGCGGAAACGCTGCCCGCGAGCGACGAGCTTTCGCTGCCAGCTTCGCTGGTCCCCTCGCCACCTCCGTTAACGACTGGAGCGACCACGACGACGTTGTCAACGCTGCAATTTGTAGGCTCGACGCTCAAACGGATGTCATCGGGCAACGTGGCACAAGGGTCTTCGTAAACCGAGCAACAGCTCACCAAACTGGAATCGCACGAAGCCTCGCCGTTGCAGCTACTCTCGTAGTCCGCGCTGTTTCGCCTTTGTTCCTGTTGACATTTCGATACGTTATAAACGATCGCGTTAGACGAGCGTGCCACTGCACGTTGAGTTCGGTGACGAGTCGACGTTCGCTTGGGGGTCGCACGTACCCTTGGAATTCCAACGGCACATCCCTCGACACCACTGTCGCTGCCATCCTTGCCGTCTTTGTTCTCGTCTTTCTTGTCGTTCTCGGCAACGGGCGTTCCCTCGTCTTCGGTCTCCTTGATGACGACCGATTCGTCTACGGACTCGTCGTTCACTTGTGGCACGTGAATCACGGTAACGTTGCACTCGCTGTCGATGGTCGTATTGGATTCGTTAATCGTACAATTGGAAACTTCGCAGCTCAACGTTGCGTTATTCGTGTCTTCGACCACTACAGCCGCGGCTTTGTTGGGACAATGGACGGGTGAACCGAGTTCTTCGTCCCCTGGCATACCTGAATCTTGACGCGATACGCTGTTTTGCGTCCCCACCTGTAAAGGATGTCAAGGATTTTTAGTGTTTTTCATCGTTTTACCGTTTAGCGAAGTTAGATCGATAAATGAGCGCTGTCAAGATAACTTAGATAATCGATTGTCAGATTTCGCGTAGATTAACCTTGTACCACAAATTTCCGTAAACGAGGGAATTCACCTTCCTCAAGAGCAGTAGTTATCGTAAATATTTGCTCCTCAAAATTCCCAGTTCGGAATCTCGCGTACACGCGTCTGCAGCCAGTTATAGCGACACGTCAAACGAATAAGTTTAACGCTTCGAGTTTTCCATTTGTAGCGCAACATCCGCCGTGAACATCCATTGACTTATCGAGAGAACGAACGATCATAAATCGAACGAACGTCGTGTAAGGCACGCTGTTTACTTTCAAATTGTATCCAGGAAAACAGTTTCTCGCGAGCGTCAAAAATAGAGTTCTTTGGCTCTTGTTCACCACGGATGAATCGTGCACCCACCGATAAGCGACCGTTTTTTTTTTTTTTTTTTTTAAGTCAAAACCCACATCCACGCGCGCACGTTCAAGTTCAAAAAATAGCGTAACAAAGAAAATTTTCTTTTCTTTCGTTAGTCTTTACGGAATACGCGGATCGCGCGTGCTTCCTCTTCCACTCCGACCAAGGCCTTCCACTACCATGCGAGAGAGAGAGAGAGAGAGAGAGAACTGAATTAGCACTAAGCAGTAAGCGAATAGATTCAATGCAATAACATTTCAAATATCTTTCCGTCTTTCTTCTTTTTACTTCTATCGCTTACAGTACGAGTATTCGAGGTATTTTTACAAACATTTCGGCGCGGACAAGGTGCATGTAAAAACCGAGTACACGTACAATCCTTGACAAGATCACTCTGGCGTGATAGAACAAACAATCGAGTTTATCCGCAATATAGATCAAATGAAATTACACCGATAAGATTCAATCAAATGAACTTTCGAAAGCCGACAAGCGGCATTTTTTCATCGAAACGAAGGAAACGACTGTTTTGCGGTAAAAAAACGACGACATACGTCGCATCGAGAATAGCTATGGTAATCACCTTTTCATTGTGTTCTTTAGCCAACAACTCCATGGCCGACGTCGGGCTGCTCGTGTTTGATCCAATATCAACCTCGACTATAACAATGTCTTTGATGTCTCGTGGCTGCAGTAGACATTGTGTCGCTAATAGCTCCGCTCACCTTTGTCGTCGTTCTGCAAGATTAGCCGAAAGAATTATTTTCAATGACGTTCCATTTTTGGATTTCGACACGGACTTAAAAAAATGTGTCGTTTTGTATCGTTTCAGGCTACATTCACTAAAACTCGTTGGAATCGATACAAGCTTACGTTTGGTCGTTTAAAGGCCACTAATCGACCAATTGTAAGGATAGTCACACGAACAAAATGCATATTCTGTACAATCTCCGTTTTAAAATCCCATTGTAACGCCCGTAAAAAAGCGTCGTGTCTCGAGAGTTGTCGCTCGTAAATCAAGCGTATCGCTATCCCCGTTGCGGCGTTAATTGTTTTCGCACCCCTAATCGAGCCTCTCATCGTCCGATTGCGATTAAAAGAAAAGGAAAATCGAGATTTACCTCTCGACCTCTATTCGAAAGCGCGCGGGCGTGCGCGTGTCCGTGTGTGTATCCGATTAGAACAAAAAATCCCCGAAATGCACGTGAACAACTCGTTAATTGATAGCGAAAGAGGAGCGTACAAACGTTAACCGTTTGTCGTGTTATCGCTTTGGCTGACACGAATCGACGCTATCGTTACGTCATCGTGGAGATGATGTATCGTAATGACATTTTTCTGCGTGTCGGTGTACCTTTTTTAGCTACTGGTATATCGATAACGAAGCTCAAGTTATTGCTTACTTGTTCATTTTCAACGTTTCGATAACATTATCGAGGAAATACCTCTGAAACGCGAAATATCTTTCCAAACCTACTGTTATTCTCGAGTCAGATAAAGTTGTCTTTGAAAGACAGTTGTTAGCATACTCGAATCTCGTTGATTCTAATTGAACATACGCACTAGGCGAGCTCGAGGTTGACGGTCGCAAACTTTATCTGACTCGCGATCGAACGGAGATAAGATAAGCGCGTCGGCTTCTTAAGCTCAGGGTGGAAACCCCGTGGCTTGTCGTACGTACGTATACGTAAAATTCGTCGCTTTTCGGAGGCTTACGGGGCATCGAACGCTGTACGAAGTCGCGGGAGACGATGAAAGAAGAGTCATATCTCGCGAGGGGGGACTTCTCCAGTGGCTTATACGCGTTTATTTGACTTTCAAAGCGAGAATGGATATTTATGCAGCTCTCGATCTCGAGTCTGCGATTTTGTTTATTGTGTTAAATTCGAAAGATAATTATGCAAACTTGTGGTTGCAATAGGAAAGTACATTTGCATACGTCTCCAGCAGAACGGGGAAAAAAAGAGACGATCGTCACGACGCTCGTCACCACGCTCGAGTACAGGCGAATCGTTGAGAATTTTTCCGTACGAGACGATGACTTGTCAATACGGCGAGTCTCGTAATCGATAGATACTCGTAAACAAACGACACACGGAACAAGCGAGAGGAAGGCAAATTCCGATGGTTTGGCCATCTTTCCCCACCTATTTTCTTTGTCCATTTAAAATAACAATAACAATAATAACAATAAGTGCAAGTAGGAGTGGCAAACGAATAACGCAACGAGATATCGTCTTTTCGCCAACGTGACCACCAATCGACTATCAGCGTCGAAATGACGAATTGAATTATTCATACGTACGTATATACCGCAAAAGAGAAAATTCCGCTGTAGTGATATAACATTATCGTGCTATTCTCGCGTTTTAAATCCAGTCGGTTATAGTGGGGCAGTGACAGGAAAAAAATACGAAATAACGCAAAAGATCTCAGGGGAAGTACCACGAGCTGTCTCGTCGGCTATTGGTTGACGTCGATAGCTCGCTCGGTGTCTTTAAACGCGCGTTACTTGCCATGGACTCGACTCCGTTTGTCACAGCTATTCGGAGACGACCTACGTACCAACGATACGTACTCGAACAAACATTTTTGTTTTGTGCATCCAACGCGGAGTTTCGGTGTACGGTTCAAACGCTTTGGTCGAATGACGTGAATTTACGGTAAATACAAGAAAACTCAGGTGTGTGTGCGCGCGCGCGTGTGTGTGTTTTGAGCGTTTTATATCAGCGATTAAGTCACATAGCGCGTAATTATGGACAGATCGCTTGCGTAATCGCAAGGAATTTCCTTGAATTTCCTATTACCGCTACTGCTGCTGCTGCTGCTGCTCGCTCTCTTACAAGCCGTTGTTTGGATTCCTCGTTTCGCGTGACTTTGCGCAATCCTTATCATTCTCGATGATAATACATACGCGTTCGACTCTGTTCTTTGTCCAGTGTTTTGATTTTGATAAAGGAACCAGAGATTAGGTGGTAATTTTAACGCATGGCTGATCTGCGCGCAACGGGATTACAACCAATCTTCACTTTGTTTAATTAAATGTTACTTAATTATCGTTGACAGAACGCAAGGATGACTGAATCACCGGAAACGCCAACGACCGATGAATTCGACCGCTTGTCCGGCGATCATTTGAGAATCAAGAAGAACATCAATAAGGGTAGTCTGTGGATCAAAGGTGACGGTTGTCGAATCAAAATCACGACGAACGTCGGCAAACTTCGCGTGATCGGCGATGGTTGTCACATTCACATTACCTGCAATCTTGGTAGCGTGGAATACTCGGGCGACGGCGGTCACATCGTCATACTTGGATCCGAGTTGGAGGAAAGCGACAGAGTCGTGTACAAAGGTGAGGGTGGAGTCATCGAATTCACCGACAAGAAGAGATACGTGGACAAGAGCGAAACCAAAGAGAAAGCTAAGTGCGCTCGCGGCTCTAGCAAAGGTTTAAAATCTAGAAGCGGCATGAGGTTTAACGTCGTTGCATCGAACAGCATGCACGTCAACGTCTCGATGAGCATTCAGAATAAGTTTCCTTAACGGTCAAGTGCGAGGACAAATAGTGCGAACATAGTGGCAGAACAGCGCTTTGTCGAAATGTCGCGCAAACGCTCAAATAATCAAAGTATCGCGGGTGTGATCCATGACAAAACTCGCGTATCGCCCGCGAGTGGAAAAATACAGTGCGCTATTGACTCGACGGGGGATCTACCGTGTTCGTGTGCACTGTTTTTCCCCTTTCGAGACAAACATAGTGTGTACATGTATATGTATACATAGACGACTGATACGGGAACAAACGGACAGTCGATCACGCGATACAAAATATCAGTATTGAACTGTGCGTTGTATCGTACGAATCGATTATTTCAACTGAAACGCCGTATCGAGTAGAAGGTAAAACGGACAAATCACAATTCCCTACTCGAACTGCTTGTTTTTCCGAGCTAGACTGCCCATCGAGGAGCACGATTAGCGATCTCGAGCATAAGTTTACACGCGCGCTTGACTATGCTCGGATAATTCGCGTATAATTATACGCTGATTGTATCGAACAATCAAAGGGATATGCCGCAGAAACGAAGAAACAAAACAAAATAAATTGTAAAAATACACGTTATTTTTGTAGCTCTAGTCAGTAGGCGCATTTCAATAAATAAGGTTGAACAAAGATGCACATTCCTCGCATAAATCATACTTCAAACGAACAAACATACACTACGCATACCACATCCCCGTCGTCCAATCGTCGTGGAGAGTTTTGAGTCGCGTCCAAAAGCGATAAAATCTCGCGAAATCCTTTTGCTCTTCGCGTAGAGTACGGTATATAGAGGCCGTACGGAGAGGCGAGAGATCGCGTTTCCGGGGATGCACTACACGTGTACGCGTGTAGATGAAACGCGAGGGCGGCGTATATAAAAGACGACCTACTTCGATTTGCTGATTTATAAAGAGTCGAGCAGAGTTCCGCCTCGACAGAAATGCAAACGCAAGCAAGGGGCGCCAGCCGCTCGATCAACACGAAAAAGCACCGAGAAGATCTTGTCTCGTTGCTTTGACGTTGCGTCGTCGACCGAGTCGCCAACCGAGTAGTCGACGCATCAAACGAACCGCGATTTCGACATCGCTGCTAAATACCGTACCGATTTGTCAACTTGGTGTCGCGATCGGACTTTCTCCCCGATCCAAGCTAGTCAGTGCTCGATCAAACGCCGAAACTCCGATTCCTCCGCAGTTTTTGCCATTTGTGCAACAGCTTAATCAACGCCCAGTTGTAATTCCACCGAAGGCGGCCCTTCCCAATCGAACGACTCGATCGCGCGAGCCAACGCCCTACAGACGTACAGACGTAGACCCGTTCCAATTGGGAAAAATTCAAAGTTGACGCATAAAAACGAACGCGTCGTGCCGCAGGGGACGATTACAATCGCCGTGACGCTTGCCGTGGATTCACTCGAGCACGCGGGCGCGCTGGTCGCTGTGGCGGTTGTTTGCCGAATAAAATTATACCCTCGGATCATCTTATAGCTGCTATACACCGCGACTATTGGCAACGGTTTGCCGCGTTATTCGTTTCGATTTCAATTCGATAACTTTAACAAAGTGCGACAAGCAAAAATATCGATTCTTTCCAAGGCACAACTGCGAGAAACGCCAAACTAAACAATGAAAAAAAAAACAACGAGAGTTGCTACACGGGTTTCGGTCTGGATTTCAGTTATTCAATCTAGTCGACGGAGCAACGACGGAGTAACGCAACGCGCTAGTCCGCTTCGTTTTTTTTCTCTAATACGTACGCGTCGAACTGCTTTTCTCTCGCGCTCGATTTGACGGGAGAAAATAGGAACTCCGAGCAAGCTGATGTATCCATTCCACGCAGCGATGCGAAACGTTGTAGAAACAAAATGTATAGCCACGAGTAAACGTCGAGTGCTCGGTAAAGTACAATTGGAGTAGCGTGGATCCCGAGTTTGCCATTATAAATATCGATCTTTGGTGCTCGATAAATCCAGCGTATCGAACGTCGATCGACCGTGATTTCCAGGCTTTTTGTCGAAACGCGTCGAGCAAGAAGCTTGCCAGCCTCGCTGTCCGTCTCTCTAATAGACGTGCACCGACGGACAAAATACGGCACGTTTGAGAAACAAAATTCAAATCGTCCCAGGGATTACGTAAGGCAATTGATGGACGCGAGGTGTACACGGTACACGATATACCAGGTCAAGGTTGCGCACGTATTTACGATCGGACGCTAAGGTGCGAAGCTCTCGTTTGAATTTCGTCGTTGTTCACGTGTATTGTTGATTTGATCGAAAGGTCGAATAGAATAGTTTTTTTCGCTGTTTAATTCTTCCATCGACCGAGTCGTCGAGCGAATAAAAATAACCAGGACATAGCGTACGACGACGCCTCGTTACGTAAAAAATGTAACGATTGACAAAAACGCGAGTTTCCAAGGAAATAGCGAATCATTGTCGATTTTAGGACGTTGCAAGGACGGAGATTTGGCTGGACGAGAGAATAGAACCAGCCTGGAACGGAATGCGAAAATACGTTGAATTTAAAAATCGTAATTTAAGCGACAAAGATCGATAACGCGAAGCGAGTCTTCCAAAACTCGAGGGTACGATTATACGGACTGCGAAGTTGGAGAACGCAAAAGCAACTCTTGTTAGGAGCACGTAATTACTGCCAATTAAGTCGTTCACTCCAATAACACTCTGCTTATTTTTTTAAATCAATTTAATTGGCGTCAAGTTGAATTTTATACATGTGCACGCTTCGAGGTTCGTTAAACTTAGTTTCAATTACAAACGTCGAGACTACGTTTCATCGAACGGCAAGATTACTCTGCGAATGATTTCTATGCAAGATTTTGCAATCGTTCGTTTGGACGTTTGCGTCGACGATAGCCGGAAATCGTCGCGAGTACGAGTATCGAGTAAAACGCCCGATTCGTTCCGCCGTTCAAAGGTACTCTTGAACGCGCGAACGCTGTACAAAAAGCACACAACTCGTTAGGTCGTATCGGCGAATGCTCCGTTCAAACTCTAGTCTGCTTGCGTCTCCAAGCAGACTAGAGTTTGCCCTCGTTGCCAGGAGCGCGGCAGGTTTCCTCCCCGATTAAAATGGATACCAATGTCCAATAAAAAGCCAACAAAACTGTGTTCGAACAAACGTTTGCCATACTACCGCTTGATCTCCGGAACAGCCGACCGAACGATGACTCCCGACGCGTCTCCCGCGTAATAATTTTGTCGGTGTCTACAGCTAGAGAGAGAGAGAGAGAGGGAGAACGAGCCCCAGGCGGATAAACGTCGCGATGGTGTGTAAGATTTTTGCTTCCCTCCCCCCTGTAGCCAACTGCGGCGGCACACGTGTCGGCGAACTAGAGCGAGTTAACTCGTATAGGCGCAAAACTTTCCTCCTCCTCGTCTTTGCGTAAAAGCAAAAAAAGTGCGTGCAACGACGAAGGACGGATATTCAAACATATGGCGTTATTGTCGAGAAAAAGAGGGCTCGATTCCGACGAAAAGTCCATTTACGTAACACGGATGCTCGAACGACTCCATCCTCGTGAAACGCGTTATTTTTTGTCCTCTCTGACCAAGTGGCTCTTGCTGCACGCGAAGCGTTACTTATTTTAAGACGCACGGTTTCCTCGTTAAACGTGGTCGTTTACAACCTCTAAATAACGTTGGGAGGCTGATTTGCCGCGACTCACGGGAGAAATTACGAGGAGTCGCGTTCGATAAGCGCCTGAGAATAACGAGCACTTTGTTTGAAGCAGACGCGACGACTCGCCTGAATTCGATCAACAATTGTAACCGTTCAAAGAACCAATTATTCGTAACAAACGTATCTTTCAACGTATAAAAGAGAAGAGCATCAAACGATACAACGACGAGACGTTAGCAAACTGCCAAAAATAAGGAAATAAATCAAACTCCCAAACAAGAGTAACGTGCATCGGACGGCTGCCAAGACAACCAACGTGCGTCGACGACAACAACTCTCCTCTCCTAAAGACAATACGTACTTAGCAAAGGATCGCAAGCCCTCGAATTGCAAACGAGCTCGCTCGCTTTCTCTCTCTCTCTCTCGCTCACTCTTTGTCGCTCATTCTTATTCTCGTACGCGTGAACATGGCGCACTGCAAAGTGTAATAATAAACCAGCCGAGAATAGGTGGCTGAGCGATGCCGATAATCTAATCGAGAGAGAGAGAGAGTCTGTGCGCGTATTGCAGGCCAAGAGACAGTATGTCGTTGCAACATGGCAACGGCTCTTCCCGAAATATACCTCGAAGAGAGGAAAAACAAAAGTTTAATATTCAAGTGCGTTGACTCGAAATTGTAAAGCGCCGACGTGTTCGTTGAAAAATTGCAGTTGGTATTTGATCGACGTTCAACCGGGCGAATTGGAGCCGGTATATACGCGACCGAAGGCGACTCGGTATCGAACAAAATGATTTCTCCGCGTCTTACGCGTACATACGGTGTATAACGAACGCGAAATATAGTGGGGGAGTTTCGGAGATACGAGGATACATACGCACACGGACGTCTTTCGCAACGATCGAAACCACGTGGTATAAATAAACGTATCCGATTCAAAGTGTGCGCGAGCGTGCGTTAGAGGGAGAAAGAGAGATCGACCGATGGTCGGTGATGGGATTAAAACTGACAACGCTAGGGCAACGTGCGGGTACGAGCGGACTTTTTTCAAGTGGTTCAAACACGCGTGACGCGGACGAGGATGCTCGTTTAATTGTTTAATAGAGAGCTGTTGGAAAGACTAGTTATTCTCTCCCTCTTTACGATCTCTTTTTTACCGTTAAAGGGGTTAAGCGTATTCGCTCGTACGCCAGATTGTCAACGCTCGATGAAAACTAGAGTCGTTTTTAAGCAGATAAACTATCTGGTAAATCCAGCGACTCGATATATTCGCTAATTCAACGACAAAGGATACGTATACACGCGCGCGCGCGCTTGCCATTTTTTACGAAACAAGTCGCAGCACATCTGGCGAGTACGTAAGAGATTTTACGGATCAACCGTAAGATTTGACGCGAAAGCTTCGCGTGCTTTTCCTCGTACGAACCTCGCCGACTCAAAGAGAAGTGGAAGATGGAGGGGAAGATGCATTCCCGAGATAGCAATCTCGCACGACGGTAGTATATATACTTTGCCGAAAAGCTCACGGCACGCAAAAGAGAGGACGCGAAGTAGTCATCGTATTGCCAACGCGACGACGAATCTCGGCCACGGCATTTTACCGAGGCCATTTACACCGTAGCACTGCCCCCTCCCCTCTAACTCTTCCTATTTTTTTCAAGGGAACAGCACCTCGTATAAAGCGTCTTCGATTTGTATCGTCGTTCCCAACGATTAAACTGCGGACGTGCAGGAGGATGTAGCGATTGTTAAGGATGGACGGATTAACGAGACTCGAGATACGTGGCACAACGTTTTCCGTATAAACTTAACGACGATATCAATTTGCGATCCCATTGGCTAAATTACACACTGCGTGTTTCTATAAAACTCAATCGCGGACTAGGCGAAGACAAAAAAATGTATCGGTTCGATAACGATCGAAACAAGCGTGTTCCATGACATAATCGTCGTGCAATATCCATGAAACGCGCAGGCAATAGCCCCCGTAAAACGAGCGAACCAGTTGCAAGATATAACTACGTACAAATAAAGAAAAAGACTAACAATGCAAAAAACAAAACTAAAGCAAATAAGGTCGTACTCGCAGTTTCCATTATCCGTAAATTCCTAGTTTTTTTTTGCCGTTGCTTTTATTCCGAAAGAAAAAAAAACAGTAACTAGACATAGAGCGTCAAGGATGATCGCGAGTGCAGAGTAGTCGAGAGCGAGGAGCGGCGCGTAGTCGGTTGTAACGCTCTATTAAAAAGCGAAACAAGTAACGCGAGACGATATAGAGAGTACATGGGCCATAAGGCACCTGTTCTGCTCTCGACTGTATACCTGCTGCTACCGCTGCTCACTGCAATCTAATGGTTCTCCTTTTCTATTCCCATGGTGAGTCGAGTATTATGACAATTATACTTTGATCGCCTGTTGGTCGTACACGGTGATCGAAATCATTGTATTTCTTTCAAAAGTCATCGATAGAAAGCTTTTGATGGCAAATTGTTAGTCAATAACTCGTAAAACACGGTTACTTCAATCCTCTTGTAACAGAGAGAGAGAGAGAGAGAGAGAGAGAGAGAGAGAGAGAGAGAGAGAAAACTTGAACAGGTGAAACATAGTTATTCCGACTCTGATTAGTTCGAGCAAAAAGAAAAGGTGCCATGATTGAAAATGTGGTGGTAGATTTGTTATTTTATTAGCGTTTTAATTTAGAATCCCTTTTCTTCCTAACTACAACGTTTAATTACGTTATATTTTGACTGTTGTCAGAATTATTGTTCTCGTCATCAGTGGTAGTAGATGAGCCGACGAGGAGAAAAAACAATAGCCGCTGATTCGATTAGACATTGCGTCGTAACGTTCGCTACTGGAGCAGTGCAATAGGTTACGTTAACAATCCCATTACTCGATAACATAGATATTGCGTACTCGCTGTCGTTGAACGATGCAAAGCATTCTTTTCGATTTACATATTTACGTTTCTTTCAACGATACATCCTCTTCCAACCGTCTCGAGCATCGTTATTACGTTTTTTCTTTAATCGGATATTTTCTCTAAAATTTCTATCCTAAATTGATACTCGTTAATATACAGCAAGGCGATTTCTCTCGATCGATACAATGTGTAATATCAGCTAAGTAGAATATAACCGCGCTCGCCTTCGTTTCGCTCGCTCTCTCTCTCTCTCTCTCTCTCTCTCTCTCTCTCTCTCTCTCTAATCACAAATAGTAACATCGCTAATAAAGCGAGCTCACTTTCGGCGGTTGGACTAAAAAAAATTCGCACGTAACTTTTGTTCGGGCGTTGTTGTTATTTGCGACCACGCGAGCGTACAGCAGGAAACGACCATTATACATTGGCAACGCGCGCGACGAAGGATGTGTCTCGCGTCGTGCAGCGTGTCAATCGTGCATGCCCCATGCAGTCGAGAGGAAAAGTTGCCTGTATAAGAGAAAAGGTTTAACGAACTTTGAATTGTTGGCTGCACACGAGCGATGGAAAGTTTACTTGGATATTGTGCGCTGCTATTTTAAACTTTAACGTGTACGGATATACGCTTTTTCAACTTGGATTCTTCGGTAGATCGAGTGATTCCTCTGTTTGCTCCTCGTCCATTGCAAATCGAAAGCTAAAAATCGACGTTTCACAGATTTCATTCAATTTGTTATACGTATATATGCAATAATGCAATTGTGCAACCGCGAAGCTCATCGAATGGCTTTTGTACAAACAAAAAAAAGAAAATTTCGACTCACGATCAAAGGAATAACACCAACGAGCGTCCATAATCGAAAGATGCGACGATGCTCTTGAAGTTAGCGCAAATACGCGTAAGAGCGTACGACGTTTTACTCGCTTCCAACGAAATTTCGTCGAGAAAACTTGGTATTATTGGCTGTAATCGTCGCGCGAAAGATGGAAAGCGGCCCACTTTCTTTCTCGCTCACGACGATTGTGTCGCGTGCAGAAATTTTCTGGCGACAACGAGCAAAATGAAATAAAGAGAGACGATCGATAGAAGGATACGGATGTACGCGAAAAATTGCAGTCGCATCGATGTTCAATTGCGATTATCCGGAGAAATTAACGCGACGAATGAAATGCAAGAAGAAAATATATAAAAAGCCAGTTTGTATCTTTCGAGTGGGAAAGTGTCCGGTGACGTAATAAGCAGGACGAGCAAAGATGCACCAAACTCGTTGAAATATCTTCGCGACGACAACGACGACTTACAAATATCAAAGCTTCAAGAGTGTTTTGCCCGTGGGTAATCCGCTGTACTTACGTAATAAAAATCGCATTACGTCGCCCGTATCGTAACACTCGCACGTGCATACGCGAAAGAACTTGGCTTGAACCGCGCGAGAGTCGGACGGAAAAAACGCTCGTAAGGAGAAAAGATAAAAACGGATACCCGCGCGATCCTTGCTCTGTGTTTGTCACTGAATTTTAACGCGTTCGCCAAGAAGCTGGTTGAAACGTCAACAGTTTTAAGTTGTTGGTTTGACAAAATGACCAACGAACGTTTAACCCGTCACCTGCAAGACACTCGACCAACGTTTCGCTCGAAATCTTCGAAAGAAACGTCGATCGAGCTATGTATTCCAGGAACAATCCGAACTTGGCATCTATCGCAACGTTTAGCACTTCGGGGTAATCTCGCTCTCGAACGAACGAACCGAGCGCGTCAAGGCCAATCACGGAGAAATAATTCATTGGTTCTCAACGCGAAAGAAACGCGTATATACAACGTCTCTATACGCTTCGGCAACACACAGCGGTGCATACAGATTCTCGCGTGCGCAACGTTTATACGTAGATATATATGCACACGATATATCCGACGTATAACACAGTTAAGCACTATTATACGTGCGTGCGGTACGAGGGCCTACTGCCGACGTCCGAGCTACTGCTATACAGCGACTTCCTCCGTTGAGGGGCAAGATAAATAATTATTCGAGAGCAGCTGCAAGCACGCGCGCGTACAGAGTCCTTTTGATTTGCGCGAACGTAAAGTACGAGGTTTTACCAACTGGAAAGGGGAGGGAGCGGCTAGTTGTTCTTTGTCGCATACTACGTGTACTTTGAAAAGACTCGGTGTTTTGTCGTATCGTACACGTACATACGTACAAGTACGTATGAAACTTTATAGGAATAAAGTTCGATGCTGCAGACTCGCACCAAAGCTTCGCGAGTAAAAACTTTTCGGAACAAACTCAAAACGACGCGAGATAGATGGTTAATATCGGGCTAGCGTAAAACCTCCTGGCACCGATCGCTTAATCTTATCCTCTTGTTCGCTAGAAATTCGGACGCGCAAGAGGACGGACGTAGCCAAATGTCCCCCTACGAAATATATGGAATTTTATCAAAACTGTATCTGGTTGTTGCGCTATGTGGTTCAAAACAAAACAAAACTAATGCAAAAGGCACGCGACAATATTACCTATACGTGTGCGTACGCGTATCATTCGTTGGCTTAGTTTTCAACGTTCAAAAGTGTTTATTATTCCGGCAATCCGTTCTTTTCATGGGACGCGACACGAGCACATCTAAACTCGCGCGTTTTCGATTCCTAAAATCGACGTTAAATTCTATTTCCATTCCTCATAGACGACGCCGACGACCGCATAACAGACGCGCTGTGCTTGAGGTGTGTGTGTGTGTGGAGGGGGGGGGGCGGCTTCGTCTCATTCACGCATTAAAGGTTTGCATTACAAACGAAACACACACGGCTTCTTAACCCTTTTATAATATACTTACAAATGTAAATGTCGCACGACGAACAAACGGCTTACGCCTTACCTTTTCTCACTTTTCGAAGGATAATTTTTCTTTTCACGGCCTAATGCCGTTGGCTACAGTTTTATTTATTTTTCCTGCTCGATGCGTTCTATGTAAATTTCTACAATGTTGAATTGTCAATGAAATTGGATCTCCGTTGTAGCGAAGTAAGGTTTTTTTTTTTAATATTTTGGAGTACGAGTCGTTAACGCTGCAGCTGTTATACAACGTTACATCGACTTTTTTCATACGCACGAACCAATAACGTGCATCCAACAAGCACTCTGCGATGCGACGAACAATCTATGCAGCTGTAGAGAACGTCGTGCGTGCTGCACTGGAAAAACTTTCGATAGTCCACAGTAGGAGTCGTCGAAAGCCCGTAAACCTCGTTCACGTCCCACCGTCCCACCGTCCCCATCACCTCTCCCCCTCCCCGTCACAGTTGTTTCTTCAACGCGACACAATAGATTTCCGTTCAAAATTCATCCGACCTGCCAATACAATTTAACGCCAACGCTGGGCATTCGCTCGCGTCGTACGGTGGTTCGATTAATTGTTAATCGAACCAACGTACGACCGTGCACATCGACTACCCTCGAAAATTCCCTCGAGCAAGATCAGTGTGCATGTACGTATATATACATAGACACACGTAAGCAAGTCAATTTTCGATGGAAAATTAAACGATTCCGCCAATTTCGTGGGGGGGGGGGGAGAGGAGGTAGAATGTATACCTACAATAGCCTGCCGTCGTAGTCGTCGACAAATCGATAAGTTCCGAGAGCAATCAGCTGAGACGCGACCTTCGCAGTGTATGCACCGTCAACCTATCCTCAATTTCGCTTTTATTGTTTATTGTCTTCTCAAAGTTTTTCAAGAAGCGAATTCTTACTTTTATTTCCTTCGTGTTTCGCTTCTCTATCTTTTGCGAGAGTTTTAATGAGCCATATTTTCAATGTCACGATTACAGGTTGAGTCTCCTTTTCTCTCTCGCTCTCCGTTGCCGAGAATCGCGCGAGATAATATGCTTTTGTAGTGTCGGGTTTATAAGGTATAATTTGAGCGATGAAACGTTTAGGCGTAATTTTTAATGTCGAATTTATTTCGTGTTTGTAAATATTGGATGATTTCGTTTCTGAAAATAGACTCGAGTCTTTACAAGATTTTCAACCTTCTAAAACCGTACAGAATTATATAATTTTTAACGTTACTAAAAACGCCCTAATATTCGAATAACGCGAACGTGGCTAATTAGAATGATACGGATATAACGTACGTTCACCGAGCAATTAGCCCAACTTGCAAGTTTATCGAATGCCTGTAAATTTTCTGCAACAAACATTCGATAGTCATCTCACCACCGCTGTCGCAACTAGAGCATTAACGTATACGATGCAAAGCAAGCGATATATGTATGTGCAACGCCTCCCACAGAGAGCTTCAAAAACGAAAAATAACAAAAATTAATAAAAAAAACGAAGAATGATTCTCGTTACGAACGCCATGTAAGCATCGCCAACGCACCCATGGCGTTTATACATCCACTGGTTTATTACATGCGTTTGGCCTGCACGAGTAAAAAAAATTCATACGGCAAGCTCACCTTGTATATGTATATAACCCTCATGCGACAACGCCTCCTGCTGCAATAGGCATGGCGACGACGTCCGATGTAAGGTTAGACTGTTAGGAACGTTTAACTCGTCTATATTTCACGTCTTGCTCTCTCACTCTCGTGAATATGCTCCTCGAGGAAATACACAAGTGAAAAACCGGAGCGCGAATCGAGAGTAATACGCTCTTCCCTCGGCGTACGTGCACAAACTGAAGCAGTCCGATAGTGGCGCGCGCGCGCGCGCACCAAGGATCTCTCGCGGCGCCGTTGGAAAAAGAGGGAAGATTTTTGCGGCCACTGGCCGACTCGATGCGCACCGCTGCCGAATACTCTAGCTATGGATATACTCGGTAAGCATCGGCTTGATTCGACTGCGCGGGAAAGGCTCACGATGTTTGCTTTTTTTCCTTGTTACTGCTGCTGCTGCACTTACTTTCTGTTCCTATTTTGGATCAAAATAGATGGAAGTTCAAAGGCCTACCACACGGCTTTTTCTTGGTGTTTTCGAATGGTAATTAGAGTAAGCGAATAGTTATTTGTGAGTGATTGGATGTGCACCTACAGTTTGATTTAGGAGTCCAGTCATGTAAACGTATCATCTATTTTTATTTTAATCCTATTTTAAAATAGAAACTATAATAAAAAAACATCTTTACATATATTGCTTATGTGTACAGAACAGTCTTAACAAAACAGTTTGGAACCTTAATACAGAAATTAACATTACATAAGGTCTTTCATAGCGGATGACATTGTCATTAATTTTTTTTTACAATCGTTCCTTTCTTTTTCACCCTTTAATTCTTGCCACATTGATTCTAATTTACTTTTTTGATATCTCTGAAAGACCAAACGATTAAATTAAAACTTAAAAATTTATAAATAATTCGTCAAATTAATCGAATAGAGTACCTTAATAAACAAAAAACAATGCTTCATTGTTGCTCCAACGTACAGAATTTTTACTGTAACTAGTTTTCCTCCAAGATCGTTAATTTTTGGTATGGCGTTCAGTAAAAACATGTGTGGTCCATGGCGAATTTTGATGAGACCAATTTTCGTATAAGCGTTGCAATATTTAGCTAAAACGACAAACTCAATTAAAACAATTCATGGTTAAAAAAAACAAAACAAATTGAGCCGATGTTACCTGAAAATCCAGCTTGACTTGCTGCTTCCCCAAGATCGCCATACATTTCTTTAACCTTCTTTTTAATAGCTTCATGCAAAGCTGTGGTCTTCAAATTCAAAGCTTTGTCATCGGAATTGTCACGCGTTGACACCTGAATGGTGATATACCTACATCAATGAATAATATTAGAGATATTAGCGAAATTATACATCGCAAATACATCTTTACACTTAAATACATGAAAGTACGTTTAATCACTCAGTGCCTACGAGAATCGTCGGGGTATTCGGACAATTTAACATGGTACTTTCATGGCGAGTACAAGTGCTCAATTGAAATAATTGATGTAAACAAAACTAGTACCTGTTCTTATAGCGAACCATTTTGAGGTTAGGAAACGACTTTCAACGACGGTAATCAAACGACAGCAGTCACGACTAGATGTGCGTAAACAACAATTTGATCAATATTCTAACCCACTATCAACTGAAATCTGGCGGATCTGCCCAAGCGATGATACTGTTTTGCATGGAGGGACCTTATTTGGAATGTTGCGTCGCGTCGTGTTTCGCATACTTCTGTGTCGGAATGTAAACAACAAGTGAGCGCGCCACGTGTTCTGTGGCGTTTGCGGCATACCGTATAAATCGCCGAATACTGTTTCGCAAATTCCATTTTGGAATATTCATTAATAGCTCGGGCCACACATCAGGCGATCTATAACCAATTGGCATCGCACATGCAACTGATAACGAGGTAGGCAAATTACCGTGACTATTGAAAAATGTATCGCAAGCTTCACTTGTTTTTCCCATCTTATCTGGCAAATCATTTAAAAATTCTGGCGCTATAGTGCACGTGTATTCGAATGTGCTTAGGTACTACAGTCAATGAATATCTAAGTAATTCAAGTGTCGTATTTTCAAATCACTTATTAGAATGTTTCTCGTATAAAAAGCACGCTAAACTATTTGATTGTTTCTTCGAGGTTGATATTACTCTTGCATGGAATTGAATAGAACTTGTTTGATTGCATAATACTAACACCATATAATTTTAGAATGATCAGTTGAAATTGCTCTTCAAATGATTGAGGAACTTGGGATCTAATCATATAGCTATAGGTCAAGTTCGTAATATGTTCAAGCACGAGATAACTGTTGTATAGCTTACATTGATTGTGTTATAAAAGTTGAATGCTGATAATAATTTTTTTTACTTTCAGTGTTGAAAGCACTATACTCTCAGTGTGATTATTGCTCTGGAAGCAGACGTACTATCGAAAGGAATTTGTAAGACATTTACAAAATACACTTGACACAATGAAATATTTTGTGGGTGTTGATGTTGGAACTGGCAGCTGTAGAGCAGCTCTAGTTACGACAGAAGGAAAAATTGTGCAAACTGCAGTTTGTCGTATTAAAACTTTCTATCCGCAAGGCAAATTTTACGAACAATCCTCCGATAACATTTGGGATTCTATATGTACAGTTGTAAAGGTAAAAGATGACAATACACTAGTTTAAAAGAAAATTTTGATTTAAAAAAAATAAACGTTACGATATATACATTGATTCCAGCAAGTAGTTGCCAATACTCCTACCGAGTGTATCAAAGGAATTGGTTTTGATGCTACATGTTCTTTAGTTGCTTTAGATCTGAATGGACAACCTATTACGGTTAGCCCTACAGGTACATAATTATGAATATATTTCATCTTCACCTACCGTTTGGTCAATATTGTTTTACCGTTCAGGCGTGAATGATCAAAATGTTATTCTGTGGATGGATCATCGAGCTAATGAACAAGCTGAATTTATCAATTCATTGGGGCATAAAATCCTTCAATATGTAGGAGGAAAAGTATCATTAGAAATGCAGGTGCCAAAACTTCTATGGCTCAAACAAAATTTACCTCATACTTGGCAAAATGCTGGCTTATTCCTTGATTTGCCTGATTTTCTGACGTGGAAAGCTACAAGTTATGATTCCAGGCAAGTGAACTGCTTATACTTGAAATATAAATAGAAGTAGAGATACGTAATATATTGAAAGTATAATTGTTTTTATTCTAGATCATTGTGTTCACTAGTTTGTAAATGGAATTATCATTCTGGGCCAGATGAAAGTAGTCGTTGGTGTGATGATTTCTTTGATGAAATTGGATTATCCGATCTCAGAAATGATAATTGGAGAAAGATAGGTGAGTAAATACTTTAGACATTTGCACAAGTACACAAAGAATAATTGATTATTTAAAACAATAAATACAAATACATATTTACAGGGCAATATGTTAAACCACCTGGTTACCCAGTGGGTTGTGGTTTGACCGCGAAAGCTGCCCAGGAATTAAATCTACTGGAAGGTACAGCAGTAGGTACATCTATTATCGATGCCCATGCTGGTGGACTTGGCATGCTTGGTTGTTCTGCACCAGACATTTCTCCAGATTTTTCAAGTAGATTAGGTAAAATGGCACCTAGTATTTTGCATGAACTTTCGACAATCCTTATTTTCAATTAAATTTATCTGTATAAGGCTTGATTTGTGGCACTTCTACATGCCATATGGCTGTCAGTGAGAGAGAAATATTTGTTGATGGTATTTGGGGACCTTATTATGGTGCAATGGTACCTGATCTTTGGCTCAACGAAGGAGGACAGAGTAGTACTGGAAAATTAATCGATCACATTATAAATACTCATCCTGCCGCAAAAGAAATAAAACGCAAATTACCAAAAAATGTGTACGCATTTTGAAAGATAAACAGTTTAACTGTGTGATGATATAAAGTAAAAAACCATATTTTCAAATGCAATAGGCACATACAGCAGCATCTGACTCATATTCTGAAAGCGATGGCCAGCAGGAGAAATCTAGGCAACATAGCTTATTTAACAAAGGAACTCCACGTTTGGCCAGACTTTCACGGAAACCGGTCTCCATTGGCTGATCCCACACTCCGTGGAATGGTAATACCAATAACTTACCAGATGAAAAACTCTTATCTTTCGAAAGCATATTCACTGATCTTTGATTCTTGTAAAAAAATACACTAGATAAGCGGCCTTACTTTATCGACAAGCGATGAAGACTTGGCGACCTTGTACTTGTCAACAATGCAATCACTAACGGTAACAATAATGATTTTTTCAACGAAGCATATAACAAAAAGAAATGTCGATTTAATCGACTCGTTCAATTTTTAGTACGGCACTAAGAATATTTTAGAAGCGTTAACAAATGCAGGCCACAATATAGAAAGCTTGCTCGTGTGTGGCGGCCTAAGTCAGAATCCATTATTTATTCAAACTCAGGCGGACGTTTTAGGTTTACCTGTACTTGTCCCTACAGAACGGGAATCTGTACTCGTAGGTTCTGCCATTCTTGGTGCTTGTGCCGCGGACGTTTTCCAGTCGATGGAAGATGCTATAAAAGCTATGGGAGGCTCTGCTACCGTTATCAATCCTACACCCGAAACTTACTCGTGAGTATTTGTTTGTTTGTGCAATGGCATTTGAATTTCTCGATGGAACACGTATATTAAGAGTAATTCATTTTATTGCAGTTACCACTGCAACAAGTATCGTGTATTTAAAAAAATGATTCAAGACCAACAAACTTATAGAGAGTACATGTCCCAATGATCGTTGTTCGATGGGCATTGATTGATTTGTTCCGTGCTTTTATGAACATTGTTCAAAGAGCACAAAGTGAATCTCAAGAATATTGATGGAAAACGATTTATTTATTTTAGTAAGCAAATATAAAATATATATATATATATATATAAATATATATAAAAGAGTATGCTCACAATTAAAAACACGCAGTTTAACTCTTCTTGTACATAGTGTATTATTGCTTAATTGCTTATATCATTTAAGGCACAAGATTACCATGCAGCAATCTTACAATCTCATATTAGGAAAAATTTGAATTGACACATCATTTTTTTTCGATCGTGTGATTTAACGAATGTGCGAACTTTCTAATGCTCACTAAACATTGCAGAGTGTAAGAAAAGCTTAACAACAATCAGTTATCGACGCTATTTTTGTGTGCTTGTAAAGAGTAACATATTTGAAGCTTTTTTGATAATTACATTAAATACTTATAGTTTTGCAACTTTGGTCATCAACTTATGAGTTTATTAGATCAATTTACGTTAATGTTTGACGGCAACATTTCGTTAAATATAATTTATAATTGCACTTCTTTGTTATGTGCCTTTTTTATGTCTTACGCTATATTCCGATTATGAAATACGAATCATAAACTGTTATAATCACTAATTTTCAAAAATACATTCAAGTTGTGATATGAAAAAAAAATTACATATTTTTACTCAATAAAGCGTTTCGAGAAATTAAAATTATACGTTTTTCAATGCCAACGTAGATAAGATAACAATTAACGAAGTATCTATTGTGAAAAAATGATAAGCTTTGTTAAAAATAAAAAAATAGAAGTTTTTTAAATGTAAGCCTCTTTGTCTTGACACACCTCGTGGTCAATGCCAAGGCAAAGTTATTGTTTTCTTAGAAATTGTCAAACATTTTGCAACAGTAATAGTATTTTATATGCAATGTACAGTTAAACTTATACATTGTCAGGCACTTGTGTGATACTTCATTGTGCATTCTATAGAAAATAGTTTTGGAAGACTCTCTTTTACTCTTTCTCGTTAAATCTATCAAAAAATAATTAGATATATCGTATAGTCTTCAATAAATTATACCTATAACAGGATTCAATTTAATGGAAAACATTCAGCAATGTGCTGAATAATGCATTCGAAAGCATTTTCCGGTGATTGCGCAAACCTTTGTCTCCACAGATGTACGGACAGTGCCAAAATTCCCAGTGAACGACTCATTTCTTGTACTTCTTCGCAAACACCAAGTCCAGATTGCCATATAGTTTCTATACAACACGCACATCATTAACAATCTACACGACATCCAGCATGTTATATGTAATAAATTTAACATTTTCTACTAACCCAAGTTTCCCAGGAGTTCATTTTTACCAGGAGTATCGTATCTTTGCAATTCTTCTATAGTTATAACTCTGTACTGTGTTAATTCTTGGAGCGACTCATAATTACAACTTCTAGCTCGCGAATTCGCTACAAGATAACTACCAGGTTTGGCATGTTTGCGAATGACATTTAACGCTTCTTCAACCATACCGCAGTGTCCTACTGGTTTTGGATGTTTTGCATTTCTAGATAGAGGCTGTAACAAATATAACATTAATAATAATGATTGTTATTAATACGCTAATCAAATTAATATTAACGTTAGCATTGATCAAAGGATCAAGTGCAATTAAGAATTAAAATGAGTATTTGATTGAATACCTCTGGATTAGCTTGAATAATATGCATCCATATTCTAGGTGGCTTTTTCAGCGTCTTCATATCTACCTCAGCAATACACAGTATTGTATGGCAATTGTTGTTACGTTTTTTTTGTACTGGAGCGTTCAAAGTTTCAGTCATATATCCACCCGGAAATTCGTCCACTATTAAAATTTGATCTTGACCCCCCAGTACCCATTCGTCCCAATGTTTAGAGACGTATGTTTCTGCAACTTTTGCTAATCTATCGTACGCCTTCTTAACTACATGATGCTTAACATCTGAAACGAGCACAATGCTTTTGAGTACAAGAAATGTGAAAATGCATAACTAAACAACATTGACACCTAGTAGTACTTACCCAAATAAGTTTCTACGACCTCACATGGAGTAGACTGACACCAAGCCACTATGATTTGCAAACACATTTTGAGATCACATTTGATTTGCATAAAAAATGAACTATCCCTGACTGACTGTCTTTTTTTACATTCCGAGCAGATCCAGCAATACTTGTCGACAGTTCTTGCCGGAGCCCACATCAGGCTTTTATTATTGCAGTTTTCAGTAGGACAATTCATACTTGATCTTATTAAGTACACTGATTTCAACCAGACGCACAATTCTCCTTCGTGACCTACTTGAAGCATTTGTTTGATTATTGTATCGAATGTACCACCATTGTCCGTAAAGCGATCCAACACATCCTTGGTACTGTTGCAAAATTAAAATTTAAAATTATTTAATGATCAACGTTTTATACGTGGTTGTTTACAACGTTGGAGAAGTTAGTAGTACGCACTATAACCAAGCGAGCGAACGTAGCTGTTGCAACGATAATCAGCAAAAAACAAAGCTAATGAACAACTTTCCAAACGCTGCTAATACAGCAGAAAAACGCAACACGCTACGAAAGTGAAAGAAAGACTGGCACGCAGGCCATGCACACTAGAAGTGACGCTCAAAGGGATGCTATCGATCGAAGCAACAGTTCCCCCGAAACGCAAGCACTGTATAGCACGCTATATAGTGCTATTTTCTCACGCTCCCTCGTGGCTACGTAACGAAACCTATAGGTTAAACATCATACCTTGGCCCTTTATCATTGTTTTTAAGCTCTTCTGGTTCGGCTTTTTGTTCTTCGCTATTCGTGGCTAAATCCATGGTCATTGCGTCGTCGTCGTTAACTTAACGATGCCTCATAGCATGACATTGCTCACGTAAAAGTGATCGGGAAGTATCCAGATACGAAGGCAAAACAAAACAATCGGATAAATCAATAAAAACAAGAAATAAAGAGAGATGGAAAGGCCGACGTAGCGACGGCTCGTCATCTTTATGTGTGTACTGTATATAGCTATACGTGAATTACCCCCCACGCACGTATACTCGTGTACACAAATATCCCAGATATACACCACGCCTCCTTGGTGTGCGCACTGCGGTTGCGCAGTCGTGCTCGCGCTCAACTCCATCGACTTTGGCTCTCGGCATTTTTCGTTCCCCCATTCAAATGTCCTTTGTTCGTTTCGTTTATCGGGCAGGTTATGCTCTCGACTGTATTTATTTCGATTGCATTTTAACGTCGACAACGGTGAGACGGTGCAATGGCAAGTAAAAAAAGACGAAATTCGAGTATATTTAAAATGTTTTTTATTACGAACATATTTTACAAAGCAAAATCGTGTCGTAAATGGAAATGTGGAAATAGACCGCGACTCTCGGAACCAAGGGATTCGAAGCAGAATCCGTGACTCGCGATGGAACGAAAGGAATCGAAGGATACGGAAATAGAACGGAGGAGGGACATTGAAAAAAAGATAAGGAGTAGGTATAGAGGAGTGACACGATAATAAGGACATCGGCACATTAATATAAAAAGTACTCTTTGAGACACAATATGAGGATTAGGCCAACCATTCACGCCGAACGCCACATTCGCACGCCAAATTTCACACAGCACTTTTGTCTTGTTTGTTTGTTTATCTCGCGCGTAATCAAGATAATACTCTATTACAAAAATCAATGTTCTTCCCATATCGTCGAATTACCTTTAAAATTAATATTGAAAACTACCTTTCAACGTTGTTTCTATTTTAACTTAACGCTTACGTCAAACATAAAAAAACGTAGATAACCAACTGACTAATAAGCATTGACAACGCCGTACCATTAATCACTAGCTAACGCAACATTTTGAATTTTACAACTACCAACTATAGACGTTCAAATGAAAGTGTACACAGGCAAAGAAACGAAACTTTCGAAATCCTTTCATTTTTCGACTATCGGCAAACTCGATCCAGCAAGCTAATTATTTGTTGTTTGTTTGTTTGTTTGTTGTTTTCAAAGGTACTCTCGTATCACACAATCTACACGTGCCAGATAGCAAAAATTGAAAGCCTTTTCAATAGGTATCTTTTAGTAGACGTGAGCGTTAACGTGAACGAATTAATGTATTTGTTATTTTTGCCATATTTTACAAAGTGAGAGAAAAAAATCTATTTCGTCGGAGTAAGCAGTGTGTGCCAGTTCAAAACAGGACAATGATATCCAGCTGCTGTTATTTACGATAACTATTGATTCGGTTGCCGAAACCTAATGCGCTATATGTATTTACAAACGAGATCGACGTTTTCGTGTTAATTTTTCGTTAATTTATATTTATACTATTAATCAGTTCAAATCCACCGTGATAATGTCTTCCCATAACGATCACCAACAACGCATCGACGTGGTTTTTAGCTTTGCTCAAGACTGAATTTATTTTGATTAGTACTCGAATTAAAAGCTCTACAAAGTAATATTCGTATAACGATCTCGGTAGACAGCAGGACGGTGGAAACGAGTCAGATTTCAACGAGAATCATAAGATCGCGTCGCATGCGCGTGTGAATATATTTGTTTTCCCTGATGAACGATGCAAGAACTCGAATGTGACATCGCGAGAAAATTCTGTTTGTTTAAACGTTTTGCACGTATAGTCTGCGTCGCGATAACGCTCGTGATTATGACATCTCTATATGTAATATATATTTAGTAAAGTAGTGGCAACTGGCAGACAAACAGATAGTTTGGCAGGCTCGGTGAACGTAAAACAGTTCGGTGCATTCACACACTTTTCAACGTGAATTTCAAACCCAACGTGTTATTTTATTCCCTATCGGTTAACATCTCATTGATTTTTCCTTCCGTCGATCTCAACTCCTTATACATTATTAATAATTCTTATTTGTCTATAATCAAGTCCTATAGTAATTGTGATATAGGCTTTTTATCGCGCTATATCTTTTTATATTTGTTTGAGCTACGTTTACAACTATTTTCTTTTGTTTTTTCATAATCGTTTCTAGCCCAACGCATTTCTCGACGTTCGTGCGTTATAATCAGCCTTTCGTCGTCTTTGCATTCTCACTCTCTCTCTCTCTTCTTGCTGAATTAATTAATTAGGAATATCGGCAGTGAAATTCCATTGACAGACACGCAGCGCAGGCAGGCAGGCAGTCCTATCGGAATCGTAACGTGAACCGATGTGCGCGCTGCTCCCTTACGGCGTCTCCGTCAATTGGGAAATCGAATCGCGATCTTCGAAGAACTCGTAGTCTTATTTTATTGTACAGCGAAACTTCCTTTCTTAGATATAACTGTTTTTTTGTCTTTTGTTTTCGTGGTTATACACAGTTTCACTAATACTACGTGCGTAATTTCAAAAATATGATTGCAAATTTAAGGTCTCCGCTGCAAGATGTTGCAATTGTTAAGTCTGACTTTCATCGAATTGTTTCGGATGATATTTTTTTAGAATTATGATTCAATACGTTACATTCTATATGCTTAGCAGTAAAACACAGAAATGTTTCTATAATAAAATATAATGACACTTGTTTCGTCAAATGGCAAAGCAATTTCCACGTCAAAAGACCATTTTATAAAATTAATATTAAATTAGAACGTCTAATTGGTACAGAATCGGCTTAACGAACTCGCAAGTTCGTAGGCATAATAAAATTACCGTTGAAAGTCCTCGAACGAAATTACAAATACGGTATATTGAACTTAAAACTTGTCGAATATTCAAAAGCTTGCGCAACTTAAATTTGCCCTTGCCGAACGTTGATACGATCAATCGCACGACGACAACTTGTCGCCCAATGACAATAAAACGCTAAAAAGAAAACATCACTTGACAATCTTAAAAATAAACGATACTACTTCACACGTTGTACACGTTAGCAGTCAAAACCTCATATATATCACATTTCAGTCATGCTTAATCTAGTAAAAAAACAAACAAAAAAGAAGATCTCTCGTTAATAAATTCGCGCATCCTGCCATAGGACGTAGGTAGGATCTTTCTCCTGCGACGCTTTCTTCGGCTACGACGGCGCCTTTTTGCACTCGCGTCGTTACGTTGCTGTGGCGATGTCATCATTGTAGTAGGATAAACGAAGGGAGTTTTTGCTTTTTTTTATTTGTTAAATCTTGCGTGTTGTCGGTGATGGATGTGGACGCCTTTCTGTCGTTCTTTCTCTCTCTCTCTCTCTCTCTCTCTCCCTCTCTCCTTTTCTTTGCGAAATGGTCCGAAAGAAACACAAAAAGCGCTTCCAGCTAAGATTATTTTAATCACAAATGAAATCACAGACTTTCGTTAGTGGCTCGACGACGATCGATCCGAGCTGAGCCGATGCAAACTGCTACTCCCATCCGTTCTCCTTGATCATGTGGGCCAGCTCGATTATGAACTTGCCCTCTTTGTACTTTTGACTCGACTCGAACGCGTGCTCCTGTAGCAATAAAGTTATCGTTTAGCGTATCGTCGTTTACTTTTGACAGGAAATTTTGCCATTTTATTTAGCACGTCCTACGCAAAGGTCTGTTGATAAGGGAAATCGACATAATTCTGGCTCATCGTCGTTCTCCGCTTTGTTAAAACGCGCGATACATTGTCTTGGGCGCTTTACGAATCGAGTCCTTGCAACGATTGATACAACCAACACGCTTCTCAACGTAGACCAATTTGAATAGAACGAATATTGCAGTTCGATCGGTTTTCGCTACCGAAATATCGTTTGCGGACTCGACGCCGCATAAATGTCGACGTTATCGCGTAAACCGTTTAACAAACCGTAAATCACCGTTATATCTTCATTGAATACGAAACAGTCCTCGCGGAAGAGTGTACGCTTAAAGCACCGATAAATCTCGTTCGTATTTCCGTATTTCCGTGTTACCTGATTTACACCGCTGACTCTAGCGAAACTATTCCATTCAATTAACCAACGAGACTTTCGCTTAACGATTTAGGGCGAATCCAACTCGAGCAAATAAACTTTGTTCGATAAACTCCCGTTCGGAGGGGATTGCGAGCGAGAGTAGCCAGCTAAACGCGAACCAACAGCCGAAACTATCGTGGATCGTCGGTAACGTTGGTTTTTCTCAGAATCGCGTACAACTTTTGAACGAGACCGTTTTCGAGGATATCGCTAGCTCAACGTTGCTGCCTCTCATCCCGTTGTATCAAAAACAAATTACGCTTTGTTTAATTATCGCGTTATTTGTCCCGCTAAGCTGCATGTCGCGAACAAAGTACCGCTGACGTTGCGGTTTGGTCGTTGAAAACAACGCGTACCACATGGCGCACACGTGCAACGCGAATAACGCGGTGTCATACGCTAACGAGAAAAGTCAAGTTGTCGAGTTTCAGCGAAAAAAGACGATGCTCCATTGGCTTAATCGTGACTTACGTATTTCCAGCCGAGGGTAGTCTTGCAGCACTCGCAGTAGATGTCGGAGACGGCGTGGAGTCCCGTCAGCAGAACTCGCTCTTCCGCGGGACCGCAGCCGACGTTCACTCTGCGAAAAAAACAACGTTCCATTGTTCGTTCTCATCCTTGTCCGCGGACGCGCGCGAACAAGGAGGTTTTGAAAATAGCACGCAACGTAACGTTGACGAGTTGGATAAAAGCTACTTTATCCGTTCGAAATCTACGTTAACGAGTACGCGTTAATACGGACAATCATATTCGTAATAGGAAAACAAGTAATTGCTCTACTTACACAGAGTTGAACAAGTAGGCCCGACCTTGGCTTCCTTGAAAGGACTGTAAACATAGAGAGAGAGAGAGAGATAGAGATGGGAAAAAAGAAAGGATGCAAACGAACGCGAGCGGATAAATAACGCAAAGAAAAACAAGACGCTAAACCAGCGGCAATTTGCAACGACAACGTGCGTGATTTACAAAGTGCCGCCTTTCGCGTAGCATTTAGTTGTAATTTGCTATAGAGCGATCGATCGGGATGAAATGACAATAAATCTCACGGAACGCTACTTCAAACGGACGAATGTGAATAGTCGTCGTTTAAAACGAAAAATTCGAGAGAAAGAGAGAGAATCACGTTCAAAGTCAACAAAACGATACGTAGCATCTACTACTACTCGTTGCGTCTTATCGCGCCACGTGGCTGTAAACTTTCTTTGGCGTTTTCGGTTTGTCTTTAGTTTATTTTTTCGTTCTTGTTGATAGCATCGTAGTCAAAGTATCCGCGATGTCGAAAAACGTCGGTGCGAGGAACCGATCATCACCTGGAAAGTCACACGCGTGCGGAAAGCCGAACTTTGCGCACGGAGCGTCGACAAAGTTGGAATTGATGCAGCAAATCTACAATTACGAAGAATATCCGATCGAAGGATAATTGAAATAATACATTGCGTGCACGACAACGAAGCCATTGACAAGCGTTCGTTTCGAGGCGTCGCTTTGAATAAAATTGTACAAGCCGTTAATTAAAAATGTATTAGCGTTTAATTCGAAAGAAAACTCGATCGCTCTATACAACGGTTAAAACAACGAATTCGATGTACGTAACCATCCGTAACGGAGACTCGCGTACAAAGACAAATTCGTTGAATCGAGATACAGCGAAAGCTAAGAGCACGCGTCCCGTAGACGATAAGAACAAAGAAAAGAAGACTCACCTTCGAGATGAGTTCGTCGTGGTTGGCGAGGTGAGCACGGCAGTGAATGCACGAATAGGTGCGATGGCAGGATGGCAGGTAAGCTTGAAAAGTTTTGACCATGATGATTCTGCTGCTTTGTGCACACACACACACACATACACACACGCGCGCGCGCGCGCTCGGTTTAGCAATTCAATAGTCCGTGTCGTCTTTCTTCTGTTTTTTTGCTCTCTCTCTCTCTCTCTCTCTCTCTTCGATCCTTAACGTGCACGCAGAGAGCTCTTCTTTTTCGACTCTCGAGCGCTGGGTTTTTTTTTCGAGACGACTGCACGCTACACTGCCAACTGTCTACACTTTTTTCCGTTTCTTCTCTCCCTCCCTCGCTCGCTCTCTGCCTCTCTCTTTATCTTTCCCTCCGTCGCCTCCTTTATACTGCGCGTGGTGCGTCGCTCGAGCCAAAGATCAGCTGTCACTGACTACAACTAGCCGCTTCTGCAGACAGCGTCCCGCTGCAAACACCTGTTGTATACAACAATCACAAAAACCTCTTTATAGTATACATTCAAGATAGTCGTCGTTTTTGTTTCGTTTTTCGTTGCATTACGTAAGAAAGGCGATAGATACCAACGCGACGCGCGTCTTCCGGCTTACGCACTCGTTTGAATGTTTAAAAGGCCGTTTTTGAACTTTCCTTCTTTCGTTAGGGATTAATTAGCTGATTATTCGTGTTCGTTAATAATTCGTCAAAATGACCAAGGACAACGGATAACGTGCATTAACGTATCGTTCAATTCGACGAGTCATTACCGATAGTTCGGTTTCGGTTTTCCGTTAATTCGCCCCGAAAAATTTGTCGAAGCGCCCAATTAGAGCAACAATACGAGAGAAAACAAGCGTAGGAACGGGATTGGGAAGACAACAAATGGTGCCAATCGGCAATCTCGTCGACGAGAACCCATTCTTACTTTAATGAAAAATATACAGGGGCGAGCTTAATCTTAGCTAACGCGTGTAAAGGTGATTCAATAAAGTGCAAATTGAGAGAGAGAGAGAGAGAGAGAGAGAGAGAGAGAGGGAGAGAGAACGCCAAGAGGAAAGGAAATCAGTGCACAGGCGATAAACTGGCGTTCGCTGACACAGAAAGAGATAATTTTTACATTAAGGGCACGTGCCGCCATCGCGCCAACGCTATTCAAGCTTTTATACAGCGTGGCCCAATTGCAAAATTTTCTAGCCGGTTGTAACGAGATCGCCACGCGAGATCTTACACACGTAGCTCAATCGCTTCGTTTACGTACAAGCTCCTTCTTTCCTTTATTGTACACGTACGTGCACGTGCGCGTCTTGTCTAATATCGTACATCTTGCGTATCTCGTTTTATTTGTCCTTTTGTTTTTTTTTTTCGCGAGACTCTTGTACTTTTGTTCGACCAATCGATAATTTGATGCTTGTTATCGTCTTGTCGCGTCGTTGAGCATTTAGTCAGATGCTTCTTACGTTTGATTTTATTTCAAATTTTATTCGAAATATCATTTGCGCGCTTGTCGATCAAAGCTTCGCATCTCAATTGTCCAAGATCCCGCCAATTATTTGAAATGACAATACGCAACGCGCAATTGTACAAACGTCCTTGAATATCGTCGGAAGCATCTTTGTTTCGTCGTTCAACGCGTGAGCAACGAACCGACTACAGCGACGATTTCCAGAAAACAAACGTAAAAAGTCTTATCGACAATGGGGGAGGGGGGGGGGTGAGAGGGAAAGAAAGCAAACGTGCAAAGACCGAGTAATAAACCGGTAAATCACACGTACACACTTTGCCTACAGGACGACGCTTCCCGAGACTCTAGGAAAGATCAGCGTATAGCTGGAGAGACAATGCGCAAAAAGCTTCGCTCGTACGCTCGTACGCGCGTACGTGTGGCGCACGTGCGTTTCACGGTCATCAGCACCGCCGTGACGATGTACTTTTGTTTTTTTTTTCCTTCTTCTCGATTTGCTCAAACGATCGTTACATGCAAATGACCGCTCGAGGGTTTGCTTCATAGTCTTTGTTACGCTCGTCAAAACGCGTACAGCTTTTTATTGGCTAAGAATGTATATACGTGTATAACCATCGCTTCCTAGTTCACGCACGAATCAGTTTTATATTTATTTACATAACGCGACACGCGTCAATTACGTTACTCTAATCGATCGTTGATGATTTTCAATTGTCCGCTGAATAATCCATTCATTTTTCGAATAACCTCTACACTTTGAGAAAAGGAAAAAGTTCGGTTACGATTTACACGCACACGCACACACGCATACATGTGCAAAGTTACAATCATACAATATATATATACATCGTGTGTGGCTGGCGAATTGCAAGGTCACGACGACAAACAGCTGATCGCGCAGCGTTGAGCGTTCGATATCGGAAAACTTTCCGTCGATGTAACAAAAAGAGAGAAAGAGAGAGAGAGAGAGACCGCGAAGGATAGTTCTCGACCATCCGTATACGGTACTGTGTGAGCATAACTCAACTCAAACGATATATTACGGACAATCGATGTGCTGGTATGCCTTTTATTCTTAACCTCTATACGTATATATATATACGCATATATTTAAAATAAACCCCCCCCCCCTTAGGACTGCACACACTCGTGTATATACATAGGTACAGTACGTTAGAGGTGTCGGATTGTTGTATTTCGTGGCCTCATCGGCGTTCAAAATGGATCGTTACGCGTATTTGCAATCGTAGGTCTGTGCCGAGCACGCGCTCCAAATAAATGTAATCGACTATTACCGTGAAGTCAGTTTATAATTTGTAATAAACCTGTATTTTCGAAAGGCGAACTAAGTACGACAAAAAATAACGAGCACGCGGATTTCCCTAACGAATAAACTAGCAGACAATAGGTAAACCCGTGAAATGACAAAGAAAAAGCTCGTATCGTAGTGAAAATTAGAAAGAAAAGAAAAATCAGCTGAAATTTCATATACGGTAACGAGACGTCGTAACATATCGCAAAAAGAAAGAAAGAAGCGTAAGGTGTCAGTGAGAACGCGTGCAGGTGTGCTACTACACCACAATCCGCAACGAGACGAAAAGGATGTGCATGCAACTTGTACGTATACGTCTCGCGTGTAGTCTCGTTTTGTTATTCGGTAAACGCTTGATGCTCATTTTTAAAAAAACTCGTTATATTAGCTTTTTCTTTTTTTACGAGGGATTTGTGTATACGTACGTATGAAATTTCGAGGATAGATGCGAGTCACGCGATTTGCGCTTTTGCTCTTTCGGAAAAATACGTCGTAAAGTTGTTCTCTTTGAAAGCGAGACACGGAGAAAGTATACGATATAATTATTCACAACTACTCGAATTTCTTTTATCTTTTCGTTTTTTTTTGTTATCTTCCACTTGTAATTTCCGTAAGAGGAGTAACGATAAAAAAAGGCAAATACCTACGATTAATTATACAAACGTGAAACAGTAGAGGTGAGGGAGCGTAAACGTGCAAATGGTACATGTGTGTGCATATATACGTTAAAGTGCCTGCCGACAATGCATTGCAGCAATGCACTCGAGAGAGAGAGAACCTTTAATGCGGCCGACACGTATTTCCGACTGCATGCTCTCCCAAGAGAGCTAAAATACATCGTGTACGAACGTTTAGCCGCATTTCTTTGCTTTGCCGGACTTGACATTTAAAATATACGACCCTTGACACACTCAAGTACAAACACATTGCTGCCAAATGAATGCGCAAAAATAAAAAGGTTCGATCTTCAAACGATCGCAATATTTCGTTCTTTTCTTTCTTCATCGTCCTCATCGTTATTATTATTGTCCCCATAGGACTATGCTATATATATCATTGAAAGTAGAACGCGCAATGTGACATTGTTGCGTCAACCTATGGATACGAGTATATCTGTGTACGTGTAGATGCCGAGAAGCATAACGGTTGTAAACGTTATTGTTGTTCGAGGGGGAGGAAATTTGTGTTTTCTAGTACGTGCTCAATATACGTATGGGTTTTTATAAAAGAGAGCGCGCTGGAGAAAACTTTCAATTATTTATCATCGAAGGAAAGTTACCAGCGAAACTAATCGTGAAAAAGCTATGCATACGTAGTAAACTCGTTGGAATTTCATATCTCGAAAGTCTGATGGAATTATTTCACATTTGTACTTTTACGACAATGAAAAAACACGCACACCCGTGTATCACTCCCCTCGCGGATCTTTTACTTATGAAATTGCACAGTTATACGAGTGCGATCGATTGACAAATCTCAACTTCCAACGGCTATAGAAACTGACAATAAGTACATTTTGGACCGTTCGAGGTCAAAGTTTTCACTCTCGACGCGCAATCCCGCCAAGTTGTTGCACAAAACTCCCCGCAGCCGATATTGGCGTTGAGCGCAATATCTTATTATTGTTATCTTTTTGTTCTACACGTGCGATAAGCTCCGCGTTTGTTATTATTGTTGCTATTACTGCTACTTATTATCTCGAAGACGATTATCGCGTGATTTACAAATTTGATACGGAAGACTTATGGATTATTTTTATCGTTGTTGCGTACGTCGATTCGACGATGCGAAACGTTACGCTCGTTACGACAAACAAGTTGACAGCTCGCGAGACGAATTACGCGTATTATTCGTCTTTGTCTTACATCTTTCCCAACTCACTGTTCCGTACAGCCAAGACGATAACGAGTCGTCGTTATATATATATATACACACGTATTCTTTGGTAGCATAACGCAGCAATAATTGGCCTGTGTACTTGAATCGTCGATAATCCACCGCGAAGAAATTGACACGCGGCCGAGGCCGCAGAGTCGAACAAAGATATTCGTGGAGGCATTGTTACGAGGCTTTTTAACGTTGCGTAGTGTTCCCAAGAAAAACAAGTCTAATAAAACAAGCGTGAAAATCGCCTGGTTCGTACGGTGTTTAACAACGGAAATGAGCTTACTTTACGATATTCTATCGCAACCAGTTGTTTCATCGCCTATTACACGCGTACGGTAACGGACTTTGATTGGATTGGTTGGAGTTGTTTCAACGGGGGCTTTTCAGTGTTGAACAATTCTACAAATGCGTCAAGTCGTTAGCGCTCGCGTGACGTACTCTTCGATCGAACGACGCGACGCGCGTGTCAAATGTTTGGCGCACAATTAACGTCGAGGCGATGCGTTACGAAAATTACCGTATCTCGATAAGAAGCTCGTACAAACGACGTCTTTGCCGAGAGGGTCTTTGAACCGAGCAACTATCTCGCTGTTCGAGTGTTCGATCGATGTATCGGCCGACTGAAAAGAGCGTTGTCGCGTATAAAACGGAAACAAGACGAGAAAAAGTGTTTTCGTGCCCGAATCAAGTGTCATTGGACCAAAATAAGTCAACTTGAGCGGTAAAGAACGCGTACTCGAAACGCCTGATCGCGATCAAACGTGCGCCTCCACGCGCACGGGTTCTTTGCTCACGTCGTCGACGGAAGTAACGTTGACGGTGCTTACTCCACGTAAGATACTCTATCGAGGGCATCGTTGTCGATTGTCGTTCGAAAGAAAGGAAGTGGGTTGTATAAGCAAAGGATCGTTGAAATACACGGCAAGAAATCGATCGACCTACGTGTCGAGCTATTGTCTCGAACGCGATCGACGAGTAGTACTCTTTCAAAAATATGCGTTTGATCGTCGAGTGTAACGCCGATAAGTTTCGATCGCTCGCCTGTATATTTTTGGCAACGACCAAATTGAAGAAGCACAAATATCAACGATGAGAAAAAAGACAAAAAAGAGGTCGATCGTACGAGAAAAGCTCCCACGCAATTGAATCGCATGCATCTATATACGTCGCTGCGGAGGCTTTCCATCGTTTTGCGCAGCGCGCCGAGGAGAAGAAAGAAAAAATTGCACAACCATCGTCGTTGTCTATTCACCATTCGCGATGCCTGCCACAGTCTCGCGCGTGGTGAATATGCGCAAGGAAAAAATAGTCTTTTAATTCGCGTAAACAAAAGACGACACGTTACGTTTGCAAATTACGAAAAAGCCCAATATTTGACAAATGGCAGGAGGAGAACGAACGTCTATTAATATAACTTGATCGTTTTTCGGCTTTTGTTTTTAGAGGAGCGTGCGACGCCAACAAAGCGAGCAATTCATCGACGTCGACGCGAAAACGAACGGATTCTCGAGGCTTCGTCGCAGTCGACGTACGCGTGAATTTGCTCGTTTTGTTGTATTTTCGTTGCTGCTATCGTTGCTGTCGAGTTATTAAATATTGTAACAACGTTGTCTACAAAAGTAGGATGTCGAAATGCGAGGCGTAACTAGATACACGGACAAAACAAATGGTCGTCCGACGCGCAAAATAACTGGTATTTGCAGCGGCGTGAAAAAATCCAAAAAGAAATAAAACCAGTTGTTTGGACGCCTCGACGATCGTCGCAAAATCAATGGAAAGCGCGCCGCCAATTAAAAAGACAGGCAGCTGCCGGTGCGACGTGTGCAAGCCGAAAATATACCAGGGTGTGTAGTAAAAAGCTCATTATAGATAGATCGACTAGAGCTTCTAGTATAGAGTTGCGAGAAAAAGGAGTAGGTAAAGTGTCAACTATGCACTGCAAAAAATCACGGTCATCGAGCGGTCGCGCGCTTTATTTATAATCTCGGAGGAAACTTTCTTTTTTCGATCTCTCTCTCTCTCTTTATCCTTATCTTTATTATCCACCTCCCCCCTCCCCCTATAGGCGATAACGGAGCGCACGACGAGACGTTAATTCTGTTGATGTTGTTGTTTCACCGTCGCTTGCGGTTACAGAGGATGTATAAATGACAAAGTGTACAATACCATTTGTTGACGAGCCTAAATAGGTAATTTTGCGTTTGACGTTGCAAAATGATACACGAGCGTACTGGCTATGTACCATCGCGCGCGATTGTTAATGCGATGGGAGTGCTTTCTATATTTAAACCTCTCTGCCGTTCGACGCGTGTGCGTGTGTTTGTCTTTCAAGCAAAGACTCAATCGAATCGCTTGTCGTGTAACAAAGCGTGAGTTTTACGCTTACCGACTCGCTGTTTGACCTATCAATCTGCTCTCCTCTCAATCTCCCTCCCGTGCTTAAAAAACAAACGACTCGTGGTGCTTTCGAAAATAATAGCAATCGATTGGCACGAGCACTGGACGTTAAACGCGTAAGAGGCTTTGCCATCGATCGGACGCCGTTCGTGCGTCGAATCAACAAAAATGACATCGTGTACTCCGACTATATACGTACTATTATAAGACGGCGGCCGCGTGCGGTTGGTACGATATAGAAAGCACACGTCTAAATCCATACTTGTGTTCGCAAGCTCCCAACGTAAAATAACTCTGTGCGTTCTCTTTCTTAGCACGGAAGAAACGTTAATTTTCCTTCGTATCACACTAGTGTTCCTTGTAGCGGAAATTCTCGTTTCGTTGTTCGAGACCGCGTCTCCCGGAGTGTACGCAGCCATGGTCTACGACTTTGTAATCCAATTTTAGCAGCGTGGGACGACAATCCTGCGAGAAAGATGAGCGAAATCTCTTGGGTCGTTAACTCCCAAAGTTGCTCGATACTTCGGAAAAGCTCTGGAGAAGCGCGACAACGACAGCAAACAACGACGGCAAACATCGACGAACGCTTATGAATAATAGACGATACATTGTTCGAGCTTGGCTCCAAAACGACGCGACGCTGTGCTTCGCGCGTAACACTTCTCACGATCGCGTACGACGAGAACTAGATTACGAGAAAGCGAACGACTCTATGAACACGAATATATCTGTATGCGCGTGCAGTAGAGGCGAGCTTATGCAACGACACGAGGTTAAAGCACGTTTATCGTGGGGCGAACTCGACGTGTCCGTGCGGAACGCGTTTCTTTCGATTTTCTTTTATTCAACGCAAACAGCTTCTTTATTTGTTTCTCTTTTAGCCGTATACTTGATTGATTTCGCTGTATTTACGATCGATGAAATGCCGTGCGACGTGTTTGCGGTGAAAGTTTTGCGTAAATAGACGTGGGCGTGTCGCGTGGCGGGTTTGACACGTTCCTTTTTTAAGATTTATGCAATGGCTTGATAGGGCAGATCTGTTACGAAATTCATCGACGGAATGTCATTGTGGTTTTTTTTATCGTCGTCTTTTATCGCGGTTTCGAGGTATAACCGTGCCTTCTTATCAAAAACCGACTGGTCGAGTACGTGGTCGAGTACGTGGTCGAGTTTTCGTTATTCAAAGGCGCGACAGCGAAGCTCGATTACGACGATAAAGCAACGTTTCTATAAATATCCTTGTGTACTCTGATATTCGGACAGTTATCAAGTTGATGTAGCGGCATGGTTTTCCGAACGAAAACGAATGGGTTCGTCGAGGATATTGTTCAACGGAATAGCAACGGGTTAATATCGCTTGCACAAGGAACAACGCTGCGAGCGCAACGGACGAACAAAATTCAAAGATGTTTCCAATGACAAAGCTATTTTATTAGTCAGGTACCAACCACGTAATAATCTAGATAAAGTTACAGTAGGTCGAGTCAAAATACACGTAATACCTTTGTTAAACGCAGTCGTGAGAGAGTACGAGTCTCGTTGGATTTGAAAAGTCGTTACGAGAAGCAGCGATAAGTTAAAATTAGCAAAGTTTACGGAGAAAAAAAGACTTGCGTTCTCGAGAGAGATCGCGAATATTACGAGTTTGGTTCGTTGAATTTCATTGGAATAATCCGCCGCTCCTTCAAGGTTTTTTGTCTTTTTACAAACACCAACGATCTTCGACTCGAATAATAATAAATACGTAATAATCGTTCGCTCACACGTTACTGCGCAGTTCGAACGTATACGAGTGAATCTCTCTTATCGTCTCTCTCTCTCTCTCTCTCTCTCTCTCTATGTTTACATTGCGAACAACACCCGCTGATACGCGATGAGACATTGAGACTAAGAGATAGATAGAGTGCAATGTTAAGTGCAGCGCAAAAGCTTCCCGGAACTTGGCTTTAATAAAGTTACGATACCGATAGACGTGGGTTTGAAGCATCGAATGGACGATGAGTTTGTTTCGAACCGAGACAACGAAGCCTTTATTGTTCGTGCTTTAATCGATGCCTTAAATCCTGCCAGTTCTGTGCGTTTTTATCTTTCGGTTTTTTACGTTTCTCGCAAATATTTTACAACCGTCAAAGAGAGGCACACTTGCAACAAAAGTGTTTGCAAGTTGGCGAATAATAGTCGCACGCTGCAAAATGTAACGTAAGTGTATTTCGAAGCTACTACATCGATTAATCGTTGTTTTGTACAACCTATCCTACAAATATCGGGATAAAACTGTGGCGTCATCGCGAGAAAAAACAGTCTTTTCGCGGTCAAAGTAAAAAAAATAGTAGCAACGTTGATATTGATTTTACGATTGTTATCAATGCGCCGATAATAATATAAAGTTTGTGTGTGTGTGTGCGCGCGCGAGCGCGCGTTGCTATTGGGGCGGGGAAAAGCGCAAAAAAGAACGACTGTACACGAGACAACTGAGCACCGTCAATGTTGTTTCGCAGTATAGCAGCCGTATAGCAGCCACAATAGGAAAATCAATTGCTCTACGCTTACGTTGCATCGTGCAATTCCTTAGCAGCTGATCACCAACTGGCGACTCGGAGTTTTGTATTTACATCCGTATACGTCACACGAGTGATATTGACGCTCTTGGTACAAAATGATCCGTTTTTCGTTGTTTTTGTTTAACGAGTTTTGCATCGAGCTGATAAATTTCGCGAGTCAACTCCTGCTTTCAAACTGTAAATACATCTAATTATTACAAAATCTCTTTATCCGTAGTCTTGGAGTTTAATTCTACGATATACGCGACAACCATCTCATTAGTTGTGACGCGATGTTGAACGAGAGGTAGTTCGACCTTGTTTTCGCAAACAAAAGTCTCATGGTGCATATATGAATACGTTATGCGTTTATTTTTCATACATCCAATAAATTCTATTCGGTTGCGCATTTTATGAGACCTTGGTATCTTGATTTTATCAATATACAGAGGTACTTTAGTTGCGTTAAATGCATTTAAACGGCGCATCTAATTACGTGATTTATCGCCGATGTAATTAGTAACGATTTTACGATTGAAAACAATTAGGCAACGTTATTGATCGCAACGATTACGGAATAATTTAATACAACGGCTTTTTTCATTCCGTAAACGTCTCTTTACTACTGATTTAATTTTCGCACTAAAGTGGATAACAACGATGCACATTCGAGTGCATACTTTGGACAAAAAAAAACGAGTCGTACGAAGTTATCGATGGTATCGTTTAAAAAGTCAATGACATTGTAATAACTCGACGCAACAGTACCGCAGCTTGTACAAAGCACGCAATCGTTCGATAAAAAAAATTGAAAAAGCAAAGTTCAGAAACCGAGACGAAATTCCGTCGAGCCGAAGCAGCGCCAACGGTAAAAGAAAAAGAGCAACGTTGTTCATTCGTCGTCGCGTCGTCGCTTGATAATTAACAACTTCCTTTGAAAGTCCTCGTGACGTTCCATCGACGAAATCCTTTTTCGAAAAGTTTGACAATCTCTCTCTTTCTTTTGCGCGTAAGAAGCCGCGATAAAGCTCTTTATTATTCCGTGCATCTGTCATTTGTCGCTTTAGTGCACGTGAGAAACATTGACAAACAAGCGAATCCAATTGTCGCGAGAGGCTCTTGGCACGGGATACGATCTCTCGGTTTTTTATACGTGTATACCGTTGAGTTACCCTTGGGAATTCATTACGAGGGCCAAGTACTTGGAAACGTCGAGTGAAAGAATTTCCGGTCGACACGCGAAATTCTTTATTAAGCTAAAACTTTTTTCGGTAAGGGGTAAAGTCAATAAGTACCTCGGAAGGGTTATTGTATTGCGCACAGTCAACAAACTATCTTTCTACGCGAGTAAAAAAACAAACGTATAGAAGTACCGAGTTTTACGTTACGCGAGTACGTCGAGTTGAGAACGCGAAATTTACGCGTTAGACTTGGAAAGATCGTTTACAACGTCAATACCGTCGCTGTTTCTAAATTTGTCACATCGTACGTTAATTAGCCAAACAACAAAGGCTCGTTAATAAAAATATCGAATGTATTCCAGCGTAAAAAAATTCGAATAATATCAAATCAAAATCAATAAGACCGAGAGAAAACGTCGACTCGTTGAAATATGCAGGAAAGCGTGAAGTCGGCATAGCGACAGATTGGTAGATACGTATAAGTATAACGTACGTATACATGCATACATATACATACGGAGAGAGAGAGAGAGAGGATGAGGCCAAAGCCAGCTGACTCGCGACTCCGTAGTGCAGCGATCAGCTGCGTTGGTTGTGCGCAAGAGCATGGATTCACTTTCGCGCGCCGTGTCGTCGCCGCCACCGTCGATCGATCTTTCGCGAGCAAAGCGAGAGCGCGATATGACCTGGTAAACGCGGACGCTCGGGTCGCGCAAGCTTAAACGGGTGATAAGCGTGAGGAATGAGGTTACCAACGATACTCTCGAGACGTACGGTTTTTCGTAGCTGTTGTTGTTGTTGTCGTTGTTTTTTTTCTTTCTCTTCTCTTCTTTTCGTTTATTTTCTTTTTTTCGCGTTATAAATAGTCATTCATTGTTTCACTTGGAATAATAAGGAAAGTCAGCAAGAGATTGTGAATGAATCGGTAAAATTGGAAGCTCTTCGACGTTCGCTAAACAAACTCGGCGAAATTCACGATATCTAAATAAACTTGACCGCGGGAGACGGTATTGCAATCACTCGATCAACGACTAAAAAGGATCAAGCAGAAGCGTATAGCGGAGAAGAAGTTGCTTGAATATTTTAGCATTGATTCCAATCGATTCGACCACTCTCTTTTATATCTTCCTTCTTTTAATTTCAATTTCAAAGCGTGATGTATACACTCTTTTGTAGGAAAAAAATGAAAAATCTTCTCACGTTCCAATTCCGCGACCTCTTGAGGTCTTTTTACAATAGGCTCACCCTTATCGGGGCCGCGTGTTCTCGCGTGCGCGAATAAAATAAGTCGCGCCATTAACCCAATTCCGAGTCTTTTATCTTGCTCTCGTTCGATAGAATTCATCAAACGAAAAAAGAGCTTTTGCTCGGAACCCGTCTATTTACTCGTCTTGACATTTTGGCAATTGCGTATTAGCTTGGTTTGCGACTAATGGAAATGTGACTTACACGTCTGCTCGGACGAGATGTGTTTGCGATTTGCTTCAAAACTCACCTGCAACAGAAGGCAATCGTGCTTTTATTATTATTTGGCGTTTTGTACTTGTAATTCAATCGATTTACTCGAAACAACCGTTGTACATAATTAATCCTCGATAATGCAGCGATTGATATTCATTCGAAGGTAATCGATGTACGAACCTCTTTTCTTGCACTCCTCAAGGTATTTGTTATAAAAAAAGTCGCAGACAGCACGACTATTTTTTTTCCACTGCACTATTTGTACTCGTGGGCTATAAAATATTCAACGTACAAGCAGCGTGGTTGAAAGCGTTTCACGGAATTCCATATTCATGAATAGTTTAAAACAATTCAGGGTACGTGTTCGTCCAAAACGTCGATTGATTTTTTGTAGAATCGCTCGATTATTAGTGTCGTTTCTATTTTGAAAACTGATAGCCGATACGAGTTAAAAGGAAAAATAAAGAAAAGAGTGGCGTGTTTCGCAGTTGGACAGGTTGCCGTCGCGCGCAAATCTTGGCGAGAAGAAAGAAGCTAAAAAGGAGCCCCTTTGCGGACAAAGGTATAACGAACAAGGAGGGGATAGGCAACTCGAGGTGCAAGGGGTGCGTTGCTCTCTTTGCCGAGTAGTAGGAAATTGAGACCGCTGACGCCCCGCGGGAGAGAGTTTACATATACGTATATGTTCTATTTCGGTTCGTTGGCCTCGTACGCTCGTTGCATCGCATCCACGCAAACAACAATAGCCATAGAGAAACAACTCGAACGCGGCCTTGCGAGTTTTCTTCCTTTTTTCCTCCTACTTTTGCGCGTCCGTTTGATTCATCGCGTTTTCTCTGGCTGCGCGTTCCGATACGAACGGCCCCTAGCTCGCCTTCGACAATCGACAGATGCGTCGTTCGATTTTCCTGCGTGCACGCGTTGTGGGTGGTGTGCACAGAGGAGTACGCGCGTACATGCGTGCATCACTCGTGATTGCGGCGACGTTGATATTTATCGCGGTCCGCGTACTCCACGCGGTGCAAAAGCTTGCTTCCGGAAAATAGAAAAACGGAAAATAGGAACGAAGAACACTCGTCGTAAATTTGCTCGTAAAGGCGTCGTACGTTTCTCGCTTGCTCGAGAGAGTCGTTGAGCCCGAGGCTTACAAAAGACGCGTAAAAAACAAAACAAAACAAAACAAAAATAAAGCTCTCCCAGCACGCAACGCTTTTTTGCCGTAGCTCATGGACGACGTGCCCTTTTCAGCGTTTTCGCCCTCCGTTCTCCTCTTCTTTTTTATTCTCGTCCTTTCGACTCGACCTATGACGGAGAACGGTTTTTGGGAAAGTCACCGGTTGTAATGGCCGAGGGGGAATCTTATCTTGACTCTGGAACGGGCCGTCCGCGATATTTCTTTTTCCATCGATCTGGAAAACTCGTCAAGATCAAACACGTTTATCTCTTTTTCGCGTTCGTTATCGACGGTTTCATCGGATCGATCGTTTCTTCGGCGTCGTCGGGGAGCACGTACGCACCAATAGCGTTCGAACGATCGCGTTGACGACGAGCTTTCGCGATTGTGCTGGTTATCTCCTGCAACGACGTTTAATCAACGAGCGTGACGCCGAGTTTGAGAGTACGCGCTTTAATTCGACGTCACTACAGGCGCGCCAATCAATGCACGTTAACAGCGTTTCCTCGGTAACGTTGCGTGGTAACGTTATTGCCAATGAATTACCTTGAACGATCTCGGACGAACAATTACTCGCTAGATTAGCAGTTGGCTTGGCTCTTTTCTTATAATTTGCATCGTTGCTCGTAAAACAAACATCCGCAAAGGTGTCGGAGTTTGAAAAAAACCATCCGATATCGACCGAGAACGCGCGCGAACGTTCTCCGTAGTGCAAATAAAAAGATGTCATTGAGGCAACCACTCCCACGACTCGAAACAAAAAGAAGCTACCAACGGTATGCATAACCTTGCGATTATCGTCGGAGCCGAACAATCGAGATCAATCGATAGCGAATAAAACCGTAGCCGGAAAAAAGTGGCAACGAGAAGTAAATAAAAGTCCAAACGAAGCGATCTCCCAGCTCGTTTCGCAAACTGGTCGCTGACGTTAGCCTATTATAGCCGATGATTTGCCATGCAGGAGGCTAAACATAGCATCGCGGCCAAAAGCAGCTCTTTTTCCATCGACTCCCGCAGTGAGAGATCGAGAGTGCAGTGTACGCAGCGAGGGGTCGCTCAACTTTTCCAACGGATTTATCATACCTACGGTATACGTGCGATTAATAGGTGACTATTATTAATAGGCTACGAGGCGTCTGTGTCAACAAACGCAAGACGCGAGCGACGCGCAATTGGCTCGGAGTTTTCCGACAAAATGCGTATGACTTTTGCAAGGCGATTGTCGGAACGCCGAATTATTTTCGTAAATCGTTGACTCGCGCGTCCGACGCCGAGATTAAGACCAAACGATACGGCGTGTGCGTGTTTT